>CAUOFW020000961.1:0-159422 GCA_963454935.2 Ilex paraguariensis | reverse complement strand
TAGAAAGCATTATATGCAGGAACAAAATTCAAGACTCATTTTAGACCGCTGGATCAATAATACGAAGATGAATTGACCCGTCTTTTACATTACACTATTGTCATCGATCGAATATATTTGTGTTTTGCCTTAAATTTAAGTCTCTCTTTATCTCTAAAATTCAAAACTCCAATGAAAATTATATCTAAATCTCTTAAATTTTATTATTTAATTACTTAGACCCTATAAGGTATGAATACAAATATGAGATACGAATACGATACGAATACGAATACGACGATACGACAAAGTCTAAAAAATAGGATACGGACACGGACAGGATGTGACTATAATAAATATTTTAATATTTTTATTATTTTCAACAAATTTAATACTTATATATTTTAGTTGTTCTTTAACATATAATAAAAAAAATTATTAGTTTTTTTTTGTTTCAAGAAAATATATATTGCGTCATTATGATATATTCACAAAGTGATGTAACTAATTAAATGAATCAAAATTAATATTTACTTAGTATTTATAAGTAATTTTTGCTAAGATTTTAATGAAATAGCTTTATTATATAATCTTTTGACATGTAATTGTAGATAATATTTAAAAATACTCATTTGTCTTTGAAGTAATATGAAATTTTTGTTAATGTATTGTATAGTATATGAATTCAAAAAGATATATTAAAAGTTCAACTAAAAAATTATATATGTTGCTCTATTATAAAAATATATGTGAAGTATTTTAAATTTAATTATTATCAGATACGTAGAAGGTGTATCCGATACGTATTTTCGAGTATTGTATCCGATACGGGTACATCAACTTTAACAAAATATCCGTCCTTTATAGCTTTAAACCTTATAACATTTAAAATATTATACACAAACTCCCTAAAGTTTATAAACATAAACTTTGTCGTCCCGTAACATATCCATTAAAAAATTACATTCATATCTCCTGAAATTTATATAAAACTTAGACTTCGCAAGTTTAAAATATTATATTTAGACTTTTATTACTTATGGAACTAACAAATTTAACCAAATTAATTCAATTAAAAATAGAAAATATGGTGTCCATTATATTTTGATTCCTTATTTGATTTTTAAGTTTTATTCCAATAGACAATATATTTGTATTTGAATGAGTGTTGAATTAAGTTCTTTGACATATTTATACCTTTTTTTTTTTTTTTCCTCAAAAAATTGAGATTTTGTTTGATTTTTATGTTAGATGATATAATGGGAATATGCAAATGTGTTAGTTAAACTTATTTCATATGTTCAGACTTGATGATGGTAAAATTGATCTAAGGTGAAAAGTCCATTTAGTCTAAGATGCTCTAGGTATGTTCCTCCTCTCCTCTTTTTTTTTTGTTTTTTTTTTTTTTGGAAAAAAGGGAAAGGGGACGGGGGACTTGAACCCTTGACCTCAACAAAACAAAGCTTTTACATGACAAAGAATATCATTGGACCAAAATTCTCTAAACGTAGTTCATACATTCGAATCATTTATTGACCTAAGCATCAGTGAGTCGACCCTTAGAGCTCCGATTCATCTCTTACTTTTTTTTTTCCGGGTGATCAAAGTCTACAAATTGACGTGGAGGTTATTCAAATTGCATCAACAGTAATAAATTATAATTTTTTAAAAAATAATTTGAATTTTTATTTTTATTTTTATTTTAATAAATGATATAATAGAACATACTTTTTGGTTCTTAAATTTAAAATATTTGATATTCTATCTTTAATTAGAGTATTTTTGATCTAAATATAATAATATTTTATATTCAAAAGGTTAAAGTAAAATTTTAGGGATCTAGCTTTCCCAAAAAAAAAATTTAGGGATTTTGATATAATTTACTAACAGTATGTGTGTATAATTTTAGGTGGGGTTTGAGCGTAATATTAAGTAATAAACCTTAGGGTCTAGGTGTAATTTTTCCTAGATTTTAAAACCCCACGCCATCGACGAGCCCTCTCTCCGTTCCTATATATTTTCCTGTTCTCTGTCTGTATTTTTCTTGCCTATCTCTCTTTGTCTCCCCTTCTCTGTCTGTTACGAAACATTTCGAAGCAAGCGACCTGTCTTTCTTCCCTTCTCTGTTACGAATTGATAAAACACCTCTGTTCAATCCGTGAGCCCTAGCTTTTCAGAGGAGGAGAATCGCCTCCACTACCACTACCACTACCACTACACTCCAGAGAATCTATTAGGCCTGTAGAGACTCCTCAACGTGCATATAAAACAGGTTAGGTTCTTGGATTTTCACTCCATTCCCACTCTACATTCTATGGTTTTATGTGATGTTTGTTTGCTGGCAATTTTTGGGGTTTGAAAGAAAATGTGGATTGCCGGAAATTTGGGGTTTTCCAATTCATAAGAGTACGATTTTGTGAATGTGTTCGGGATTTTGCGTTGGCGATGTTGCAAGTGTGAATGCGTTGGTCATTTTTAGAGTGTGGATACGTTGGCGATTTTGCGACTTGTGGTTATTTGGTTGGTCCGTAGGATGCTTAGAAGACTAACAAAACAAGTTTTTTTGTTAGAGTACTTCTGAGATGAATTTCTCAGAATTATAGCTTCCTTATTCTGGTTTTTCTGGAAGGAAGTGGGAGGTTAGTCTTCGTTGTTTCTCCCTCGTTAGTAGCATAATTATTTATGTATGAGTTTGGATGTTTCGTATGTGGAATGATTCCTCCTATGTTGTTGGGCTCCCATTTTCAAACATGGTATCGTGATGTTTCCTTTCCATCAAGTAATTTGCCTTTTTTTTTCCTTCTCAAGGTGCTAGTTCTCTGGTCACACTTTGACATCGGTTTTGGTTATAATTATGTGTTACTGTTACTAAATTGTTTTCAGTTTATAGGCAAGTATTCGTAAAACTATTTTATTTCCCAATCACTGCAAACTATTATTTTTCAAACTTGGTTTATCTCAGAATTGGGTAACCTACTAAGCTTGTTGATATTCGCCTTACTTTATTTACCTCGTTCATGTAGTACCCAGCTGTCCAGAGGAAAAACCTATTTGGGTCAGGGATCTTGATGGAATTGGACTTTGTTCGGAAAGGGAATAGAAATATTTTTTAATGAATTGTAGTTTGACTTCAGAAGTTTGTATTATGGAGTTTGGAATTTTAAATACATGATATATATTTGACTGTTTTTGTTACACTGAAACTCATTCCTCTGGTCTGAGTTGAGAGTTGGTTTCGGGGTGTGACATTTGAACGTAGATATCCAAATTTCCCATGGCATTGGACAAGAAAGTTCGATTTATTTTTTAATATTCATGTTGTTAAATTTTGAAGAAGATATTCCTTTTAACTAGTTTTCTCTCTCCTCTCTTTTCGTGAACACCCCTAGTTCTACTTAAATGCAAACCGGTTTGTATAGCCTAAGTTCAAACATCTAATCAACTATTGTGCACAAGTTGAGGGTGCTCAGGTTGGGTTTAGTTCAGTTGATTGTTTCATATCTAGGGGGATTCTAGGCTGACCCCTCATACCATCCAGCTTGTCTAAGTTTCGCACCTACTTTTTTATGCATGTTTTTTAGGACCTATTCCATTCTACCAACAACTAAAAAGAAAATGCAAAGGAAAAAAATGAGATGTGCTGAATAAAAATGTTAGCTGGCACCATAGCCACATGCAAGAATTTGGCCTAAAAACATTTAGGGAGAATTATATCCAAATCTCCTGAGATTTGTCACTTAATCACTTAAATTCTCTGTCATTTGAAATATTACACACAAACGCCCTGAAGTTTGTACGCGTGTAACACTTATACTCCTATTGTCTTTGTTAGTCTATCCATTAATAAATTACACTCAGATCCTCCGAAGTTTTAGGCATACAATGTTTAGACTCCTCAAGTTTATACTTAAACAAAAAATACTCCAATAAAAAATAGAATATCAAATATTTTAAATTTTATATATAAAATTCATGTTCTATTATGTCATTTATTGAATAAAAATCAATTTTTTTTAAAAACAAATTGTAATTTTTTTTTATCATTAAAAAAATCATAATTAATATACAATTATACTATCTATTGGAATAAAACTAAAAAATCAAACAAGAGATTAAATCGTAATGAATACAATATCTTCTATCTTTAATTGAGATAATTTGGTCGTTTAATTGATTTGATTAGTTCTGTAACTAAAAAGTGTTCTAAGTGTAATATTTTAAACTTGAGAGTCTAAGTGTTATATACCTGTAAATTTTAAGGGCTCTGGGTATAATTTACAAATAGATTTATTAACGGACATTGACGACAAGGGTCTAAGGTTATGTACGTACAGATCTCAAGGGGTTTGTGTGTAATATTTTAAATGTAAGAGGATCTGAGTGATTAAGTGACAAATTTTAAGGGATCTGGATGTAATTTTGTCAAACATTTAATCTCACTTTGCAATAGGAGGCTCATATTGCTTAGTTAAGTGCCTTATCCTTTCAAAAATAAACATTATATTATTCACAAAACTTATGTGGACGCATTTTAAAGGAGTTTCAGAAGTTTTAGTCCCTCAGAAAAACTTATTTCATTTTTAAAAAGTTTAATCATTTTTATGATTATCAACAAAAAAGGCAAACCATGGAAATCAAAGAAGCCAAATGGTCCAATCTCATTAGGACTACTTTTAGCCCAGTACTAAAGAAAATACAACTAAAATGGGGTTTAAATTAAACGTTGCCGCGCAAACCAATTAGGTAGTCCAGTTTGGTTCTCTTGACAAACGTACTAGCTCCTCCAGATAAGTTTGTTGGTAATCTCTTCCAACTTTGATCACCCAGTTATTGCTGCAAATTAAAAGTCACATGCCAGACCTAAGTATCATAATTTTTTATTCAAATTTTCAAACCCACGTAAAAATGGATGCCAGGTTTTACTCTGAGGTAGCCCAATTCTAGTTGCAATTCGGGTGTTTGAAATGTCTCTTCAGAGGCTAAACTCTATACCACATTTGTGTTTTCTCATATATAGGATTTAGGAATTTTTTATATCATGACTCTGCATAAACCCTTGTGGGCGCTTGAGTTTTAGTATGATTTTGTTGGTGCATACCTATTTTATTTATTTATTCAGGTTGTTACATGTAGATAAAGCAATGAGCTTAAAAATGGAGTATGAAAATGGGGCGGAGCTTGGGAGTTTGCTGAAAATTCTCCCCCCTGTAGAGTTCTGTTGCGTTTATGGCTCCACCCTTCATCCAAATAATAGTGACAAGGTTTTTCCTTTTCTCTTAGTCCTTGACCTTCAACTTTCTTTTTTGGGCCTTTTATTTTGTCTTAATGACTTCTATATCTTAAATTCTTTTTTGTGTTGCTGTTACTATGTAGTCATCCATGGTAGATTACGTTCTTGGAGTATTGGATCCTCAACAATGGCACTCTGAGGTGAATGCTCTTACAAAATCAACCTCCTCCCCCCCTTGTTTCTCTGTCCTTCCTCCATATTAGAGAACAAAAGATGTGACATTTTGTAGACTCTAATTTGCTTCTTTGGCATTCAAGAATCTGAAGATGAACCATGATCATTATGCATCATGGATGGTGCACCTCGGCGGAGCAAAATTGGTGCTTGTCTTTCTTTCTTTCCCTCACGCTTTAGAATTTGTGCTTGATGCCTTTAGGCTTTAACACAATATATTCTTGATTGGTTGTCCTAGATTACTAAAGTTGCTGATGGAGTTGGTGTTGGTGTTCACTTCAACCCATTTGTTTCTTGGAAAGACAAGGTATCCGCCACTCATGTTTCCACACATGGTTAGTTTGCATGTTCCTTGTCCTCTGTTTTGTGAATTTGTGTGTGCAAGAGAAAGAGGAGGCGAGAACAGTCGCAGTGTATTGCATGTTGTTATTACTATTACTTTGTTCTATATGTTCGTCTTCATTGCATTTCTGAAATTCTCACCTCGAGTAGCTTTGACAGATGTTCAAATATGGCGTTGTTCGAATGGATGACTTGATTCAAGACATATCAAAGTGGGAGAGGTTCTACTTGAGTGGTCGTTTGCAGAAACCTGTATGCATATAGTTATTGGATCTCTCTTATCTATTTTTCAACTGGAAAATAAGGCACAGAAAATGTCTTCGTCGACTTAATATATGTATTTGTTTGAAGTAAAACAAGACTTGATAATAATGCTATTTTCATGGGGTATATCGTACTGCCCCCCTCCTACCTTGTCTATCAGCGATGAGTGATTTTCACCAGCAATTAATGGAGGTTATACAATTGTCGAAGTAGAGCTTGAAGCTATTCATGGGTTTATATCGTGACAGGTGCAAGATATTCACTTCTTTACAAAACATAACCGAAGTTTAATAACGTGCTGATCAATCATGAGGAAACTCAAAAATAGTTCTTAACTTATTACGTTTCTTCTTCTCCTATAGACTCTGAGCCAGTAAGACCTACAGAGTTACAATAATATTCAACTACTAGACTCTGTTCAAAGCATATAGTCTTTTCTTGGACTATAAAGTTGAACTTACTATCACCTGCAAATCCAGATTTAGATTATGCCATTTTTTGGAATTGCTTAATGCTGATTGCCAGCATATACAACTTAGAAGTAATGTATCTTCTTTGTTCTGAGCAAGTTTGCGCTGCTCTTTCTAGTTTCTAATCCTAGACTGTGTTGGTATGGTTGAAGATCTCGCTTGAATACGCACAAACTTGTGTATGTATCAACGTGTACAGAGCCGCATTTTGTTGCATGATGCAATGAACTTAGGGATTTCTACAGCTAGGTGATGATCTTTTTTGAGGCATTTATTCCACAAAATTTGCATGCATTATGTCTCGTACTATCCCTATGTGTTGGTTTTATGTTAATTGCGGGACATTTTCTTATATACATTTATATCTGACATCAGGGGTGTCACCTATCTTTTTCCTTCCAGGTTCATATACTTGTGGATAATTTTGAGATTGGAAATCTGAACTCTGTCAATCTGAGGGCTGCCACCTCTGCTGCTCTCCTCTTTCTGCCACCCAAATTCACTGAGGTGCTTCTTTTTCACCTTTCAATAATTTAGGAAGCATTCATATTTAAAAGTTTGTGTACATGCAGGAAGATCTGTTTGCCAAAATATGTAGCCTATCATACATGGGTGACTTGCGAATGTTTTTTGCAGAAGACAGAAATAAGGTAAGGTTGATTTTGGAAGTGAAAGTATCCTAGGTTTATTTCTAGACGATAGAGATAATATTGGTCAGACTTGTGAACCTCTTAAGGACAAAAAATTGTTGCTTTTGACAAGCATACCAATAGAATCTCTGCTATTGCTGAGATATGTCTTCGATTATAATTTGGGACTATTTTTACTCTTTTTTGGATATCTGCTCATTGCATATATTTGTTGTTTTGGATGTGTTATTGATGCCTAACAGCTGATACAGCACTTCCTTGACCTGAGGTGGTTAAATGACCGGCATTAGTTCTTCGATTCTATTGAAGTTGCTCTTCTTTTACCTACCCCAGGTAAAGAAGATTGTACAAGGGCAGTTTAATTTATTCCGGGAAATGTATAAGCCATTTCTAGAAGAACATGCGACTAAGGATTTGTTGAGATTGTCATCATCTGCTGATCATCAATTGAATATATCTCAGGTCTGTTTGTATTCTCAAGCTCCTCTACCCATAGTTGCGTTAATTTTTTTGTGGTTTGATGTTGATTATACTTTTGAAGTGAGCTCAACTATTCATCTTTGTTAATTATTTGGAAAATCAAATTCCTCTGGGCCTCTTACTGCAGCATAATTGGCCATAAGATATTTGTATATTCATTGTGAAACTAGACATTATTTTTTTTTCCCAGCAAATCAAATATGATTACTAATAAGGAAGCAATATTAGTACCAGAAGGTCCAGAACCATATCCAATAAGCATAAATGCATATGGCTAATTTCTTATTGGTCATGTAATTTTAGTCTTTTAGTGTGTATCTTCAGAATTTCCAGGATGCTGATAAACATGGACAAAACATCATTTATGGTTACTAAAGTAGAAACCTTCATCAGGCTATTTATCTGAGCTGTAAAACCCTGTAACTTACGATCTGCATTTTTCATTTTTTTGAAGTGGGAGTTGAATATAGGAATCTTTGGATCCTATCCAACAAGTTGATGTCGTGCTGCAAGTTTTATAACTTGAAGTTAATTGAAAAGATTTAATGTTCTTTTCTGTTTTATGGAAGTCATGTTGTCTAATTTTGGTCTGGTGTCATCTACACACACTTTGTTTCTATGACTATTAAAATCAGTTCCATATGAAAACTGCTGACTAAAATTTCTTGCTTTAGGATGCAAATGATTTTTAAAATAATGTGCTTATGATGTTAACATGATCCCAAAGAGTCTGATATGTTTGATTCCCAACACCAGGATTGTCATTTGTCTGCTGCTTCCTCCCTTGTGTCTTCTCTTCCTCCGAGGGTAAGAAGTGAAATGGGGATGAAACTAGGCGAGAAAAAGAAATTGGATGAAAGTGGTATGTGCGCTCCAATAGGGACAACTGGTTTCTGAATTATTCATGACACAAAGTTATATACTAATTCTGTTTCTGAGGCAGATATCTTAATGTTTTTTTGATATTTTGAAGTTCTTTCTTTGATGTTTCCTTTACGCATCCCTAGTAATAGCGGATGATTGCATCACATCACATTTTCTTTGTAGGTCGAGTTATACGTGAAGTTGTGTTTAGTTCTAGAGAGGAGGTTGCAAACTGTCTGCGGAAGCTTGTGAGTCATAGGGTTATGGTTTCAAGTGCAAGGCAGGCTGTTGCTGGTTTTCTGACAGTTGGTGCTGTTCATGGAGTCAGATACCTAGCTAATAAAATGCACAAGGCTTGGAAATCGTGGACATAATCTTTTGATTTCTTTACTTTTCTTTCAAGTGGGATGGGTTTGTGTGCTCTGGCTGGAAACATGGAGAAGTTCCCCCATGACATTTAAGGTTTTTCCAACTCAAGCTTAGTGAGATTGTCATGATTTGCTGGTAACTTCTTCCTCCCCATTACCCGGAGATTAGAGAATTTAAGGTGCAAGGATTAGTTTATATGTTTTTTCTTCTTGGTTCTGCTTCATGCAGATGTTGGTTTTCTTCTATTTGAGGGTTGAGGGATGATTTTCAAGTGGCGAGAAAGAAAGTTTTGTATCAATGATACATGAATGCGAGTTTCTCGCTTTCCGAAACTATAAAATTCTTGAATTTTTTAGTGAATTCCGGCAATTTTTTCCCCTTGTAGATTTGCAAATTATGCCATCATATTTTCACTTAATTTTTGTAATAGAAGTGTCTCATGCATGAACAATGAGGTTGCAGAGTGATAATTAACAGAACCAAGCAATGAATCAAGGTATAGGGTCCTGACCAAAGGGCCTTGGGTCCAATGATATTTCTTGTTTTATGAAGGTTTTACCTTCTTAAGATCAAAGGTTCAAACTCTCCCTTCCCCACTCCGCCCACCCCAAAAAAAAAAAGAAGGTATAGGGTCTTGATCCAAATGAAAGGTAAATAAGCCAGGTAATACTTTCTTTCTTCTTTCTTTTCACTTAGCTGAACAGAAGGCCACCTAATTCAGTAGTTGGCTATCAGGCCTATGATGACCTCGGTTATGAACTTTTCTGAAGCGGAATAATAGTTGATAAGATAAGGATACATAAAATCCCACGATGCGAACATGCAAATGGGTCATACCTAGGTGATAAGATAAGGATGAAGAATTGAAGCCAACATATCACTAAGGATGCCGTGCATTAATATTTTATTATTGGTAATAAATCTGTACTTGAAAATACACCGTAACAACAAAAATTGAATTGATAAATGGATGGATCTTATCAATGTTAAGCAATTTTTGATATTGGATTCCTCCTTCCTAACTTCATATTCAAATCGTCAAATTGATCCGCTTATGAAATTTCCTTATAGAGCATACCTTCATAGCAACCGACACTTGTCAAGCACTAATCGGATACTCCTTTATTCATGTCCATAATTAAAACAAAAAAAAGTTTAATTTTGGGTATTTATTGATCGCTTATTTGGTAACTGTCCAACACATATTTACGTCTTTAGTCATCATAGAAATATAAACATGTGTTGAAATATAATTGAAAAAGATTAAAAATTTGACATGTTCTGCTATGAAAAATATATGACTGTTAGACTAGTCCTGCAAAGTTATACCAGAAATCCACTAATCAAAGCAATATATAAATAAAAATAGGAAATTGAGAACATAAAAATAATCATTATGGTAGTATCTGTCTGCTAGGTAATTTGTCCAAAAAATTTGATAATTATTGACAACTATAACTTTTTAGTCTGAAAATCCATAGTAGTTGACTAGACAAAAGCTTTACCAGACACAAAGTATTGAATCTCTTATAAATAGTATTAGAGCTATTTTTGTATTGATTACAAACCATATAATCTGTCTGCTATAGAACATAATTATTTGGAAACCTGTCTTCCCTTGCCTGTGCCCTACTTTTTTTAAAAAAAATGATGTGCCACGTGTCCGTATCTCGTGTCTGTATCCTTGCTTCTTAAGTCTTTATCGTATGCGGCAGCATCAGGTTTTTCAGCAGTGTTCCATTGTCGGATACATGGAATTTGCAGTAGAAACTCCTGTAGTGCTTACCCAAGTACAGAACCAGGAGACCTAGCAGCATTTGCAACAGCAGGGAACATACTTCTTCAATGCATGGTTGGAAATGCAGCAACTGCAAGATCATGGACTCCTTACTTCACAGACTCTATTGGACTGACACCCAAATTCATTGTATATGCATACAAATCTCAAAGGTGAGTCTGACTTCCTGGACCCAATTGCTGTTGGAGTTCCTGGAGATTGCAGCGACAATTGCCATGATCAACACACAGAAAAAAATCAGTGGATTGCATTTGATATAAGTACGATAGTAATGAGATTTAACCTTTTCTCTCTTGTGGTTCTGAAGAGATCTTCCGATCAGCAGTTGTATGTTTTGCTTATGGAGAATTTGGCAATTTTGTCACAATGGCAAAGGAACAAGAAATCCATCAAGAGATATACCATTAGGGTTGCTTGGTCAATCAATGATCACGATTATATACTGCTTCATGGCACTTGCACAGAGCATGAAGCTAAAGTACACAGAAATAGACCCCAACATAGCATATTCTGCGTTGAAATTCAGTGTGTGGGGTGAAGTGGGCAAAGTACCTGGCTGTTCTCGATGCTCTCAAGGGATGATCACTATGGTTTTCGTAGGAGCACTGGGGCAAGCACAGTATGCTCTCATACTTCATGAGCCCACAGGATTCCACCATGGTTTGCTCCATCCACCTAAAGAGAGAAATCCCTTTGAATGCCACGCTCAATTACCATTTCCAATGCTTTGTATTGCTTTCTTTTCAAGATTGGATGAGTTGACAAGTTTGTTGTCTGTGAACACACTTTTTTCTTCATGATGATGGCAGTTGCGATTCTTGGGAGGAGACACTGTAGACAAGGAATTGCTCCTTGAACGGCGGTCATCTTTTTGTTGATCATTACTGCTTCCTCCACGGGGACTTTGGCTTACTGGGGAATGAATACACAGTGGTTGGGTTGGTTAGACCATCACGTTCCTCATTGATTCTTGAGTACAGTTATCAATTTTTTGCCGCAGCAACGAACACCGGAAGTCTAGGGAGTGGTTCCCATCCTTGCCAATTCCAACAATTTGTTTCTCGTGGGATCACTGGAGCTCAGGCTTTTACAAGTTAAGCATCAGCACTGCTGTAATGCTGATTTACTATACTTTTAGTCTCTATACAACTTTTGATGTAATTCATCAACAATGCAAGAAAGAATCACCAAAAAAATCTTAAGGAAGTTGACATGGAAAAAGCAGGACCTTAAAGTTGTAAAACTCCTCCATAACACTTCAAAAATTCTTCCATGAATGCAGTTCTACAATTGAAAATATTGTATCAAACTTCTGAAATCAATCTTCTAAGTTAGGATCAAGTTCTCAACAATGACAAGAAGAATATATTACACATCTAGCAGTAATATTTAGTGGAGTCACTTCTAAGAAATATCACCACTAACCCAACTTGATCCTTGAAAGTGACTGCATAGGAATACTGGGAACCTTCTCTTTCTCTTTCAGTGGGAATGAAATCAATCAATGAAGAGAGAGAACTTTCAATAGGAAGCAGAAGTAGAGCGATGGGAGTTCTGTTGGAATAAAAATCTCTCAGTCTGATCTTGAAAGATCGAATCTTTCTCTTCTGCCATCGGTCGTCCAAAGGGTCAGTTGTTTCGGTAGAGAACGGGCCAACCAACTCTCATCAATCAATCTAGTAGCATTTCCCGTGTCACCTCTTCTGATCTGTACCAAGGCTCTAGGAATACCATCAGGTTATTTTGGTAACAAAAACCTTTCAGCTATTGATAAAATGATTTCAGGCTTGATTAACTGGAAATTCCTGATGCCTCCGTCGAGCTCATAAAGAGAAAATGAGGACACCAATTTTGGTACGGCCAAAAAATAATAGTGAGAGTGAGAATGTTATAAAAAGGAAAAATTGGATTTACGGAAGGGGAGAAAACAGAAGTAAGGGAAATATAAAAAGAAATTAATGAAAGAGCAACGGGGTTTAGAATCTTTTATCAACAAAATGCGTATAAAACAATTTTTTAGACCTACAGCAAGTGGATCCCTCCGTGGCTATATGTAGAAAAGGTTATTACCTCTAGTGAGTGAGGACCAAGTACAAACAGAACATTACTTGCTGATAGTGTAGCCATTGCGTGGATGGACAATTGAGATCGACATTGGAAGTCGAGACGAAAGACTCATAATTCTTAGTCTGAAGAAGGGGTAATAAAGTTTAATTAGGACTATTTTTTGTTGGATTGTTTAATTATAGAATATTTATTTGACTAAGAGTTTAGTATTATTGGAAGTGAGAGTTTGGTTTGGAAAGTATACCAGGTCATATTCAGGTCTTTGGAAGGTGAGGAACGAGTGGAACTTCCTTCATCATCCATTGGACACCAGAGCTGTTATAGACCAAGCCTTAGTAGCAGTTGGACAGCTGCAGAAGCTACAGGACAAAGGGTCACCTCAACAACATAGTACCCCCCATGGCAAAGTGGAGAGCTCCACCAAGAGGCTGGCTAAAAATAAACTGTGATGGAGCATTCTTAACAAAAACTAAGAGAGAAGCTTATGCAGTAGAAGCCTGATACCACATGGGTAGTTAACAGGTGCATCTGGCATACCCCCTAGCTTCAGAGGGCTGGGCAGTAACACGAGCATGTAGTATGTCAATTGAAGAAGGATACCAAGTAGTGACAATAAAATCTGATTCTAAATCACTCATGACTACGACAGTATGCGCAGAAGCTCCCTTCACTTCAATTTCAAGCAATCAGAAGAGAACTGAACCAGCCGGTTCACATAATAGCCCCCCAAACCAGGAATGGCATCATTCCCACGTACTGCGCAGCAAACCCACCTGGGAAGTTCTTGCAAATAGTGGACAAGCAAGCAAGAGAAGGCATTGGCTCGGAGGTACCCACTGATGATCCCCACCTGCCTAGAATTTCCTTCTGACTTTGTATGTTTTATTCCGAGTTATGCTCTTCTTCTTATTCATGAAGTAACCAGACCAAAAAAAATAGAATATTCAGGTCTTTGTAGGAGAATAGCCTATAAGTACGTAACCATAATGTTTTCATCAGTGTGAAGTTAATATGAATCTGGTACCATAGTGTTTCTTGGCCTAATCTGAGTGTTTGGTAATCTCCTCTTTTTTCTTTTTCTTCCCGTTTTGCATCACTTGCTGAATTGCACATGGTGAATATTTCAGATTCAATACCATAACATTGCAGTTGATAGTTCGAAGAATTTGAATGCGCACACATATATTAGAGAGAGAGAGAGAGAGAGAGAGAGAGAGAGAGATGTTCTAAAACAAAGGAATTCTCTTAAAGTATCAACTGAAAAAGCAAATCCAAAGAGGAGCATGACTTTGTCCAAATTTTTATTTAAAAGTGCATTACAATCAGTCTGCAAATATAAAGCTGGCATTGGCTTTAGCACTGCTACATCTAGCTCCAGTCGCTTCATGGCAAGGTTGACCATCTACATATTATTGGGTAGGCTATTATTAAATTATTGAATCAGTTCAAATCTCGTGATGCACACTATTCACAACTCAACATGACAAAAGCCTTACCCCAATTTGTTTAGGGTTATTAGCTACATAAATCCTGCTACTTGTTTAGGATTATAATCGTCAATAGTTATTATTAGTGTTACTTTCCTATTATTCTATTTTCTTATTATGTTCTACTTTACTAATGTTGTAATTGTTTTCAATATCAATCTAATTTAAATAGGTGCTAGGGTGCTGACAACATATATCCTACAGACTATATTGTTCCATACTCTCTTTCTTCCTCTCTTCTTTTTCTCTTTTTTTTCCTTACCCCTAGTATACAATTATTTAATAGGAAAACCATGAAAAAGTAGAACAATAGAAAAGTAACATAATAGGAAAGTAGAACAATAGTAAAATAACACTTGTAATACCCTCCTCTCAAGTTAGAGCACAGAGATAAAAAATGTCCAACTTGGAATAAAGGCTACTAAAGGTAGACGATGCCGATGGTTTTGTGAGAAAAGAACTCCAAGTTAACGACGATATCTCCACATAGACAATAAGGGTGATAAAATCAAGCCCTAGGGGATTGCTCCAAACAAATGCGGGTTGTTGCTCTATGTGAAGTCTAAAACATTACTTTAGTATTCTGAAGAAGAAATTAACGATTACACCAAAACAAAATATCACACGACGATCATGACAACATAGAGGAAAAGAACACGCTGATGACAAAAGACAAACACAACGACACTAACACCACCATTAATAATGCCACACAAACGAACACAACCAACCACAACACAATGAGTCACAAGCAATAACAAATAAAATTGCAATAATAAAAAACAGGGTCAACCAAAAAGGGTTTGAACTGGTGCAAAAAACAATAAAACCAATACTGAATCGAAATGAAAACTCTAAACATGACACTTGACCAGACTGAAAACACTAAGCTAGAACAGAAACGAGATGAAAACCACTAAATCAGCACCAAATTGTGTTGAAAACCAATGAATAGACACTAAACTAAATGAAAACACATAACCGAAATTCAACCGCGATGAAAACCTCTAAACCAACACCAAACTATATTGAAAATCACTTAATCGACACCAAATCAGGTTGAAAATACTGAACTGGAATTAAATGGGGTGAAAAACACTAACCAACACCAAATTAGTCTAAAAACTACTGAACAGGCATTAATCCAGACTAAACACTGAACTGAAATTGAACCAGGATAAAAATTACTAAACCAACACCAAACAAGCTTGAAAACCATTGAACTGTGATAAATCGGGCTAAAAACACTGAATTGGAATTGAACCGGATGAAGCCCACTAAATTAGCACCAAACTGGGCCGAATATCATTGAATTGGAACTAAACTAGGATGCAAACACTAATCCCCATCGATGACTAGACACCAGAGACACGAACATGGTTGATCACTGTTAGAGTAGTTAACATATTTAGACTTAGGGGTAGCTTAGTCATTTGTTTTCTTTTATGTTGTCCTACTATATAAAGACCTCTTGTATGTACTTTTCTTTTTATGCTGTTCTGGCTAATTGTGCCTCAATAATATTTCGTTCTTCTTGTTTCTTTCTTTCTTCTTTGATCTAAATTAACATGGTATCAGAGCATATTTAGGTCCTAAATATTTTCAATACTATAGCAACAAATTGGAGGAGTGATGAACAGTTGCTAGCCTGACTGCTAGGGCTGACTTCAGCGAGCTTCAAAGATGATGTCAGGCTGACGTCATCATTCTAGACCAGATGAAGAACACTGCCAGACTCGATTTTATATGAGTAATATTGTGGTATGCTTGTTTTTCTCTTTCATGGTCATTGGATAGGGTTTTTCAATTTTTGAATGATTTTTCAAAACCCTTGGACCTACTTTTCGATCTGCAATTTAGGATTGTTTTCTTTGAATTTTTTGCTTCAAATCAAGTCTAAAAGGTGCGATTAGGGGGATTAGATGGCCGGTTGTGTGGTTTGAACACATTTGGTTGGACTTTGGTGTGATTTGGAGCCCTTTGGGACATTCAACCTACTGTTCACAACAAGAACAGTGGCCTGAAGTCTATATTTTTGAGACAACACGTTGTGTTTGGGTTGCAAATACTGTTTTATGCTTTGGGTCTTCTCCTTGTTTGTTGTTTTACTGAGATCTTCCACTGTTCCACTGTTTTGCTGCCTCGCTATAGTTGTTTTGCTGGGTTGCTGAATTTTGTTGGTTGTTGTTTGCTGGGTTGTTGGATTTTGCTAGGTTATTAGGCTGTTTGTTTACTTTAATATTTGCTTTGAATTGCTTGATTTGGGTATTGTGGCAAGTGAAAATTCTGATTCTCTTCAGGCTATCAGTGTCAGATTAAAAGGTGAGAACTATGCATATTGGACTTATGTTATGAAAAATTTCTTGTTGGATAAGGAAATGTGAAATTATGTTAGTGATGATTTGTCAGCTCCAACTGATCCTAAGGTCGAGAAATATGTTAACTTAAAGAATATTTGGAAAATCAACAACGCTATAATCATCACTTGGATTAACAACTCAATTGATCAGACCGTTGGTGTTCATTTCACTAAATTTAATACAGCCAAAGAGATTTGAGATTATTTAGCTACCTTATTTGTTCAGTCCAATTTTTCAAAGAGATATCAGCTAGAGCATGAAATTCGAGCTGCACGTCAGGGTGATAAGAACATTCAGGAGTTCTACTCAGTTATGACTGGATATTGGGATCAGTTAGCACTTGCTGAACCTGCTGAACTAAGTACTCATATGATATATCGCACTTTTAGAGAGGAGCAGCGGTTGGTGCAATTTTTGATAGCCCTCAGCGATGACTTCGAGGGACTTCGTGATTTTATTCTCCATCGTAATTCACTTCCCTCAGTTGAAGCAGTAGTGAATGAGCTTCTGCCTGAAAAAGTTCGTCTTAAGACTCACAAGCCCCCAGCCTAACTATGTTTGCTAATCAGTTGCAGAAGTTACTCTCTCCATCAGCCTGGTGCCCTTACAGTATCTCCTTCAGTAGGTTCTTTTATCTCAGGTTTTTTAGGTATGTCCCGCACCGCCGGGGTCTTTGACTCAGGTGCCACACATCATATGACTAGTGATCCTTCTTTATTTGCGCCTATTATTTCTCCTCCATTTGTATTTGTACTTGTAGCCAATGACACTCAAATGTCTTTAACTGGTGTTGAGACAATTATTTCTTACCATCTTAGACTACCTGATGTCTATTATATTCCTCAGCTCACTTTGAATTTAATCTCCGTAAGTCAATTATTTGATTCAGAATTTTTGGTTCATTTTTCCTCTTCTGGTTGTGTTGTGTATAATCCACAGTCTAAGAAGCTGATTGGGATAGGCCATACAAAGGGAGGATTGTATGTGTTGGAGGAGTTCTATGTTCTAGAAGTTGTTGCCTCTATTGTTGAATTATCGTCTTTTCATTTGAACTCACAATCTTTTAGTTTTTATTTGTGGCATTCTCGCCTTGGTCATGTTTCTCATTCTTATTTAAACTTTTTAGCTTCTACTGGTAGTTTGGGTAATTTAGAGAGTCATGACATTTCTAATTATAGTGGATGCAAGTTGGCTAAATTTAGTTCATTACCTTTTAATAAAAGTGTTACTTGTTCCCTTGCACCATTTGATCTTATTCATTCTGATATATGAGGACTGGCTCCTGTTCCTACACAAGGGGGGTTCAAATATTATGTTTCTTTTATTGATGATTATACGAGATATTATTGAGTATACTTGATGAAACGTTGGTCTGAATTTTTTTCACTGCTTTTCGTAACACGATCCACACACAATATTCTGCTGTCATTAAATGTTTTCGATGTGATCAGGGAAGGTGAATACAATCTTACTTCTTTTCGTGATTTATTGAAATCTGATAGTACAATTTATCAATTCTCTTGCACTGACACACCTGAGCAGAATGGTGTTGCTAAACGTAAACATTGTCATATTCTAGAGACAGCACGCTCCCTTCTCTTATCAGCACATATTCCTAGCTCATTTTTTTTGGAAGGGGGGAGCAGTTCTTACAGCAGTTCATTTGATCAACTTTATTCCTACTATTCTTACCTCTGAAGTCTCCCCATTTGAAAAATTGTGTGGTAAGATGCCTAACTATTTCTCCATCCGTGTGTTTGGTTGTGTACTTGCTTTGTTTTGCTCCCTAGTGTTCTTCGTACCAAACTTTCTACTCGTTCAGCTTTATGTGTTTTTCTTGGTTATGGTGAGGGTTAAAAAAGGTATTGTTGTTATGATCCTATAACCCATAAAATTTATGTTCTTGCCAAGTTGTCTTTATGGAGCATATTCCCTTCTTTTCAATTTCATCTAGCTCCTCTCTACTGAATAAGTCTGATTTGTTATACATTGCTCCATTTCCTGCCGACGTTCCTCATGACACATATATTGGTGATTTAAGTGTGTTAGATCCTTCCCCTTCTGAATTGCCTATTCCTTGTCCTCCTATTGTGCATACATATGTTCGCAGGACTCCAGCTATCTCCTCTACCGATGCAGTGCCTCCCCACTCTCCTCCTGCCACCCAATCACGTTCAAACACTATAGATCATACCCTACGCTATCATCAGTGCTCTCGCAAATGTCCAGACAGGTTTGGTTGAAGTAATATTTGTTGTTCTTTTGACTTTTGTTTTTTTCTTACTTCTATTCACTCCATATCTGAACCCACCTCCTATAAGGCTTTACTTGATCCACTATGGAAACAGGCTATGGATGAAGAGTTTTCTGCCTTACATAAGACTAGAGGTTGGGAGCTAGTGTCTTTATCACCTGGTAAACGCACTATTGGATGTAGGTGGATTTATAAAATAAAAACCAATGGTTCTGTGGAACGGTATAAAGCTCGATTAGTAGCCAAGGGTTTTGCTTATGAGTATGATATAGACTATGATGAAACTTTTGCCCCTGTTGCAAAGATGACCATCGTTCGCATAGTGATTACAATTGCTGCCATTCGCCAATGAAATTTGTCTCAAATGGATGTGAAAAATGCATTTCTTCATGGAGATTTAAGTGAAGAGGTTTTTATGACTCTTCCACTTGGATTGTCTCATAGTCCTGGTCAAGTATGTCGACTTCACTGAGCTTTATATGGCCTTAAACAGGCTCCCAGGACATAGTTTGCCAAATTTTCTTCGGTTATTTGTGATTTGGGTTTTCGCGCCAGTGACCACGATTCTGCTCTCTTTTTACGATCTACTTTCTCAGCTCTATTATTCTTTTACTATATATTGATGATATGATTATTGCGGGTGATGACGTTGCTGGCATATGCATATTGAAAACTCAGTTGCAGGACTATTTTGAGATGAAATATTTATGACAACTTAGATATTTCTTGGGTATTGAGATTGCTTCCTCTCCTAGGCTATCTTCTCTCTCAGTCCAAGTATACTTCAAATGTTATTCAACGAACCCATTTATCAAATAATTGGACAGTTGAAACACCTTTGGCTCTCAATGTTCGTCACTCTTCTTCTGATGGTACTCCCCTATCTGACCCTACGCTCTATCGCGCTATTGTTGGGAGTGCTAGAATATAATATATATATATATTGTTGTGCTAGAATAGAATTACCTTTGTTCTAATGTAAATAATTTTTGTTCAGCAATGAGGTTTATAAATAATCTTTTTAATATTACAACTAGTAAGTTGAATTCTCAACTTATACAAGCACAACAATGGTCAATATTGATCTTTTTAATATTACAACTAGTAGGTGAAATTCTCAACTTATACAAGCACAACAACGGTCAATATTGATTCAATTGTTATCTAATTTGATCCAATGGTACAAACTTCATTCCAAAAAAGATTTTTCCGCTCGAAAACATCAATTCAACCAACACAGTCTCCAATGCCAGGTAACCCTACTAATCCACACTTATCTCTCTCGTCTCTCTCCCTGCCTATCTCTGATTTTCTCTATATTCACTTAAATTTTAGATTACGTAATTGCAAAAAAAAAAATACATTACTATTTAAATATAAATGCTGCACGATCAATGTTCAGTTTTTAGTATTACAGAGTATCTTTAGACAAAAGGTTATTGCTAGTATAAAATAAAGTATATAGGGCGAGATGTCCACCTATAAAAAATGAAGAGAAAGAAAAAGCAAATTACATATCACACATGAATTTCCAATACGCTCTAATCAAAAGCAAAAGAATATTCACCAACTTAGGAGGCATGGAAGCCCAAAAAGATGCCAAAAAATTAATTTTTTCTCAAAATTGAGTGTTTTCGAGCACAGGGTTATAACTAGTATACAATAAAGAATATAGGGCGAGACATTCACCTATAAAAAAGGAAGAAAAAGAAAAAAACAAATTGCATATCACACACGAATTATTAGTACGCTCTAATCAAGACCAATGAAATTATTCACCAACTTAGGAGACATGGAAGCCCAAAAAGATGCCAAAAAACTAGTTCTTTCTCAAAATTCAATCTCATCCTCAAACTTATGTTATTTAACTCTAGCATTCTTTCTAACTATATAACCAAAAAATGTCAACATCACACATCTCTATAGGGACTTTGCTTTCTTAACCTTTTCGAAACCACCAAATTCAATCCCAAACATTTTGCACTACAAGAAGATGGTCATACCCAACCAAACTTTACTAACAAGAATAGTCTTCCCCATATTATAAGGCTACCGAACAATGTAGAAAAAGATTATTAACCTTACTCCTATGCATAATACACCACCATGGAAGAAAAAAGAACAGTCCAAGAAAATAATTGAACTTCAAGAGGCATTTTGGCTTCCCAAATGCAAGAGGCATACTGATTAGAGATGAAAATCCATTAACCTCCCTATCATAACAATATCTAGAATAATTGACATTTCAAGCAATGTGATAAGGGAAGAAAGAAACTATAGAAATAGTTAGAACATTATGAGAACATCATAAAATGGAAAAGAGGGTTGCCAACTCTCCACAGATCTTCCAAGGAATGAGTTTCTTCCCCATTTCAACTACGAATTTTGTATGATGAGTGAACTGAAACAATCCATTTGACAGAAATTTCTATTGACTTTGAGTAATTCCCCAATCAATCAATGCCATCTTTTTCTGAATCTCTTAATTACTTATTCTAACAACGTGCCACTAGAAATCCCATTCAAGAGGAATCTCCACAACCATTTTCCTAACAAAGTAGCATTCCAAAGAGTAATATTTTCCAAAGCCAGTTACCTTTGGGAAAAATAATTGTGAAGATCCCCCATTGGATGTAATTCCTAATGTAAATTTCTTATAGTGAGTTTACAAATGTCAATGTTTTCTCCGGTTCATGCAACAATCAAAGTTGACTATCCTATTGCGAATAGGAAGGAAGACAAAGTGCCTCAACAAGAAAATGAATCCATCTTCAGGGAATCAAATGTGTAGAGGACATAATCAATGTAAAGAAAAGTGATACAGAAGCACAATAGACCCCAAACTGATAAAAACTCATAGGGAATCCCCTATTGCTCCTCACTCCCCCCAAAGAAATAAAAGATATTTTGTAAAAGTAATGTTCTTTCTGTCTCCGTGGAAAGTTTATCTTTCCCTCTGTACAGAGCAATTTCTCATGATTTTAACATATGGGTCTTCTCTGAAATCCTTTACCATAGAATACCGATTGACTTGGGACTCTGCCAAGTTAACTGGATTTGAATTGTGTTGGTTTCTTTTACATTTTTGGGAGGGACTAAAATTTCTCAGATTGGATTTTTTATCTGTATGGTTGGTGCCCCGAAGGAATTAAAAGCCGAAGAGAGACAATGGCAGCTTTTGAGAGCTTGTAAACCTTTAGAGAGAGAAGATGAAGAGGTATAGTGACTATCGTCATTTGAGTGAGAGACTAAGATTGAACAAAAAAAATTTCTTGTTTGAGGTGGATGAAAATTCAAGGGGAGATATCATCAAAATTTGTCGAGAGAAGCAAGCAAGAAAGATACTCTATCTCCACTAATTTGGGCTGTTTGACTAGTTGGGGAGACCATTGGCTGAAGCAAATAAATGAAAAGCTACAAAGAGATTCTTCAAAAGAGAAAGGAAATTCTTATCGACTTTGGGTGGAAAAATATTAAGTTTAAGCCATATATAATTAAAAGAAGAATATGAGAAAAGGCGGAGAAGTAGAGAACATACCCTACCTCTCCCTCTCAACTTATATTTATAGCTATCGTAAAAAAACATAAAAGACTAGTATACCCTTAGAAAGGTATACTTATTACAACAATATAAAATAATAACAACATAATAACAATACTCTTAACTAATGTTACCTAAATTGTGGGTCGCTTTGGTATATGGTACGGGTATGGGTACATGGTACGATACTTCCTTAGATACGTAGTACGATGGGGGCAAGTTTAGCTGATGCGGTATTTTGGGTTACAATTTATTTTAAAACTTTTATGTAAATTGTTTTCACTACTATACAAAACATTATATATTATAGAATATTCATAAACACTAAATTAATTACCATTTATCTTATAGTTGTGTTTGATTTTCTATTATCTAAAACAATATATAATTATAAATCTATATACATGTAATCAATTAATATGCATTTTATATTTGTGTTACATGTTCTAAAGCGAATTAATTTAGGGTTAGTATTATAATTTGGGGTCTTCCATTTTGGTGGTCTGGATTGCGAACCCACCTCGTTTGGGATCGATGTACCCAGATCGTGGATCATTAAAGGTTTAGTGAATTATGGTAACTATGCTCTCAACACTCCCCCTCAAGCTAGAGTATTTATATCATACAATCCAATCTTGGAACAAATGATTGTAAGAAGAGTATGATTCAGTACTTTGGTGAACACAGTGTTATTTAAGGCGTAAAGTGAACAGAAGTGACCAAGGCTCCTAATACTTAGGCGAAAAGCGAGAAGCGAGAAGTGAAGCGAAACGAAACGTTTTATAGAAGAGAAGCGAACAGTTAAAAAAAAAAATATTTTAGTTTAATTACTTCTAAACATCTAAATTCTAATTTTATATACACTAAATATATAAATGCAAGTAAACCAAAAATATTTAAATTAAAAAAAAATACTAATAATATCTCAAATTTTAATAACAGTCTAGCTTAAACATTTAAATCCAAACAAACACTAATAATATCCCACAATCAGCAAATCAGCTATTACAGCATTATTAGCAAAATCAACTATTAAGAATCAGCAGCATTACAACATTATCAGCTATTCATAATCAACAGCATTACAACATTATAGCACTATCAGCATTATAGCATTAGAGCAAAAAATCAACAGCATTCAGCATTACAGCACTATTAGTAAAATCAACTATTCAGAATCAACAGCATTAAAATCAAAAATCAGAATTAAAATCAGCAGCATTAAAATCAACAACTATTCAAAAATAAGTAGCATTAAAATCAGAATCATTAGCTAAAAATCAGAATCAAAATCATTAGAAAAATCAAAAGAGGAAGAAAAAGCAAAAAAAAAAAAAACAAAGAACCATAAAGAAGAACTAGAAAATATAAACAGAAAGAATCAGAAAAAAAAAAAAGAAGCAAAAAAAAAAAAAGAAGCAGAAAAAAAAAAGAAACAGCAAAAAGAAGAAGAAGTAGAAAGAAAAAAAGAGAGAAAGAAGAAGCAGAAAAATAAACAGAATCAGATGGGAAGAAGAGATACATAAGAGAAGAAAAAAAGGAGACAAACCTGGCCCAGCGAGGAAGGAGAAGCAACAACAGTTTTCATCTCTGACCATCAAGCAAGGAACACCATAGTAGCAGCAATCCCCTGACCAAAGAGGAAAGAGCAGTAACAATGATCGCCTGACCAGAGAGGAAGGAGCAGCAGCACCGATCGTGAGAGGAAGGCGCAACATCGATCGTGAGAGGAAGGAGCAACATGAGGGTTTGGGTTTTATATTTATGGGATAAGGGGGTAATTGGGTGTATTGACATATTATAATTTTTTTTTGCAATTGCCCCAATCCAACATTCCACAATAAAAATAAAACAATCCAACGGTCCACAATAAAAATAAAAGACTATTTCGCCTCGCATGACTAAGGCGTTCGCTTTTTCGCCTTTCGCTTAAGCGAAAGGCGCTGGCTTTCCTCGCTTCAATCACGTTCGGTTCGCCTGGGGTGTTCAAGGCGAGATACCTTCGCTTCGCCTCGCTTCTCGCCTAGGCGAGCTTTTCAAAACATTTGGTGAACATATCTGCAAGTTGATCCTTAGATTTTATAAATGGTATTACAATATCTCCATTTAGTATCTTATCCCAAATAAAGTGACAATTAACTTCGATAAATTTGGTTCTCTCATGGAATACAAGATTAGCACCAATGTTAATAGTTACGTGATTATCACAGAATAAATATAAAGGAAGTTGGACTAAAAAACCAATTTCCATGTAACCATATTATCTCCCAAGAAAGTACAATATCTAGTAGTTGATCAACGATCCGAGGGAGGACTAGCCCAATTAACATCTATAAAACCTTCTACTCTGAGATGTTTATTAACTCGATACAACAACGCAAGTCCAGGAGTGCGTTTAAGGTATCAAAGATTGCGAATGACTGTAGCCCAATATGGTACTTTAGGACATCCCATAAATTAGCTCACAACATTAACCACATGCAATATCTGGTAATAATGAGATAATTCAGCTTCCCACCCAACCTGTGACATTGATCGGAATTTTCAAATAGTGCACCATCATCCATCAACAACTTTTGATTTGAATCCATAAGCACATCAATTGGTCTACCACCTAGTAAACTTGCTTCTTCTAGCATGTCAAACACATATTTTCTCTATGACAAATAAATGCGCTGCTTAGATCTGGCAATTGCAATGCCTAAGAAGTACCTAAGTTTGCTTAGGTCTTTAGTATGAAATCAATCTTGTAAAAAGAGTTTCAACTTTGCAATACCCTCAACATCATCACTAGTAATTACAATATCATCCACATAAACAACCAAGAGAATGTACCTTGCATCAGTATGTCTATGGAGAACATAATGGTTTGTTTGACATCTAAGAAGACCAAAATCTAAAACTACCTCAAAAAACTTACAAAACTATGCCCTCGGTGGCTGTTTTAAACCACATAGATATTTCTTTAGCCGATAAACACTCTTACGATACTCTCCTTGAACAGTAAACCTAAGTGGCTGCTCCATGTAGATTTCCTTAACTAAGTCACCGTGTAAGAAAACATTTTTCACATCAAACTGAAACAAAAACCAATTAAAATTACCATCCAAAGAAATCAACACACCAATGAAATAAATTTTGGCAATAGGAGAAAAATTCTCCTCATAATCAATGTCATAGGTTGGAGTAAAATCCTTGGTAACAAATCAGACTTTGAGTTGTTCAACTGAGCCATCAGGATTGAATTTGACTATATACACCCATTGACAAGCAACAATTTTTTTACCATGGGGTAATAGAACAAGATCCGAAGTTTTGTTATGATGTAAGATATCGATCTTCACCTCCATAACTTCTCTCCAGCCCGAATCAGATAACACTCTATATAAGATCATAGGAATGGAAATAGTAAAGAGCTAAGTTATAAAACAATAAAAAGTAGGAGACAAGACATCATAAGAAACAAAATTAGTAATAGAATGGTTAATAATACAAGATCGAGTCCCTTTACGAAGGACAATTGATAAAGAGTTGGAAGTAACAGGGGCGTCGAGGCAGACGATAGGGGCACCTCGCCAAATGACCTTGGACGACGAGTAGGTGGAGTGACAGATTGTACTGAAGTGGGGTTGAAGAGGACTTGTCAAGGTCAAGATCAAGATCAAGAGGAGGAGCAATGGCTTGAAAATATGGAACAAATTCAGTGAAAGGGACATAAACACTGGTGAAATATCTACAAAGTGTGGGACTATAATAATGATACCCCTTTTATATGCGAGACTAATAAAAAAAAATACATTTTATGGAAAGATGAGCAAGTTTATCAAATCCAAGACACAAAGTTGCGAACATAGTAAGCACACCTAAAGACCTTAGGAGGTAAGGAAAATAATAGAGAATTAGGGAAAAAATATAATAGGGATTGTACCCATTTAGCACTGAAGATGGCATGATTAATGAGATGATAAACAGTAAAAACAACATCATTCCAAAAACATCGAGGAACATTCATCTGAAATAAAAGTACACGAGTCACTTCCAATAGGTGACGATTCTTACATTCGACCACACCATTTTGTTGAGGAGTGTGGACATATGAAGTTTGATAAATAATGTCAGTTTTATAAATATAAGTAGAGAAGGGGTCAAAGTCATAATCGCGAGCATTATCAGAACATGAAATGTGAACACGACACCCATACTGAGTTTTGATTTCTTTACGAAATGTCTCGAATATAGAAAATAAATCAGAAAGAGCTTTCAGAAGATATAACCAAGTCACACGATAATAATCATCCACAAATATCACAAAATAAGGAAACAAGTTGGCAACCAAACACCAAAATCAACATCCCACAATCAGTTGCATCAACGATGGGCACCCAAAAACAGCAATCACACACATGATTTACACCCTCAATAACTAGTCACTCATAGGAGAGTAGAAACCCTAGATGCCAAAGACTGTGAGTTTCATATACATCACAAAAGAAAAGGAATGCAAGGAGAGGAAGAAAAAAAAAAAAAAAGAGAGGGAGAAAAGAATTGATTACGGGAAGAACTTTAGGCTGTAAAATTCAGATCAAGTTAGAAAACCTTACTCTGATACCATGTTAAGTTTAAGTCATATATAATTGGAAGAAGAATATGAGAAAATGCAGAGAAGTAGACAACATACCATACCTTTCACTCTCAACTTATATTTATAGTTATCCTAAGAAAACATAAAAGAATAGTATACCCTTAGAAAAGTATACTTATTACAACAATATAAAATAGTAACACCATAATAGCAATACTCTCAACAGAAATGAATTTGAATAGTTACAAAAAATTTCATAATCATTTCCAAAGTTCAAGATTCTTGAAACAAAAGATTTATTGTCGTTCCGCAAATCTTGCAAGAGGATAGTTGGATGAATGTTGCGATCAATGATGGAAACGCTGAATGGTGTAAAACGGGGTGTCTCCAGCAATACCGGAAGAAGAAAAATCGATCTAATAAGGATGTTTTATTTTCTTGAACCAAAGATAAAATTGGTAATTCTGAGGATAGTTGAATGATAAGAAAATAATTAGAGGTTAACCCTAGAGGTTCTGATCAATCTTTTCTACTCACATTGGAGTACATCAATCATACACTTCAAGTTGAAGCAAAGTTAATTCCATTCCACTTGTGATGGCGAAGGATTGAAAGCTTCTTATGGGGGAGCGATGGAAAACTGAAAAAAAATGGAAAAGGGAGTGTAGATACGAATGAAATGGTTGTCTCAAAAACTGATGTAAGATGAAGGGAATAGAGATTCCATGATTCCATCAAAACTTCTTCTGACTTTTTTTGCCAAATTTCGAGGGTGACAGACGATGATTGGAAAGGAGTGTAGTCTATGATGATGCAGAGGATCTGTTTGATGGGTTACATGATGATAGTTTGTCAGCAAAGGCTGCTGTGCTGAAGCGAAATTCTGCAAAGGCTAAAGTGAACAAATCAACCGACTCTGAAGTTATTTATGTCACTTGTCGTTCAACCGCGCCTCATCATCCTTAATGGAGCTTGAAGTCATAACATAACAAACACTTTCGTGTTTATCTGAAGGACTGCCAACCAGAACATGTTTTGTTTTTGCTTTTTCCTTCTGATTTTTGCCCCTGAATGTACCAAGACAGAGATTGACAGACAAACCAGCAAAAGAAACAAATAAACACATACAAAGAAAATAAAAACCACTATGACCAGTGTAGTTTGTGTATACTATTACGACATCTGCAAGAAGGTTTAAGGAATGTAAAGCCAAGTCATCCCTGAAGAAATACTCAACAGAGAGCATCAACAAACAAATCACTGACAGTCTGAACCCAAAATGCCAAATGTAGCAAACTAAAATTTATCAATTGTGTTAATAGTATAAAATTGGTCATGTGCAGGGCATTAACTGCACTTCCTTGTATAGTAAACAACACAGGTCTTTATGATTCTGATTTACATAGTACAGTAAAGAGAGTCTCACCTATGAAATCAAATGAATAGGTCATTCCAGCATTTATTAATGGATGCTCCAATCTTCCTCGGTTTTAATAGTGCGCGAACAACCCTTTCCCAAGTGGAGGCTTTTGGAAGAAGAAACTTTTGAAGCATAACTTCCAAAATTCTGGAAGCTCCTACAATTCTCTGTCGCTTGTATAGCCGCAGCACAAGCTCATCCAGAAACTCTCCCCCGTGTTGTGGTGGGTCTAGCCTCTCTTTCAATGTTTTCAAGAATATGTTACAGGTAACCATGTCGGGATCACAACCTTGATCCATCATGCTGTTCAAAAGATTTATAGCATGGGAGATGTTATTTTGCTTGCACAAAGCATTGAAAAGTATATTATAAGTAACTACATCTGGTTGAGAATCAGACTCCCCACAGAGCATCTCGTTGAAAAGTTTTAAACCCTGATCCACAGAACCAGCATTGCAGAGGCAATGGATTATAGAACTATAAGCCACGGCATCAGGTTTACATCCTCTACACAACATATCCTTCCACACCATCATAGCCACCTTCAGATTCCCATCATCACACAGGCCATGAATTAGTACACTGTAAGAAACCTCATTATGTATACAGTTGCTATTTTCCATCTCTTTCCACATAAGAATTGCTTTATGGCTATTACCGGTCTTGAAGAAACCCCTCATCAAGGAGTTATAAGTGAAAGCATTGGGTGTGCAGCCCATCCTCTCCATCTCAGACAGAATTTCCTTAGCTTCATCCGGGTTTCCTTGTCGACATAAACCATCAATAAGCGCACTATAAAGAACAGTATTAGGTTTGCATCCCTTTTCTATCATCCCCTTCCACATGCTCAATGCCTCATTGGATTTTCCCATCTTAAACAGCCCACTAACAAGTGCCGAATAAACATACTCATTTGCACAGTACCCTCTTTCCTCCATGGAAATCAACACCCGTGCACCGTCAAGAGCTCTTCCTTGCTTAACAAGCCCATTAATAACTGTCCCATAGGTGACATGGTTAGGGACACATTTATTCAACACCATCCTATCCAATAAACTAATTGCCTTGTTCAATTTTCCTTTGAGGCACAAACCATGTATAAGGGTGTTGTAGGTCACTTCATTTGGAACACACCCTTTAAGGAACATATTATCCACAAGCTTCGCTGCTCGAGCCAAATCCCCTTTTTTGCAAAGCCCATTAATTAACACATTAAACGTGATAGGACTTGGAAAACACCCCTCTATTTGCATCTCATCCAATAGCAAAACTGCCTCATCAATCCTGTCCTTCTTGCACAATCCATCCATCAAAGTGCAATAAGTAAACACATCAGGCATGCATTTCTTCGTCGGCATTTCTCTAAAAGTCTCTATTGCTCTATCAACTAATCCTAATCTACACATAGCTTTGATAATCAAATTAAAGGTCAGCACATTGGGCAAAATATTCTTACACCCTACAACAGAAGAATGAAACTCCATTGCGCGATAATAAAGACCCTCTTGAATTAGTACGTTAAGAACCGAATTAAGTGACCGAACAGTTCGTCTACATTGGAATTCAGATACCATTCTATCAAATAATTCAACTGCTTTGTCAGGTAAATGCGCCTTTCCATAGGCTTTAAACACTACAATAATATTCTTCTCTATAACCACTCTTTGTTCGCGCTTCATTTGTTCTAAAACCTTCTCCAGTGACATAAGGTCGCATGATTTTGCATAGTTCTCAATAAGAGAATAAAAGGTGGAATCACCCAATTTATAAGAACCCAATTTGGGACCGGTCCTAAATATCTCCACAGAAATTGGCGGTTCAATTTCATTTTCAAGTTCTTGCTCATTTTCAGAAGTATTTGTTGATGGAATGGAACAGCTAAGAACTGAAAAGTAACAGTTATTTGGAGAAGTGGAAAACTTACAGGGGATTGAAGAAAGCTTCAAACTGAGCTGTTTTCGGACGGAGGCACTCACGGGCATGCCGTATCAACTCAGTTTATGAAGAAAATGCAGAATTTGTGGGACTATTAAGCATTTTGACATGGAATCAAATAGGGGTTCCTGGGCAGAAAAATTGATTAAATGGCACCTCCAATAATTGGTTGATATACACAGAAAAATGTATATGTGCGCGTTCGAGAGATCGAGGGAGAGAGTATGGAACAACGCAGATTGATGATTGAGAAAAATGAGACTCGGGACAGAAGAGGAGAGGCTGTTTACAGTATGTAGACCTTTACAGCAAGAAGGCAACACAAGCTCAAAATTAGAGTCTAGACCTCAAGTCAAAAACGCCCTTCTGTATCAATTTAAAAACAAGGGTAAATTATATTCACACCCCCTAAACTTTGTCATTAAAACACATAGACCCCCTCAGGTATGACATATTACAATTATACCCCAATCAGTCATGGTCAACTAACCCATCTAACGGAAATATTAGAAGGACTATTTTGCCCTTATTCAAAATAAATAAAACCAGTCTACCACCGACACAGAACCTCTCCCTTCTCCCTTTCCACTGCCCACCACCGACCCCTTCTCTCTCTCTCTCTCTTACAGCCACCATCAAACCCGCCACCGACCCCTTCCTCTCTCTCTCTCTTCTATCCCTAATCGCCTATCAAATCCACCACCATAGTAGCCACCATGAAATCCACCAACATAACAGCTACCATCAAACCTATATCACTGAAACCGTCCATCAAACCCACCACCATAACAGCCACCATCAAACCCATATCACTGACCAGCCAGACCCATCAATACATCACCACCGCCACCTGCCCAACACCCTCTTCCTTATCGCTTGGTCCCGCCTGTGTGTCCCGTGTGTGGTGTTTTTTGTGTGAGAGAGAGAGAGAAAGAGTGGCAGAATTTGTCAGTTGGTGGAGTTGGCAGTTGGGACTTCGGCGGGGGTGGTTGGTGTGGTGGTTGCACAGAGTGGTGGAGGTTTTGGCTACAAATTCAAAAATTTTGGGTTTTGCATATGTTTAGTGATTTAATTGATGGATATTTCAGGGGTAATTTTGGAATTTTGTTACAAGAATTGGTTGAACTCGTTGAGATTTAACGGTCCTCTGGACGAACTTTAACACCAGGGGTTATTTGTTACATCATATCAAACTTTAGGGGGCGGTGGTGTTATATTTTATACTTGAGTGGGTCCGTCTGTATTAGTGACAAACCTTAGGCGGTCTTGATGTAATTTATCCTAAAAACAATGTATTTTTTATCTAAATAAAAGGAAGTGATCCCTGCGTGTGTTGTTTTGAATTCAGATTTTTTTAAATATTTTTTTATTTCACAAATTATTTATTATCCATTAAGAAAAGAACTTTGAAAAGTATTGGCAAATTCTCCTTTCCAATTCCAAAATTTTTTAGGGAATTTACCATACCTCAAAATGTACTTGCAATTATATTTCATGTATTTGTGCATTTAAAATAATACTTTTGTGTGTTTGGGCAATAAAATTTATAAAATAATAAATACTAAAAATGCCCTAAAAATGACTATTTATTTTTTGTTCTTGATGTTGTTGTGTCAGTAACATAGTCACACCACATTAATTTGAATTAAAAAATAAACAACGAAAGAATGGGTAAAGTCAAATAACATTCTTCATAATCTATATATTAGGAAGAATTACATTCCAAACTCATGAGATTTGTCCCAACACTGGAAGCTTATTTTTCACAACCAAATCGACCACCCATCACTTGATCTTTAAATTTTTTAAAAAAAAATTATTTTAATTGATCTGTTATATTTAAAATTATACTATTATAGTTTGAAATTATCTGTTATGGGTTATATTTTAAATTAATGTAGCTCGAGTTGAATCAACTTAAACAATTTGTTTGTCTTAGATTAAATTACTGTTGTATCTACATTTGTTTTAATAGGCTTGTGTGATAGATTTAATTTTTCTATTAAATTTGCTGTGATTATTTTGAATATTTATGGTCCTTGTAAGTTATTTTTTAAAAAACTCAACGTTGAAATTTTGAGTGCAAGTCAAAATAAACAAATCAATTGTTAAATAAGTCGTGGATAAATTCGTTAGTAAAAAAAATAATGTTAGCATTTTTATTTTATATCATTACTAAGTTTTAATTGCCCCCATGATAAAGAAATTCTAGCTCTACCCCTGACTTTAGCCAATCAAGGTTGGTCTGTTATTCATCCGGCTCAGTGTGATGTCATCAACAATATATATGGGGAGAATTCTTGAAGCATTTAGGCATACTTGATAGTCGAAATTAATTTTCTAGTTTGTTGTGTGTAATTTTGCTTATATATAAGTATGTAATATATCTCAAACTCAACATATAAATCATTTTGTTGTATATGTTGTTTAATATTATATTTTTTTCGTTTGCCTGAATTTTTTTTCATTGAAAATTATCTTCAATATGTAACTATGCAAGTGTAGAACTAATCTTCTATTTTGTCTGAGAGGACGATTGTTTTGAAGTTAAACTATTAAGGAGTTTTAAATTATTCATTTTGATTTCTTTTTTTTTTTTTGGTGGGATGAGTGGGTGGTCCGTTGTGATCGTAAAAAATATTGCGTAACATGATCTACTATCTTATAAACTAGCCATAGATCCGAAGGTGCCAAACCCAAAAATTTGACATGCCACAACTATCTTATCCAATCCACATAGATCCCAAGGCGCCAAACCCAAAAATTTGTCATGCCACAGCTATCTATAAAAGTAGGATTTGAATGAAAGACATACACACAACACACATTTAGTGAGCAAAGCAAGTGAGAAAGCTAGGTACTTGGTAAAGATAATAGTATCGAGAGTACTAAGAAGGTTGTTGTTTTTGTGCTGGTGATGGCCATTGTGGTTGTTCCGTTTGCCTTTGCCCACTGTATGAATGAACTTTCCTCTACTGCCAATGGAATCACACATATTAATATCCTCAGGACTTCCCTCTCAAGGGTAATATTGGAAGGTGGACTCCACAGGGTTGATGGTTGTCCCAGTTCCATATGCAATATCTTGAATGATTTTTGTTGTTATAGTTGTAGCTGCCTTCCCATTGGCATTTTGGTTGGGGTATGTGTTGGATCATGTTGCTAGTTGTACGTGTATGTCGATTAACAAACGACGATCTAAGTATTTTTATCATAAAATAAATTCAATCGTTTGCGTCTATGTTTTGTTATGTTTGTTTTCTGGTGGAAGTTGTAGATTCTATGCTTTGGCATAAAATACTGTCTTCTATATGTATCTTGTCTATGTTTTATTGTGTTTGTTGTATGGTGGAAGCTATAAATTCTATGTTTTGGCATAAAATAGTGTCCATCTATGTGTGTTGTATTTTTCTTGTCTAAAAACAGTTAGGGATTTATGTCATGCTGCTTTTTTCCCCGCCTCTCTAAGAAAAAGTGTGATGCATGTACGATGATAATTGCCCTATCAATGCATTTGAAAATTAAAAATAGCAAATATTTTTTACAAATTGAATTCAAAAATAAATGATTTTTAAAATTCGATCCTCTCATTTTTCTTCTTAATTGACAATGATAATTCAAGTCTTTCTGTTCAATTGAACATTCATTAATTTTTTGTTGGCTGGTTTCATATATCACTTGTCTACTTGGGTTGCACCTTAACATTTCTTAATGACAATATCCCTATAAAAGTTATTAGAATTAAATTTTTCTTGGAAATAATGTTAATATTGCTATTATAATTTTAATTTATTAATGACTCTAAAGTTTCTCCCTCTACAAAAGATTTTTGACTCCGCCCTTGGCCTCGCTACCTCTGGTTTAGTTCCGTCTTTAACAGAGTTAGTCTCATGGTTTCTCTCATCCTTAAACTGTTCAGCTCATTGTTTGGCAGCCTTACTAATTGAACAACTTTGCCATCTTTTTGACTTGGTTCAAATTTGTTAGGTGGGTCGGCATACAACTTAGTTAACCGAGTTGTTGTTCTAATAGAGTAACTTTACCTGCCGAAGTCGCCCTTTGCCACGTGTTCTTTGTCACCAAGTGCTCACATCACGTGCCTTTCTTGGCCACGTGCCAATGCCAATTGAAATCATTAAATGGTCTAATCATGCGCAATCATCCCACGCCCCTTCACTTGTCCCCAGGCACACGTCAATTGACGTTCTCTGCTTCCAAGCATACCTTCATTTAATGTTGTTCAATGTTTTCCACAAAAATTGCAATGTGCGAGTCTTTTCTCTTACAAAAACGACCAATCATATGTTATGCATATCCTTTGAATTCCAAGTGTCATGTCTTTGGCGCCTCTCCCTTTCTTTTTAAAGGGTTAGTCTTCTGGTTTCTTTACTTCTTCCATTGTTGCCTTCTTGAAGTTTTTCTAAAACGCTTCGAATTACCTGTTGTTTATTCTTTGCTAACTTACTATGGCTCCCCTAACCAAAGGAGATATCCCTAGCTTCAAAGCTAAGTAACATCCTTGATGACGTCAATATTCAGGTGGCTGGCGAGGATGAGTCTCTTCTTGGCTCTAGGGAATCAATCCATATTCATATCAGAGCTATCATCAAGGGTGGCGTGAGATTCCCACTCCACCCTTTTTTTTTTTTCTATGGGTGCTCTCAACTCTGAAGTTGTGCCCTATTCAATGCTACACCAAACTTCTTAAGAATTATGATGGGGGTAGCTACACTGAATGACCTTCTAAAGGTTGATTTAGGGTTGTGGGAGATCCTCTATTGCTACATCGCTAAGCTAGAGGGTGATAGTAATCACTATTACTTTGAGGTGTGGAAGAAGGACAACTACCACGTCACCTACCTCCCTAACTCGAGCAAGTGTCATGAAAACAACATAATCTGTGTATCTGGGAACTGGGAGCATAAAGCTGGTGAGGAACCACACCATAAATGCCCTTTTGAAGAAGGCACGCAAGGAATTTGCTTTTTGGTTTTGAAAGCTAATCTTCAACCTTCATCATTTCATTTCATTCATCATTATTTTTTCATTTTTCTTCTCTCTGTTTTTGTACCTTGCTCTTTAGGTGAGACTATTAAGGCAAGATCTCTAAGCAATTGGTGAAATTGATGACTTGAAGAAGGTCTGGTTGTATTGTGACAACCTATTCAAAGGATTTACGAATGTGTTGCTCGATTATACTCCTCATTACCATTCATTCATTGTTGTCCTTGACACACCCAACGCCATCCTTGTTGTAGAGGGAGAAAAAATTAGGGCCTAGAGCCTTTCCACTTCTCGGTCCCATAAGAAGTCCAAGACTTGGTCCTTTGGGTTTCTTCTATTTAGGTAAGTATGCATCTTTGGTGGCCATTTCAGGACTCGGTCGCCTTGGACCTGAAAAAGAACTTATTCGAGAGGGGCATTGAGTGATGTATATTTGCGAGCCAGTTCGACTTGAGTTCGGGGACCCAGGTGATCCATAGAGCTCACCCTTTCCACTCGGTTCATGTTGGGCTACTAGATTTGTCATTTCTGCTTGGTTGGTCACATTTTTTTCTTTCCTCTTGTCTATCCTCCTAGCCTCTGCATATTAGGAGAGTATCCTTTTGCGTTAATGTGACTCTATACTCTCGAGAGCATCTCTGTCATGCTAAAAGGTGAATCCTTTGATAATGAAAAGAAAATCTAGGATGACTAGATTCCCCCCATGAAGGTAGTGAGAGCTACCATATCATCCACGTTTGTCGATCTAAAGGGACTTCGTGGTGAACCTATTGACGAAACTTTTGAGACACTCATTTCTTTTTGCTTCATATTAGAAGATAATTTATTTTTTTTGGGGGGGGGGTATTCCTATCTGCTCTCCTTCCAATGGAATGGGAGATCAAAGAAGTACTGAGCTCTGTAAAAAAGCTAACTGAATTAGGTTCAACTTGTTAAACCAATGCCTGATAACTCCTTTTGGGATAGTTGTAAAGGCCTTGCACATAATCTGATCAGGGACATTTTGAAGCATCATAAGAAACTTGTAAGTCTTTAGATGGTGTGGATCCCTAAGTCCATCAAAACTCTCGATCACTAGCATCTCGAACCTTCGTGGTAGAGGATAATTTGTGACATCGGAACAAAGGGTGACTCCATGTGTTGGAATATGACCTCCAGTGCTTCTGGAACCCAACCCTTTATAGTGTTGATTACGTTACCAAGTTTATCATTGACCTTGTTGAACTTTTGCTCTCATTAGTCATTTACCTGGGGCGAGATACGTTTTTACTTTGTACCTCATTTCCCAAGTTCTCATCTCGATGCTCCTGATTCTAAGATAATTTTCTTTCTTTGGATTGTTGGGTTGCGAGTAATTGGAGGATTTTATCGGTTCTATTGAATCAGCTCCCCCACAGTCTCTTCTAGTTGTTCTACCCTTGAAGTCTCCTTTTTCAGCAAGGGCTGAGTTTCGTTGTTATATTGGGTGTGACCTGGTCATTCATTAGTACATGTTTGGTCACTAGTTGGATCCTGCGACCCTTTGATGGCTATAAATTACGGATAACATACGAAAAACTTAGTGTTTTCAACAGTTGGAGCCAAATGATGATACCAAAAAATGTTTACCAAGCTTCAAGCATGTGGTTGATCGAAATCATGCTTTGACCGACCAAGAGAAGCACCTGCAAAGGCAAGCCAAAGATTAGAGGTGTCAGGGTCAACCCTCCGATGCTTAAGTCAAAAAGAAATTTTTGAAGGAGAGTACTTAATTGAGATTATAAGTGTGTACCTGGATCATCTTCAACTTTCCCTTTTTATAGATTGTTGGATTAGGGCATTGAAGGATCCCTATCTTTGATTTGAATTAAGGCAGTACTAGTGTCGTGGTGGAGGTGGACTTTTTGCTGGAGCAGGAGTCTCAGGTGGGTTTAAATAGTCAAGGTCGTGAGGATATATGACTCTGTCGGGCTAGGAATGGGCAAGCTGGTGAGCTTAAGTTCCTCCAAACTATCGAGCTCCTCTAAGCTCATGCCCAAATACCCGTTATCAAGACCCATCAAATAGTAGTAGTCTCGTCACCGAACCTCTTGCTTTTGGGAATTCATTAATAACCAACTGGTAATTACCATGAATCTCAATCAACAAAAAAATTAAGTTAATTAAGCAAACACAAAATATACCTACAAGTGCCTAAGTGCAATCATTAGTGCAACCTGCTATGATACCAACTAGAATGAGTTGTGCAGTTGATCTTTCCTTGTGATTATACACATGGGATTGCTAGACATAACATAGAGAGGGTGAAATAGGTTAATTCAAATTATGGCTCGAACAATCACCAATTTTAACCTAATTTACCATGATTTGTCAATTATCCCTTTGAACCCCTTTTAACAAACCATGAAACCCGTGATGTGAATGGATGCAAGGATATGTCAATTGATTAACTAATACTCCAATTCACCATAATAAGAATCTCATCAAAGCCAATTATTTACAAAACCCTTTTCACTAAATTGAAAGATAAACAATCAATTATTTAAAAACATGGTGTGTGTGTGTGTGTGCGCGCGCGTGAGCGCAATTGCAAGTATAAATGCAAAAAATAAAGCAATAAAGAACACAAGAAATTTGCTTACTTGAAAAGTCAACCAGGAAAAACAAGGATCTTCTCACAGCAACCTTCACTACAATAGAACCCGACAATGAGTTTTCGAAGGCTTTGAGTAGTGGGGGCAGAACCACTGAGGGTTCAGCTAGCCTAATCCACCATCTCAGATTTGATTTACAAGTATTCGAGACTTATACATCAACCAAGACTATGGTTGGATGCTCCTTTCCTTAAATATATCTCTCCTCCAGATTTCACCCACTAGAGTCTTGAGTAGCTTCACTTTAATGACCCCACCACAATGGATCGTTTAGGCTTTTTGAGAGATCTTCTCCACCAAGATTCTCAGGATGCACACTCTTTCAATGGGTTTTGTAAACTCCAAGTAAGATTTTATTCTCCAAGGTGTGAAATTGAATTTGAAGAATCAAGATAGATAACCTTTGGTCTTAGGGATCTAGGATTGGTCTTCAAGATCTCTAGATGATAGAAAGCTAAAAATAGGCTTACAAGAGGCTTTCCCTGGCTTTGGAAGACTTTCCCTATTTATAAGTCTGAAATTAGGTAAATCTTATAATCCAACTAAACAAGAGTTAGTGAACAAAAAACAATGAGAGAGAAATCAGAGGGTGGTTGCTGTTGGAATGAAAAAAGAATTCAAACCATAGTCATGAAGTAGAGATTACCTGAGCCGTCTACAAATTGCTCGAGCGGCTTGCAAATGGCTAGAGGGTAGTTTCCATTCCCTAACTTGTCAGCATCCTCCAATTTTATCCCTAAGTGTTCAAAGACCGCTCTAGCCAAAGGCAAGCGAGCAGAGGGCAGTCCCTACTGGTTTTGAAGCCAAAAATCAAGCAAAAACTAGTCATCTTGAGTACTAAATGATTTTGCTCAAGTAGGGTCCGATGAATAACTTAATCTATATTTTGAAAACACATTTAAGTTGTAGAAAAACTTTTGGAATGAAAAACCTAGGAGTCATTCATGGATTTTCCAAATTCTATTTTCACAATTCTAACCATCTTCAGTTTAAAATTATACCAAAGGTTCTCAGGTTTCTAGGTCATTACCTTTGTTTTAAACTTGAAGGTGCATCAGAAAACTCTTGATAAGGCTTTGTAGCTTGAACTCCTCCCTTCCTTGATGCTTACAGATATTGATCTTTGAAACATCATGATCATGTAATTAGATTGAGATTTAGATCAAGACTTCATGAAAATTAACCTATTGCAAATATTTTCCTAACAATTTGTATAGCATTATTGAATTTGGCAAAGTATTTATGTTCATACAATTTGTGCTCTCTAAGTGTTAATAACACTTGGCAAAGATGTTGTACATGCTCCTCACGTGACTTTGAGTAAATGAGAATATCATCTATGAAGATGATTACAAACTGATCAAGATAGGGCCTGAATACCCGGTGCATCAGGTCCATGAAAGCTGCAGGTGCATTTGTAAGTCCAAAGGGCATCACCAAGAACTCAAAATGTCCATATCAAGTACGAAAATCTATTTTGGGGATATCCTCCTCTCTGATTCTCAATTGATGATATCCCCGTTCGAAGATCAATTTTAGAATAGTAACCAGAACCCCCGAGTTGATCAAATAGGTCATCAATACGTGGTAGAGGATATTTATTCTTTATTGTGACTCGATTCAGCTTCCGATAGTCAATACAGAATCTCAACGTATTATCCTTCTTTTTCACGAAGAGTACGGGAGCACCCCAAGGTGACGTACTTGGTCGAATGAATCCTATAGAAAGAAGTTCATCCAACTGTTTTTTTAACTCCTTCAACTCTAATGGTGCCATTCGGTAAGGAGCAATAGATATTGGCTCTGTACCAGGATATATCTCAATGGTAAATTCTATCTCCCTTTGTGGGGGTAGTCCTGATAATTCTTCAGGAAATACATCAGGAAAGTCACACACTACGAAGATGACATCAGCGGTGATTTTACCTAGTTCTTCCCTAGTTAAGTTGGCAAGGAATTCCAAACTAGTTTTGTTCTTTGTGGAGAACGGATGCGAATAATGATTTTTGCCTATGAATTCAAACTCTCTATCTCCTAACGTACGGAATTTGATTTTCTTACTGTAGCAATCCATGATGGCATGACAGCAAGATAGTAGGTCCATTCCAAAAATTATGTCGTATCCAACTATTTCTAGGGCAACTAGGTCCACAACCAACTCGCTTTCCTCAATTCGAATTATGTAATTTCTACATACCCTAGTTGTTTCCAAGAAATCTCCCGTAGGTAGGTTTATACACAATGTGCGATCCAAAGGTTTTAATTCTAACCCTAAGGCAACAACATATGAAGTACGAATGAAAGAATGGGTTGCCCCCGGATCAAATAAGAAATGTGCCCAAGAATTATAAATAAGAACGATACCTTCAATTACCATTAGCAGCGTCGTTATCCGGTGTAGCCATTGCATAGATCCGAGGTTGACCTTCGGGAATTGTTGTTCTACTTCTTGGCTTTTTCTGTTGTGCCAGATTTGGAAACGACTGTGAAGGTCCAACTTGGGTTGTCAATCTTGTCGGTTGAGTAGGGTAAGGGCGTTGTTGTGGACGAGATTGCGTGAATGGCTGATAAGAACCTTGATTGGCTGACCCTTGAGAGGACGTGAAGGGACACTGATTTTTAAAATGTCCAGTTTTCCCACACTTAAAACACCGTTTTGTATCATTGGATGCTCTGTTCCAATTCCAGAATTTTGTCTCTGATTCGCACTTCTCCTCTCATTAGTATCTTGCCCTGGCCGTCGATATGGGGTCATTCTTTGGTGACTACTGCTCCCACCATTTCTTGTCTGACTTCCTCTGCCTTGTTGACGACTTCTAATATTCTGGGTATCCTTTAGTTCTCTTTTTACCAGCATAGCCCTTTCTACCAGTTTCTTATAGTTTCTCAGTCAGTGTGCTACAAGGCGTCCTCGAATAAAAGACTTAAGGCCTTGTTCAAATCGTTTGGCCTTCTTGGCATCGGTGAAAACTAATTCCGTGGCAAAGAGAGAGAGTTCAGCAAATTTAGATTCATATTGCGTGATTGTCAAGTTGCGTTGTTGCAACTCTAGGAAGTCAGAGAACATTTTATCTGTTATGGACTCTGGAAAATATTTATCATTGAACACTTTCTCAAATGTGGTCCATATCATTTGGTCTACGTTCCTCATTCTTTTGACTGTATCCCACCAGTGATTGGTTTCACCCTCAAAAAGATAAGAGGCCAAGGTAACTCGTAGTTCTGGGGCAATATCCATACCATCAATTACTTTTCTCACTTGTCGAAGCCACCTCTCTGCATCAAGTGGCTCTGTACTTCCCTGGAAGGTAGGGGGACGTTGTCGTAGAAATTATTTGAGTATCATCATTCTTCGCATTTCAGCCACATTTGCTTGTTCTTGAACTGTTTGTTGTATTACCGTAGTATGGTTGTTATTTTTTGCCTGTTGGCGTGCCAAAGTGGTCAGTTCTCACAGACATTGGTAAATACCACTTATAGTGTTCTGCAGTGCTGGAGGGGACTGGTCATTGATGGACATCTCTGGTTGGTCTTGAGATGTGTTTCCCTCCATCCTATAACACATAGTTTATGATATTATGTCTGCATTAAAAACTATAACCACATCCAAAGGTTAAGAAAACAACTCTAATTTCACATAATTAGTAACTAAGATACATTTCGTTTTCTTATCCTAGATGCTATTCACATGGAGAACAAAAGTCTAGGACAGTCACCTCTAAGTTATGTAGTGATACATATATTCCTACCATTCTAAGAGTTACTATTATTTACAAGCAAAATTTCTTAGAATAGTAAAGCCGACAGTACAGTTAGGGACCAAGAAGTTCCATGTCCCTCCCCCCTGGAGACATATTAGTTCGCAGAACCCGCAGAATTTGTAGGATGGTTTGCTTCAGGTGGTGCGGCTACAGGGGCTACGTTGGGGTTGTGAGGTTGTGGGTCATATTCTTCATTATTATCCAAGCTAGGGGATTTTATTGGATGCCCCTGCAGCTGCCCACTGAATGTCTTATACTGGCAATTCATTCAAAATTTCCTGGTACAGGTTGGGATTCCTTTCAATACTTAGTGCTTGGCGGAGCACCCTTAGTTGCGTGGTCAGTCTGTGATGTACTAACTTTTTCTGTTCAGAGATCGGCATGAATGACCAATTTTGGGACACATCTTGAATTTCGTGGACTATCAGATTGTAGGCCTCTATATTAACTCCAATGGTCCGGTATTCACTAACCGCCTCGGAGCCCATGTTACTATGAGCCATGTAAAGATCATCCCAAGATGTCATACCTATAGTCATAAAAAGTTAGTTCTGTTGATAAAAAAAAAATAATATGTCCATAAAATATGTTCAGTATTAGTACATTAATCCCATTATTTAGTTTATATATATAATTCTCATGTAAGATCTAATTCCAGGATCTGATACCACTCTATTACACCTCGAAATTTCTTTTCTTTTTTTAAAAAAAAATACCCGGGTGTGAGTAAGGAATAAAAATTACACCAAACTTACATTAATCTTCCTTATATTATTTTAGTTTACGTACGAGTACATAATCCTCACAAGATCATTTCAAATATTTTTGACACAACATAAAGAGAAATAATAATAGCAGACTCTATCCTTTCAACCTATACTCCAGCTTGACTTCATATATCTGAAAAATATTAAATAGGGATGAGCTCACTAGCTCAGTAGGATAACGTTTATCAATGACTACCAAAGTTTTAAAACAATGCATAATATAATTAAAACCGCGAATAAATGCAGGAATAGGGCAAAGTAATGAATTAAATAAATATAGAATCAAAATTAATGACCTAATTAATGTGTTAATAATTTATATATATATGGGTCATCACATGTTGTATTAGTGAATTTGAAAGTGTAAATATGTGTGCGCCAAATAATGTAACATAATCTTATTTATTGGATGGTTAGTAGAAATTAGTAGTCTCATTAATCCAACTATTTTACATTGATTTGGTGCAAAAAATTTGGTGAAGAATTTTATTTGTGTAGCATTTCCGAATTTGAAAGAGAAATTGTGTCCCCAAAATTTGCACACCCATTTTTTTTCATCAAATGATGTATCACAATTTTATTCATTTAATATTTAATGAAAGCTAGTGGGACTTATAAATTCAACAATTTACCTTGATGTAGTCCAAGAAATTTAGAATGATTGGTTTGTGTAACATTACTAGATTTTAAAGTGTAAAGCTTTGTGTACTAAAATTTTTGCATCAAATTTTTTGACACATTTTTTTATTTAATATATAATATAATAAAAGTTAATGACACCTATTAATTTGATAGTTTATATTGATTTAGTGCTATAAATTTTGCAGAATATATTTGAAAGAGTAACCTTTTGTTTTCCAAATTTGTGTATCTAAAAGTTTGCACCAAATGATGCGGTACAATCTTCTATATTGAACTTTTAATGAAAAGCTAATGAGACTCATTAATCTGAAGTTTGCAATGACGTGGTGCAAAAATTTTTGGTATGTGTAGCATTACAGAATTGAAAGCGTAAATCTATGTCACCAATTTTTTTTGTGCCAAATGATGTGACACAATTTTACTCATTGAATGTTTAATAAAAGTTACTAGAACCCACTCATCTAATCGTTAACATTAACTGTGCAAAAAAAATTAGTAAAAATTTTTGTTTGTGTAACATTATTGAGTGTAAAAGAGTTAAAATTGTGTCTATCAAATTTGTGCAACAAATAATGTGACAATATTATTTATTGAATGTTTAAAACAAAATTAGTGGAACTTATTAACCAATAGTTTATATTTATGTGGTGCAAGAAAGTTGGTGTGCATAACATTTCTGATTTTTAAAAGAGTAAAACAGAGTGCACAATTTTTTTTTGCACCAAATGTGATGTACCACAAACTTACATTAAATTCTAGTGAAACCCATTAGTTTAATAGTTCCTTAATATATAGCTTATGTACTCCCTCTGGACCATCCAAATAATTAAAGGAAGTTTGGAATTCAATATAAATTTGGATTTAATTAAGCTAAATTATATTAAAGAAACTTATTTGACCTTAAGTGCATTTTTTTTGAAAAAAGAACATTTATTACTCCATTACTCTCTTCCCTATTTTCTCTCCATCTATCTCCGTTACTCTTTCTTCACAATTGATAATTTATTTTATTTTCAAATATATAAAAATTTAATTTGATTTTTTCATCTCTTTGTCACTCATTCTCTCTACCCACAATTTTCTCTCACCCTTACCCTCCTTATTCTTTCTCTCCTTATATCAACATTACAACAAAATAATTATACTAATTAATTACAATTAACATATAATACACTAAACAGTTACTTATATATTTTAATAAATTAAACAGTTATACTAAATAGTTACAACAAACAATTACATGAATTACATTACAAACTCAATTTGTCATTCAGTCGTTTACATAAACTAAAGAGTTACACCATTTAATATCACTACATGGTTATACCAATTATATTCACCAAACCAGTATATCATTACACAAAAGAGTTTACCATTACATCAATTTGATGTATATAATTGATATAACCATACCATGATACTAAATTATTTATCAGTTTGATTTATCAAAACATATAAGTAACTATTTAATATATTATAAAACAATTATAATTTATTGGTGTAATTGACTGATGCAATTATATTTTTGTAACATTGATATAAAAAAAGTGAGAATAAAGAGTGATAGTAATAGTGAGAGGAAATAAGGAAAGAGTGAGATAAAAAAATTAAATTAAATATTTATATATTTTAAAAAATAATTATTAATGTGAGAGAATAAAAAAGGAAGAGATAGAGGAAAAATAGGAAGATAGAGTGCAAGAAGGAAAGAGAGAGGGAGAGAGTTAAAAAATAAAAATTATGTATAATTTAAGGAATGATTATTAGACAAGTTCAAATGTTATTTGAATTTTGTACCTAATTACAAGATATTTTATTAAAATTGAATTTAATAGAGTAAAATACTTATTCATACACTTCCTCTCAAATAAGTCTAAAAAAACATACTCACCCAAAAAACTCAATGATTAACAGCATTAAGGCATGGGTTTTATGTGGGTGTATAACGCAGGCATGCTGGAGTAAGTGAAAGAGTTGCAAGTTAGGCTCGCTCACACCATCAATAGACTAAAGTCGAAGCAAACCATCAATTTCTTTTATAAGCTTATTGAACTGCAAAGCAAAACAAAACAATGATATATCAATAACGAATAGAACCAGCAAGAGTCGGTGTTCTTTGCCTTTGATATTTACAGTTCACTTTTATATTGACTCCATCTGTAACAGTCATCTTCACTATTGTCAGATTTTACAGGACTATGAACCTCAGGAACATCTGTTTCCATAATCTCAATTTCTCCTTCCTCAGTCTGTTCATATTTTGTAACTTCTTCCTGCACAAATCAATACAATGCAAAAGTGAGAATCAGTCCACCAATAGTCACGAAAATAACTATGAAGCTTAAACTAAAGAAGGATATTGCATGCTAGAAGCACACTGACAAAGAACCTAGTATATCCTTAAGAAGTCTAGGAGAGCGAAATTGCCGCAGACACATTTTACACACAACATACGCATAGATCAGCTTAACTAGATTTTCATAAACACAGTCACTACCAGATTCTACTTATTCATGGTAAGAGCTGTCCATAAATTGAATTCGTTGAAAAGAGCATACAGATTGTAGAGAAAATTCAATGATGGATCACAAATGGGAGATAATATTTTTGTACATTTTGTGGCCTGCTGTTTACATATGCAATTCTGGAAAAAAGTTAAGCGTTTGATTAGATGGTCCATAAAATCGTTTATTACCCTATATATTATATCTAGTCTTCAATGTGTACTCATCTGGTGGTCTTAATTGAGGGCAAACAATACAGCAGTAAAGGAGCAAAATTGATTGCCTTAAACACACAGGAAAGCTATTATAAACATCACAGGACTTTGCACACTAGATATTCAGATTGATGATCTTCCTACACAATCTCGAACCAAATGCTGGCATATTGCACTCCAAACAAAATTACAAAAACCAAAGAGCCATACATTGGTTTCAGGAGTTGCCGTCTCTGCTGGATCCTCGTCTGCCAAGTCAACTGAATCATCCAAGTTGGAGTTATGCTTTTCCTCAGCAGCAATTTCTTGAAGCCGCTCAATCACAATTTTAAAATGGGTATGATCTACAAGAAAATGCCAACTTATCATGCACAATTTTCAGGCAAACCCACTCACCATAATGTCCACTGAAGCTTCCAATTGGCTATCACATGCTAAATCCAGAATATAAGACACATGCTTTAGTTAAACACGTGTATACTGCTGGTCAAATGTACACTGAAACCTTCTCTGGAATGACCTACCAAGAACCATATTGAACAGTTTTTTAGTGGTTAATACTCCCAAGCATGCAAGGTGGAGTATTTGACAGTGTCCCTTTGATGAGGCCCAATAACCTTGAGCTTGAGGGTTTGAACCGAAAGACAACCACACTATGTAAATAATTTTAAATGTTACAGGTGTGTCCAATCTGCCCCTCCCAAACCCCCATTAATGATAACTACTCTTTAGTAATAAGCATTACAAATAAGCTTCTAGTACAAGTCAGACGATGCAAGCGTAATACCAACATTCATTCTAATTGGGTTTCACAGTCCGAATCAAAGATTGCAATCCGACAAAGAAAATCGAATGTTGGGATTAACGGAGTGCACCCTTCCCACCTTTAGAAACTGCAATTACCATCCCAGCAACAGAATATTAAATACTATATTGGACAGTTTTTTCATGGACTAAATACTATATTGTCATTCACTTGAAGAATGAGTCACACTGCCCCAAACCTATAAAGTTTATGGTGTTTGGTTCTTCACTTTTAAAACCTTACTCCAGATATGAGCTCTCATCATTTATCAGCTTAGCATGGAAAAATCTAGGTGACCATATTCAGAATTGTATACCATTAAATGTCTTGCTACAATTAGATGTCAACCTAATTATCATCTTTTGAGTAAAAACATGAAAATATTCATGCATGACACTGGCAAATATCTTTGCTTTCCCTGATGAATTGAACAGTTGTATATTACACACAAAGATGTTGCTGAGATATAAAATAAAAAATCACAAGGATAAAAAGATGGGAGATACCAAAAGTACAGAAGTTCACCTTTGGCACGATTAGCCAGGGCTTCATGAAGCCGCAATCGCTGCTGCCGCTCTTCTTTTTTATATTTCAATTTAACTTGCCTTCGTGTCCGACCAGGGAAAAGTTGTTGTATCATTGATAGATCAGACCCAAACTGCCGCACAGCCTAAGGTTTTAACCAGCTTTATCAGCCAAAACTGTACAAGAACAATGTGTGGAGGGGAAAACATGATAGCCTACATGATCTAGTGCACAACTAATGAAATGATTTAATTGAAAACCCATTCAAATGAGGCATCAGGAAATTTAGCCAATTGCTTATTGGAGTTTCTTTGTCCGATCACTTTGCAGTATTATAGTATTCTTTAACATTGTTGTATCGTCCAGAGAACCAAGGAGTGAATTTATGACCTGTTTGGCAGGACACACGGAAAGTCAGACGGAAAGACAAGTAGGTGATGCAGCTCGACCAAGTTTTGGTACAAAATATAAGCTATTTGGCTTACGCTTAGTCAAGAAAAAGGGTGGACTAGAGTTTGGTTGAAAGAGGCTTCACAATCTATGAAAATTTTCTCTAAAACTGATCTCCCTTATTCCTTTTTTGATAAGAAACAAATTTTCATTGATATTTAAAGTAGACTTCAGCAAAGGTGGACAAGTCATAAAAAAAAAAAAAAAGGGCAGACTTCAACAAAGGTGGACATGTGGCCCAAACCTATTACATTTTTTTTTTGAACAGTACCCTATTACATTCAAAAAACAGGAAAAATCAGAAAACAGTAGAGCATCCTCCAAAACCCGTCCTGTCCTCCACATGATACTATCCAAGTCATCATAATACAAACAACAAGGAGGTTCTCAACTTTCTTAGTCACCAAAGCAAAAAAGAAGTTAAGAAATAAATCTGAGCCCACGACTATTCCATTACTTCTTTATCTTTAAAAATTCTAGATCTTTCCAACTAAATAATCCAAATAATTCCAAATGTAACACCCCTTACAACACTCAAACCTTTGCAATCCATACAAAATATGGATGAAATACATCATTAGGCCACCCAACAAAGGATCGAAATTTCGTAACAAAATGATCAAAACAGCTGAAACAGATTAATGAATGGATATCGGAATTCCTATTTTACAAGGTGTTTTGAGGTGTCTTGACCAGTATTTCAGAAAAAAATTTCTAATTTTTTTCTCCATTTCCATTGTATTTCCCAAAATGTTTTTGAAAAATTTCAGAACGTTTTCATTTCCTAAGTGACTGAAACAAAATTTTGTTCTTGCAAACAACAAAGCCCTACCAACTCAATCTAAAAAGATTGCTTGTCACTAAGAGATCTATTCCAACAAGGACTACAATTCCAATTTAAAAACCGAAACAACTTGCCTAGCAACTCTACTAAACCAACTAATGTGACTGAAAATCATAACAAGACCCATAGTAAGACAAATGGACCACTTCTATGAAGGACTCAAGACTAACTTGTGCAAGGGCCCAAGTTGGGCCTGCACTATCCAACACATGTCAAATTATGGCTTGGGTCTTGAAAGCATCCTTGCCATGCCGCCTGTAAATCCTTGTATGACACGTTCACTAGCCTCTATTAGTTGGAGGGATGAAAAGGCCACCATAGGGAAAGGAAGCCACTTTTCCTTGTGTTTAGCTGAGTAAAAGGGGAAGAAGAAAGGGAAGACATGTTTACATAAATTTCATCATTTTACCTGTATATGAAAAATAGTTTTGTTTGAGGGGACAAAAGATAAAGGATAAACTCTACTTGTCTCATCCTTTCCTCCCACTTTAAGAGAAAAGGATATCTTTGACCCAGGGAGACAATGCATCCCTTCTCTCATCCTTCCCTGTCCCCTTTTTCCCCACAAAAAGAAGAAAATTACAATGCTTCCCATTCCTTCTGTCTATTCTTCCCTCCTACCCAGTGTTATTTAAGGCGTAAAGCGAACCGAAGCGACCAAGGCTCCTAACGCCTAGGCGAGAAGCGAGAAGCGAAGCGACACGCTTTACCGAAGCAAAGCGAACAGTTAAAAAAAATATATATTTTAGTTTAATTACTTCTAAACAATCTAAGTTCTAATTTTATATATACTAAATATTTAAATGCAAGTAAAACCATAAACATTTAAATTAAAAAAAACACTAATAATATCTCAAATCTTAATAACAGTCATAATTTAAACATTTAAATTCAAACAAATACTAACAATTGTATACATTTTCATATTGACAGGGTAGGACAACAAAAGAAGCAGAATCAGGACAACAACAGAATTAGCAACAAAAAAAAAAGAAGCAGAATGACAATTAAAAAAAAAACAAAAGCAACACAGGACAGCAAAATCGAAGCAGCAACAGAATCAACAAAAAAAAATAGAAGCAGAATGAGCTAAAAAAAAAACAGAAGCACAATGATCATGACAGGAATAGAATCAATTGTAAACAATTTCATATGTAATTATATACTGAATAAAAAAAAGCAGAACAGAGGCACATTTCACATGTACTAAAATAATTAAACATGGTATAAGCATAGACCACTTTTTGGTACCATTTGTATATATATAAGAAAAGAGAAAAGTATAACCAAGACATATCAGAGACACTTCTTTGTAGAAGAATTTATTATTTACCTTCATTTCTGATACTCCTGCTTTATTTTTTTATCATAATTGTCATGCAGTGTAGTCACCTGACTCCCACATCCCACAAATATTCTAAATGAATTCAGCAACACAAGGAAAAAAAAGGAATGTGTTTTGTTCGAAACATTGTTTATTAGAAAAAAAAAAAATAGACCAGCAATAGTCTAAAAAAAAAGTCATAGTGATTACAAAATAAAAGAGACTACTAACCTGTAATCAAAAAAAAAAAAAAAAAAAAAAAAGTGAAGCAGAATCGCTTTTTATAATAAAGCGTTCGCTTTTTCGCTTTTTTCGCTTCTTCGCTTTTTCGCTTTTTCTAGCTTTTTTCTCGCTTCACTCACGTTCGCTTCGCCTGGGGTCCTCCAGGCGAGATAAGCTCGCCTCGCCTCGCTTCTCGCCTAGGCGAGCTTTTCAAAACACTGCTCCTACCAAACGAAAATGGAGCATTAGGCTGTGTGGGTTTCAAGAAAATGAAGGACAGACAAGCCTTGAAATTCAGTCGACCTTTGGATCTGGTTGCTGCTTTTATTATAACTGCAAAATTAACTAAATCAAAAAAAAAAAACAAATTCCATTGAAACCCACAAATCAAGTAACCAAATTGGGAGTTTCACAAGTGGACTGGACTCAACTTGCCCAATGGTTCCCCTTTTTCTTGACCACCCAATCTTGGACTTTAAAATGATAGTGATGCCACATGGCACTTATTTTCCACATCTAAGTAGAAACTATATAACATTCAGCACCAAGACAGTATGGCGTTACAGGATAACACTTTTTTCCATTCTAATTGTGGTTTTCTCACATTATTAGTCAGCAGTGAGCAACTTCATTGCTAAAAGACTACTTTCAAATTTATAAAACTTAGTTATAAACCTTAAGCATTAAATTGTAGAGGGGATAGTGCAGTATACTGTAATTTGCTAAACAACTTAATGATAGAATCCAAACCATGATATCCAAAAACCAGGCACACTTTTTTTATTTGAATAAGCCCCTGCAAAAGTGTATTCTAGAAGGAGGAGAGTAGAAGTCATAGATCGCCCAATGAACTAACAGGAATCCTTTGTCTTCAAGGATTAAGAAAATCCTCATTTCAGGAGAAAATTTTCTTTTCTACTCGGGTGAATGACAATTTGCACCCCAAATGATTTTTAAATTATCAATTTATGCACTAAAAGATTAAAACTTTCAAATTGCACCTTTAATCACATAAAAAAGACAAGAGATATACAGTTGACTTCCTCTTTTATTAAATTGAGTAGGAAATTTTGATATAAATACTTAAAATTGAGTGATATACAAATAATTGAGCATAGAAATGAAAACCTATAAAGTCTACCACCCAAAAAATTGACAGATAAAGCAACTGAACTGTTGATTTGGGCAACATTGCTGCCTCTTATTGAGGATGCAATCTAAAAATTTTAATCTTTTAGGGTGTAAATTGAGAATTTAAAGATCTTTCGGGATGTAAAGTGGCATTCACCCTTTCCTCTATACAACCAAGCTTTGTACAGACAATACAATCAATTGATCGAGAAAATGTTTAGCAGATTTTAGTTATGAGACTCCATTATTTTATTTACGGTGGGAATGTTGGATGCCAGATTCTTCCAGCCTTTACCAATTTCATTCCCAGAAACTCAAACTCTGTGACCCTTAAAGCCAATCCTAGTTATAAGACACCCTTGAATCCTTGCTGACCAGAATTCCCAGCAAAGCTTTTTTTATACTCAAAACTTGAGCATTTTAACATTTCTTCCATTCCCCAAACCTTAATCTTACCTTCTCATCTATAAACCATAAAAATTTTAACCTTAGGCACCAATACTAAATTGTAGGCAGCCTCAGTTCCCTTGATGATCCTACAGTGCTTTTTGTTTACATGAATAAAATGGCAGATGAAAGACCCCAGGAGTTTATTGTTATTTCCCTCTTCATCTGCCAGGCAGAATAGAAGATAATGAAACAAGATCTAATTTCAATTTGCCAGACAAGGAGGCCACACAAATAGCAAAAATTAAAAAACCAATGCAGAAAAGGAAAGAGAGGGATCCTTTCAGCTACGTGGTTAATATCAAACGGAAAGCAACAGAACACTTGTCCATTTTTTTCTTAATTTAATTACACATCATCTTCAACCGAAACCAAAATGACTGGCCATGCATTTAACACTAGCATCATTACACTATTAAAGTATTATTGTGCTATTGTTCTACTTCTATTTTTCTACTTCCTATTATGTCACTTTCCTATTATGCCCTACTTTTGAATATTGTAATTATCTTCAGTATCAATCTAATATAAATAGGCAATATGATGTTGGCAACACATGTTCTACACATAATACTATTTCATAATCTCTTTCTTCTCCTTTCATTCATTCATTCTTTTTTTTTTTTTTTTGTTCCCTTTTTACTAAACTCTAACATACAATTATTTAAGCTTCAACTTAGTATCAAGATGCTTGGGTGAGTGGGGCCAAGGCAAGTTGGAACCCTAGCCGAGTGTCTCACTTGCCGAATGGTTGAGTCGACCCTGCATACATCGAGTTGTGGTCATCTCCGTGTTCGCCAGATGTCATCGTCAAAATCACTCTAACTAGATGTTTTCTATTAGTAGTGTCTTCATCCATTGTTCATTGCCTACTGTGATCAGTATTAGTAGTTGTGGGATGCTGAAATCCCTGTTCGTGTCGCCAATGTATGATACATCGTTGCGAATTGGAGTTTCTAGCCTAGTTTACTGCAGGTCTAATGGTTTTCGAGCTAGTTTGATGCATATTTAGTGATTTTCAACCTTATTTGGTTTTGGTTTAGTGTTTTCAACTCTGATTAGTGTCAGCTAATTGTTTTCAAACCAGCCTAGTGTTGGTTCAATGATTTTCAGCCTGGTTTAGTGCCAATTTCAGTGTTTTCAACCCGATTCAATACTAATTTTGTGGTTTCATAACTGGCTCAGCTCTTTTTTGGATAATTCAACTCCAATTCTGCTTAGAGTTTACCCTATTTTTTATTGTTGCAGGTTGAATTTGTCCTTACTTGTTCGCTGTAGCATTGTTGGTCCTATTTATTTGTCACTATTGCTGTTGATGATGGTGTTGTGTTTGTCCTTTGTCATCATCGTGTTGATTGTCAGAATTGCAATCCCTATTTATCACTGGTCTCTGTCATGATGTTCAGGAGGGCTAGGTTTTTTGTAACTCTTCATCTCTCTACTATTTGTCTTCCACGAGTATTAGTTGGTCACCAACCTAGAGTAGATCACTATATCGATCAAATATATATGATCAACTCATGTCTTACACTTCACATTAATCAACTACTTGGATTAGTTTATCAAGTTCAGTATCGTGGTAGTGTGTGTCAATTAAAAAGAGTCTATGTATGCTCTTAAGCAATTACCTAGAGCGTGTTTTGCTTCTATTATACTTAATAGTTCACGTGGAGATATTACGACCCCATTTGTAAGTCTAGTGATCACCTCGATGATCTTCTTATCAAACAATTAGCGCATTCAACTTTTAGTAGTCTTTGTTCCAAGCAATGAATCAAGGATATTTCGTTGAGGTCGTCGTATTCATATCGGATACGACACTCAAGGATACGTGTTAAGATACACCTCCTAGGTATCCAATAATAATAAATATTTGGATACTTTACGAATACTTTTGTATTCGAGCAAGAACATTAATAATTTTTGAATCTAAACTTTAACATCTCTTTTTATATTCACATAACATACAATAATACATCAACAAAAGTTCCTACTACATTGAAGACACGTGACTATTTTTCAAGTAATATCTATTATTACATGTCAAAATAACATAAAATAAATATATTGTAATATAATCTTATCTACAAATAATTCTAAACAAACCAACTAAGTAAATATTGGTTTTAATTCATTTAATTTGTCACTTCATTGTTATATGATGATATGATATATACTTTTTTGAAACTAATAAAAATTGCTTATTTTCCTTATTATGCTAAAGAATTACCAAAATATATAATTATTAAATCACTAGATAATAGTAAAATTATGAAATATATTTTATTATAAACGTATCCAGATTGTATCCGTATCCTACTTTTTTATATTTTGTCGTATCGCCACATTCGTATCGTACCGCACCCGTATTCTGTATCTGATTATGTGCTTCATAGGTTTCAAGCTATGCATTTTTTATCTCAATACTCCAGCTTGAAAGAGAGTATTAGAGTTACTTTTATTTCGTTATACTTCCCTTTTATGTTACTTCCAATTGTTCTACTTTTCTATCATATTCTATTTTCCTAGAATTGTAATTGTCTTCATTTCAATTAAATATAAATAGGTAATTGGATGTTGGCAACACATCCTACTCACAATATCGTTTCGTAAACTCTTTCTTCCTCTCTCCTTCTTTTCATTCTTTGAATTTACAATTATTCAATTCTCAATTTACCCTATTAAATCTATAACAATCTATAAAAGTGAAAAAGGCTTATCAGGCTATCACATCACTGTTGCCTTTTCTCAATATCATAGCAAGCTGCTTGAATGACTAGTTGATTTATTTTCAATACCCAAACATCCAATTAACATCTCTCAGGATGCACAACACATATTTTCCTTTTTTACCTATTTCTTTCCCAAGACCCCACCAATTAAAAGAATAATGCAGTTCGTTACCAACCATTAAGAATTGGAAAAGGTAGACATACCCTTTAAAGCACCAGACCCAGGCAACAAGGCATTCCGATGTAACTAGTTTGTGAATTAGAAGAGGGTCCTAGAGGACAGGGGCCATGCCATTTCTTCATTGTTCGTAAGATAACTGATAATCTATTCTATTACATGCTCCCTTGTCTTGTTAAGGTGGTCACTTACCCACCTTGTTTTTCTCAATGATTTTTTTTAAAAATAAAATGGCCTATTAGAATTTATGGTATTACAGATAGAAGCCCCTTCAAGAAACTAAGTATCATCAGGGGATTCTAGGGAAGCCTAATCAGAAGTCACATACTAGTTTACATAGATTTTCATGTCAGTCTCCCAAACAATGAAAGGAAGCAAAATCCCACACCAAAATCTATAGATATCTTGTTGAACTATGCTAAGAATTAATGCACGAGTCTATTTGGAAATATATCCATCTTTGTGCATACTTTACAATGTGAATTAGCATGCCATAACTATTAGATAAAACAGGGAACTATTTGGCACTCTCCCTCAATTTAAAATCTACTCAACATAATGGTGGCTTGGCCAGATCATCTAATAATGCAAACATAAATAACTAATACAATGGAATTACCCTATTACCTTCAGAAATTGTTGGCTCTATGACCCATAGACGCAGAAATTTTTGCTCCCTACATCAATTACTACATGTAAATGAATGGGAAACTACAAGAAGATATACCTCGTAGAACAATTCTGTATCTTGTTTGGACCACCTTGCAATGGGTGTCTTATCCATATAAGACTGATAATTAAAGTAGGCAGAACTTTCTTGAGCCGTTGGATTTTCTTGTTCATAGTTCAACTGACCAGAACTGCACACCACGAAATATAGTCAGAAAGTAACGTAAACAAGGTAAGATTCCGCTAAACATATCATCAACACACGGTCCCAAAAAAAAAGCAAGTGTACCTAGTAGAAGACAAGCAATAAGTCACAACTAACACATGTTTTTGATATTTAAAGTCACAACAAAAGAGGCTATATGCATTTAGACACAGTACAAGAATTCCAAGAGCTTAGAAAGTACACAATTCGTTGGAGAAAACATATTGATTGTCTCAAAATTTTAAAATATGTGTTTTGTTTAATGAATTATTCTTACAGTTAATAATAACATTATTGCTGTATAAGTCTTTAGTTTTTTATTGACTCACATTTATATGTGTTCACTGTAATCCAGTAATTGTTATCCCATTGACACAAAATGAAAAGAAAAAAATCTGTAAGAACTTGAATTTGAAGGGCACAATTAAAGCTGGCCTTAAATTGCACGACAGTAATGCTTATAATGGTAGTATCGATATAAAAAATACTGTTATGGTTGTTGCCACTATTGTAACTACAATTCACAACACACTTTCTCGCCAGCATCCCACCTACATGTGTGCACTCTTAATAAGAACACAACCTATTGCCCCCCCAGTAAGTGTGCCGTCACCAGCATTTCTACACTATCACCATGACTCCTTCCCTCATACGAACTTCTAGACTCATGATGACTCCTTGCTTCAATATTGAAACAATATTATGTTTACGAATTGTTCACCACTAACCAACAATTATTCATATTTCACTTAGGCTATAAAGCAAATGACAGTGGCTTTTGATCTTGATATACTCATTTTATTATCCTAGGGGAGGATAATATGTAGGGTCAAGGCAAAAATTCACTGCCCGTTGATAGCTTCTCTGATCAACATATCTGTAAATGGACTCCATCAGAGAGTATTTAATTAGATTCTAGGAAACAACTTTGAAATAATATATTGGAATCACCCAACAATCATCCTTCACTCGTTGTAGACAATATGCAGCTCAGACGAGTATCTGGTATCACCAAACACACATTCCTTTCTATTTGTTTTCCTTTCTTCAATTATAAAAGAAATTAGTGTTCTCAGTTTTAAACAGTTTGTATTAAGTAATCCTCAGCAGTAGAATGAACTGTTTTGTGACCATCGAAAGAGTGCCTGTCCAACTGTTGTACGAAAAAAATTATTGAATGTTAAGAACAGAAAAGAGAACCTTAATAAAATGACGAATAAGCATTGGGACAACAGACCATTTTATAGTCAAATCCGTGTTATGCAATTAATGCAACACAACAGCATACAAACAAGCTCACTGGTGCATGCACATATGCATAGACACATGCACAGATCCATGCTACTCATTAACATGGAGCAGACTGGACTCAGTGCCAGACTGCAAATGTCCACCAAAACAATAAAGTCTATGACAGGAACTTAGAATTCATGCATACTATATCTAGTATCCCTGCAATGGTATTCTCTCTAGGAATACTACTTGCAGTAGTTTCATCTAACTGTATATCCATTTGCCACATCATATGTTTATCTATCAATGCAACTTTTCCAAGTGACGTCAGTCTCTGGAAACGGAAAATATGCCTCTCTCATGCATAAGTTTTGCAAGAAATTTGACAAAGTCAAGAAGAGATAATTAGGAGAACATGTCAAGGAAGCTGGCTTAGCCCAGGCATTTAGAAGCAGACATAAATTTAAAAATTACAGAATAATTACCATCCCTGTTTTACCCTCTACAACACAGTGATAAAACATTTCCATGTGACTGAGCTAGAATTAAACATTCTGCTATCAGGTGGCATAAATAAGTTTTCCAGTTTGAAATGGCATAAATTAAATTGAATGATTCCATGCAGAGAGAGAAATGAAGAAAATATATAGTGCAAATCAAACATAATTTGGAAATAGATCCTTTTGCGGCACTGAATACCTCTGATTCATTAAGGGTGTTTCTGATGTAGTTGCCTCTTTGTTCTGCGAAATGAAAAAAAAATTGTGGCAAAGAAGAAGATCAGATATGTTGTAAAGAACAAAAACTAGAAACTACCATGAAAATATCTGAAGCAATGAGGAACATGCGGCCTATATCCACCAAGAAGAATCAATCAGGGTATCTGCTAGTTAAACATATCACAATTAAAAACAAAATAAACAAAAAATTCAGGAATAATACATACTGATGTCCGTTCCTTATATTCGGCGAGAAGAATAAGATCCCTTATAGGCAACTTTTGGAAGTCAATCTCATCCTCTGGGGTTTCAAGTAAAACCTTGTCCACTACAAAATACAAAGGTATTTGGTCAACAAAAAAATTGAGGGAATCCATGATTCCATATGCCTCACAACTTTCATATCCAGAAATCGGAGTTACCTCGTCTTCTACTTCTCCTAGTAGAATGAGAGAACTTTTTACGAGGCTCTTTAGCTGACTTATCTGACTCTTCACCATCCATCTTACGCTTTTGAGATGGTTTTTCTGTCTCAGAAACATTTTTCTTGGACTTTCTCCGCACTTTTTTATTTTGGGATTCATTTTCCTTTTGATATTCATCATCATCATCATTCTCATTTATAACAGAACCAGCAAGATCTCCAGCTGCAAACTCCACATCGTCAAGGGCCTCGTCCTCAGGCTCGTCTATAAGTTCAAATGCATTTATCCGCTTTCTCCTCTGCCGAATTGATTTACCAGCTTCACCTTCCTGACCCAAAGTAGATGCTTTTTGGTGTTTTGGAGAATGACCTGGTACTGTAGGAGCTTTTGTCTTTCCACTTTCAGCTCTCCGAAAAGCCTAACTTATGTGATATATAATGTATACAGAAGAAAGAAAAAAAGATAAGGATGAAAAGTAAAAGTATCCTATCAGACTGAATAGGGTAACTGTATTCATTTCAAAATATAAATACACAAGAAACTTCAGAAATTGAGGCCATGTTTGGTTAGCTTTCCGGAAACTGTTTTTTGTTCTCAAAATTTCAAAAACACCCAAAACCTGTTTGTTTAGCATTTTTGTTTTCAAAATTTTGAGAAAAAATGAGATTTGAGTCAAAGAAACAGAAAACAAGTTTAACTTGTTTTCAGAGTATTCTTTAAAAATTTTGAAAACAAGGAGAATAATTTTGGACTTTAACGAGGTCTGCCGTTCGAGTCTCCTTAGCAGCAAATTTCTTCATTCCTTTTTTTTTACTTCTTCCTCTCTCTCATAATATATAATATATATTATAATATATAATAAAAATAAATTGTCAATATAAAAATAAATTTTTTATATTTTTTTATTAATGTTTGAATTACTGTTCAAATATATATTTAGGCTGTCCAAACAGATTTTACTATTTTCTGTATTATAAAATTTTTTTTTGAAATCATCTAACCAAACAAGTTTTTTATCTAAAAAAATATCAAAACCATTTTCTTAAAACTCTTATCAAAAACTGTTTTCAGATAATAGTTTTTGAAACGCAAACCAAACAGGCCCTGAATGTTTTCTCACCTTTCTAGGCAATTCAGAAACACTATCCGATTGTTCTCCATGGATGGCATCCCTTGAATGAGAAATCTCTGTACAATGTGCCATTTCTTCATTCACAGGGAGCTCAAATGTAGGATCAAGGGGAATAGAATCGCTGAATCCAACAGATGATAAATCAATAGCATCATAAGGTTGCAATAATGGCGCTGAGCCCCCATCCACAGGACACGAAACAGACTGGACCGGTTCTTCACTAGGAATGCTAGCAGCATGTTTCTTTATAGGAATTTGTGGCTTGGGCTTGGGTTGGTATTTGCCAGTCCGCCGTCCTGAATCCAAAATGACTAGGTAAAGAGCTCAGAATGGTGAAGCATAAGAAAATATAAAGTAAAAAATGAAGCACGCAGCTGAATTTTGCATATACCGGATCTATTGGTCATCTCAGAGATAACACCTGGTGTTTCCAAGCCAGGAAAAATGTCTGCTTCCTGAACCTAGCCAAAGTTGAAACAAAAGCACTCCATAATAAAAATTTCACACAGTAAAAACTAGTATATGTAAAGGATGAACAAAGAATGCAGGTAGGTATTCACCTCTGTTTCCAACCATGTATTATCGATATGAAAATCTCCATCACAATTAGAAACAGGAGTGTCCCTGCAGGTCAAACTATATTGAGCTGCAGGAAGCTGAGTACATGTGGGAGCAGGGGCATTATCAAAGTTCCCCGCCGTGTCATTGACAGGATAAACCACTGGAGTACCTAGTCCTCCTTCTGCATTCCTCATATCGGAAACACGGCCATTTGATGGCTCTGAATGAGGAAGAGTATGTTCTGCAATAGTACTTACAGAACATGAAGCAGCAGAGTAATGGTTCCCCAATTGGGCACTCATGTCAACCTCAGGAGAAGACCTACGTCCAGCATTCACTGCCCATAGAATACTCTTACATGAAGCAAGGTGTGCAAAATCTTACAAACAGAACATATTAAAAGTAAAATATTTCAAATCATACCTCTCCTACTGATTCATATCAATATATTTCAAATCATATTAAAACTAAAACAGAACATACTCACCCATTACAGTTTCAGGTCGACAAAGCAAATCATCAAGTGATTCCAACCCAAGAAAAATGTCTACATTCTGAAAGTAATATAAGTTATTAAACCTAGTGCCCACACTATTATAAACCAGCAAAACAAGAGTTAAATATTTCAAATCACACCTCTCCTGCTGATTTTTCAATGCAAGAATAAGAATGCCAGTCTCCATCACCCTCAGGAATTGCAACATGTTCTGATGAGGGGTTCCCTAATTCAGAGCTTCTAATGTCCTTTGAGAAATGAACTCCTGAAAAAGAATCTTCATTTTCATCCCTGAGAGTCTCAGTACATTCATTCTCAACGACACTAAGAGATTGTGTACAAGGAACAGAAGAAGATGATAGTTTTCTAGGTCTGGGTTTGGCCTTGGGTTGAAACTTGCCACCAGCCCTAGCTGCAATAGAATTTAACATGAACTGATTAGCAGTTATACATGAGCAACACAAAAATCAACAAATTGACAACAAAGAAGAAAGTTGAACATACCGTTCTTCGTAACAGCACCAGTCAGAATATCATCTAAAGGATCCAAATCGAACTCCATGACAAGAATATCATCTAAGAGTGCTGCTCTCCTTCACTCTTTGGCATCACAATGTCTACTATCCGAAATTAGGGCTAATGGGCATCATAGTTTTAAAACCTGGTCCGGACATAAACTCGGGAAAGTGACCGGGTCAATGGGTCCCTGGTTGAACCGGTAATATAATAAAAAAATAAATATTAATGATAATAAATAGGCTAAAAAATTGTACTAATTATAAAAATAACATGGTTAATGTATATTACATCAAACAAAAAATCTAAAATCATCAAACATGTATCCAATGCATTCAATTTTCAATAACTTGTAAATTTTAAGTAGAGAAAAAAACATCTATGACAATAGTGGCATAGGTTTATTGCAGATTAGGTAACATATCAAGTCCAATTAGAATTACTTGTTAGCATGTAGATCAATCTAACACAATTAATCTGCCAACCAGCTTTCAAAATTTAGCAAACATTGTACAAAACATTTCTTAATATCTAACCCATTTCTTATTCTCTAACACAATCCAACAGTGGTTCATTTCTCAATGAGTCATTACAGAATTTACAGAATAGGATCTTCAGCTAATAATAATGGGTACAAAACATGTTTTGAAGTGTATGTTGGATCTAAGGAGTCGTTTGGTAACGCTTTTGTTTTCGTGTCTTCAAAAAAATAAAAAACAGAGACAATTTTTGTCTCTATTTTGTGATAAATACTAAAATAGAAAACATGTTTGAGAGTCATTTGTGTTTATCACATTATGAGAATAAATAAAAAACATGTTTGGTAACTACTTCAAGTTTTATCTTAAATATACTTTATAATATCTCATACAACAAAATACAAATCTAAAATTTCCTTAACCCAAAACATCTACTAATTCATCAAAGATAATTAGTAATTGTAAGTTGACGGGAAAACAAGTTTGAATTGTAATTGTAATTATTAGCTACCAACATTGTTTGAAGCCTTTGACAAATATAAGTTGACAAGGAAAACAAGTCTAACACACAGACACATACACAAACTCACACATACCACACACAGTCACACAAAACACACACACTCACAGAACACACACAGACAGACCACACACTCACACAGATGGGGACCAAAACACACACGGCCACACAAAACACAGTCCCACAAAACACACACTCGTACAGAACACACAAAACACAGACAGGGACCAAAACACACACAGCACACAGACACTCACACAAAACACACTCACAGACCACACACAGTCGCAGAACACACATTTTTTGTGTGTTCTTGCTCGGCCTTTTTTGCACCATTTTTTTATCCCTCTTTACATTATTGTTTGCCCTTGATTTCAGGACCAGGAAGCTCGAGGGAGAGGATCAGCTCAACCAAACTATGTAAATTGGGACTTGTCTTTAGCACAATGGGGTAAAAAGCTCAATTCACTTACCTTCAATGACTGTGACAATAGACACCCACCCTTCATGACCACTTTGCTGCCCCATGAACAGTTTTAGCAAGCTTATGGCGTATAACATAAACAATATACATTCTTTCTGGCAATTCATCGAATACTTTATGGGCATATAACAATCAATTTCAATTTCAAACAGAAAACACTAACACTAATTTCAAACCAAAAAATAGTACAATCCAACCTTCAAGCTAAGCAAAAACGAAAACCTAAATGCCAAGGCTGCTCCGTTTGAGTTTGACTGAGAGGGGCTGATTCGATCGAGTTCACCTGAGAGGGGCTGAGTCGATCGAGTTCGACTGAGAGAGCTTGAAGTCGATCGAGTTCAACTGTGAGAGAGAGAAATAGAGAGAGGGGGGCTGATTCGTTCGAGGGTGTGAGAGAGAGATCTGTACGATGGATGCTAGGGCTTTGATAGTGGAAGTAACGCTGGAGAGGGCTTCGATGATGGTGGTGCTGGCGTTATGGCGGGGGCAAGGTCATTGAAACTTGCGAGCAAAAAGATGAGGGAGGGAGACAAAAAATTGAGACATAGTTCGAACAACAAAGAGAGGGGACAAAACAGAGGACTGTGAGAGGAGAAGAGAGAGTCGTTGGGAGAGAGGGTGTGAGAACGAAAATGAAAAAAAAACGACCACAAGGCATCATATTTATTCTATCACCACATGTTGTGGTCTTTTGTTGCTAACAGGGGTCGAAGTTGAGATCCCATTAAAATTCTTCTTCTCAAAACCGTGTGTTTTGTGTTTCCTTTGTTTCTTGGAACACATTTTTTTTCCCATTTTTTCAACTTGTTTGCCAGATAATTAATTTGAAACAAAAAATAAAAACAATTATCAAACATGTTTTTATTTGTTTTTTTGACAAAAACTAAAAACAAAGACATAAAACACGAAACAAAAACAGTAAACAAACACTTTTCAGCTAAATTCTTGTTTTTTTTGAATCATGATCCTAAATCTGGAGGGCCACTAAAGTTTCACAATTTTAGTGTTTGTAACTTGAAAGTGTAAAGTTCTCTCCTTAGGTCAACTATAGGAGTTCCCCTTTTTCCCCTTTTCTTCCCATCTTGTTTCTCATCCTTTCTAATCGCCAACTACTTTCGTCTTCTTTCTCGTATGTTTTTCCTAGCACATGGATCAAGACTATTCAGATCTGTGGTGCTCAATCGTGGCTTTGGTTTCTTGTTCGTTGATTTTTTGGTTTGTCGTTTTCCCATTTGTTTCATTGTGGTTAGGGCTTGTTTTTCGAAGGAGGCATTATGGAAGAAGGTTTGCTTAATAAGCTTCAAAGTTTTTCTCTTACAGAGGAGGAGGATGTGGCTATTGATTTTAATACTGAAGACATTGCAGAAGACTTGGAGGAGTGTGTTTTGAGTGTTTATGTGAAGATTTTGTCTGAGAAATATGTTAACACCGTAGCTCTAAAGAATACAATGTCGGGGGTTTGGGGGTGTAAAGATTTGGGAGTTATGAGGATTTCATCTAATATTTTCCAATTTTTCTTGAAGGAGGAGAGGGAGATTTACAAAATCCTATTTCAAGGCCCATGGTGTTTTGATAACTCTTTGATTATCAGTTACAGATGGTTCAAAGGTATTGGTGTTAAATCAGTTCCTTTTGATTTGGTCCAATTTTGGGTTCATGTTAATGGTCTTCCTCGCGAATGTATTACCAAGGATATGGCAATCAAAGTTGCTGATAGTTTTAAGGAGTGGGAGGTCGTGGAAATTCGTGAATAGTTTGGGAAAGGTAGCTGATTCATGAGGTTAAGGGTTGTTGTGAACATTACAGTACCCTTTCGTTGTGGAATTAAACTCCGAGATAGGATGGGGGATACCCATTTTGCCTTGTTTCAATACGAAAGGCTACCATATATGTGTTATCACTGCAATAAAGTTGGGTACACCATGAAGCAATGCACTGGGCTAAATGCAACTTTGGAAAAGGAAGAAGGGAAGGGTTATCAATATGACAATTGGTTGAACGCTACTGTTACTAAGTCTAAGTTGGTTCTACGGCACTGGACTGATTCTGGCTCATCGAAAATTGTGCCGGTGGCTTCTACATCGATTCTAGATTTGGGGCTTGATCATGGGCAATTTCAAGGGGATTCTAGGCACAATGGTGGGCCAGAAATCAGGGACTGCAATCAAAGGATCTCTACTATTAATGAGAGAATTCTGGGAGAGGTAATCTCCTCACAGATTGATAGGGAAGTTTCGATGATTGGTTTAAATAAAGAAAGGAGGGAACGGGTAATTTTAGTTAGGGATGAGGCTTTGGGCCCTACAAAAACTATATAGGCCTCTATGGTTAGTGAACTATATGAAGTGGGCTTAACCTCAGAGTATCCAACTACGGTTCATATGGAGCATTTGGAGTCTGTGGTAAACACGGACTCATTCACTAAAGACTCCAAGGACCCAATTCCACGGGAAGACATTTCTTTTTCTGGAGAAAAGTCTCTGTCTTCCGAGCTACACATTGGGACAGTTAGGGCTTTGAAGTTGGTTAGCAAAGGTAAAGGTAAAGGGACGTGGTCCCGCAAGGCTAAAACTTCTACTCTAGCTGAAAATTGGGAAATCCAGGAGGTTAAGGTGGGTGGTAAGAGGCAGAGAGAAGACCTAGGGTGGCCAACAAATTCTGGAAAAGGCAATGCTTCTTGTAAGAAGGCTCAAGTATTACAATCTACATCTCTCAACTCATCATTATCAGCGGAGACTGTTGATTAGTCCCGTCGGGAGCTATGATAAGCTTCTGCTAGAATTGCCGAGGGCTTGGGAACCCTTGCGCAGTCTGTGTGCTTCATGATTTGGTGAAGCGAAAAGAGCCCAGTTTGACTTTCTTGATGGAAACCAGACTATTTTCTGACGAGATTGATAAAATAAAATTTCGGGTTGTCGCAAGGGTTGGTAGTTGATTCGCGAGGTAGAGGTGGGGGACTTGCTTTATTGTGGAAAAGGGTAGTTTGAATTAGCATTAAAAGCTTCTTAGATTTCCATATTGAAGCAGTTATTAATGAGGGGTTCCTAAGTAATGGCGTTTTGTGGGCTTCTATGGTCACCCTAATGCTAGTTCTAGGAAGTATTCATGGAGACTGTTGAAGCTATTAAATTAGAGATCCCACCTTCCTTGGATTTGTGGGGGAGATTTCAATGAGATTGTTTCTTCGGAAGAGAAATGGGGTGGACAATATCGTTCAAGTTGGCAAATAAAGGATTTTTGTGAAGCAATTGATGTGTGTCATTTAAAAGATATGGGTTTCAAGTGTATCCCTTTTACATGGTGGAATGGGAGTGTCCATCCTCACTCAATTAAGGCGAGGTTGGATAGAATTTGGGCGTCTCTTCTGTGGTCCTCCAGTAGTGTTGAACATATACCTACTATGGACTCGGACCATTGTCAAATTTTATTTCGTGTATCAAATTCACAAGATGGTGGAGTAGCAAGGAGAAGGGAAAAACGGTTTCGTTTTGAGCCCATGTGGCTTACTGACCCATCTTGCTCGGAAGTAATCCAACAATGTTGGCTTGGTTTCGGGTTGGGTTCGCTTGTACAACACTATCTTAGTAATATGAGAAGCTACAGAGTAGGTTTATTGAAGTGAAAGTACGAGAAGTTTGGAAATATAACCACCAAGTTTCAGAAGAATAGAGTGAGGATGTCCAACTTACAGGCTAGAGTTATCACAAAGGATATAAGAACTGAATTACGAGAGGTAAAATTTCAAATAAACAACCTGTTGGAAACGGAGGAGACAATGTGGAGGCACCGTTCAAAATCATTGTGGTTGAAGGAAGGGGATAGAAACACGATCTTCTTCCGTGCTCAAGTGAGTTCGAGGAAGCAGAGAAATTTGATCATAGGCTTGTTTAATGAGGGTATTTGGGAAACACAACAGGAACAGATTGAACAAATAGTAGTCAATTATTTTACGGATTTATTCAGGTCAGCACATCCTTCTTCTCACCAGATACAGCAAATCACAAACAGTGTTGCTCCGAGTGTTTTCCTAACAATGAACCGCATTCTATTAGCAAAATTTTTACCTTCTGAAGTTGCTGAAGCTCTGATCCAATTTCATCCAAATAAGTCTACAAGTCCAGACAGTATGGGTCCAATTTTCTTCCAAAAAATCTGGTCAGTGGTGTGTGGTGATGTCTCAAGAGTTGTCTTGGATTTCCTAAATTCTGATAACCTATGTTGTAGCCTTAACTATACACACATAGTATTGATACCTAAGATCCCAAACCCAGAAAACATGACACACTTTCGTCCTATTAGCTTGTGTCACATTGTTTATAAACTAATAGTGAAAGTTCTTGCGAATAGACTAAAGAGAATCCTACCTAAAATAATTTCAAAGTTTCAAAGTGCATTCATCCCAAGACGGCTGATTACGGATAATGTTCTGATTGTATATAAGCTCAACCACTATCTAAAGTAGAGGAAAAAGGGAGGTAAGGCATACATGTCACTCAAACTTGATATGAGTAAGGCCTATGATAGGATTGAGTGGAACTTTCTAGCAGCGATGATGTGTAGAATGAGGTTTGATGAACGTTGGGTGAAAATCATTATGAGATGTGTTTTGACAATATCCTACTCGCTTGTAATTAATGGGGAACAATCAAGTTTTTTCAGGCCGCAACGAGATCTCCGAAAGTTTCTCGGCACTTTTAAGAGCAGCTGAGATTAGGGGAAGTCTCAAAGGAATGGCAGCGGGTCGAGGAGGGCCAATTTTCTCTCACTTATTCTTTTCGGATGATAGCCTTCTATTTGCTCAGGCCACTAGAGGGAATTGTGAGGTTATTATGGAGTGTCTTCACAAATATGAAATGGCTTCCGGACAAGTAGTTAATTTCTCTAAATTAGCTGTCGTATTTAGTAAGAATACCCCGCCTTCTGTCTAGGGGGAAATCCAGAGTATGCTACAAGTTCCTGCTATTGAACACCATGATAAATATCTAGGCTTCCTTCGGTGATTGGAAAAACGAAGCACGCTATTTTTAACTCTATTCGCGAGAAAGTATGGGTGAATTTACAAGGTTGGCAAGAGAAACTCCTATCCAGTGCAGGCAAAGAGATCCTTATTAAATCAGTAGCGCAAACTATTCCGACATATACTATATCGTGCTTTAAGCTACCTTCTACATTATGTGCTGAACTAAATAGCCTGATGGCAAAGTTCTAGTGGGGTAGTAATAGCTCTAAGAGGAAAATTCATTGGATAGCATGGGATAGACTGTGCAGACTGAAGTCTAGAGGTGGGATGGGTTTTTGGAATATAGAAGCTTTTAATTACGCCCTTCTTGCAAAACAGATATGGCAGCTTCTTCAATATCCATCGTCTTTGCTGGGAAGGGAGTTAAAGGCTAAATATTTTCCAAATACATCATTAATGGATGCTCAACTGGGTTATGACCCTTCCTTTACTTGGCGTAGCTTGATGGAGTCTAGAGAGTATGTGTTGGAGGGTCTACAATGGCGGATTGGCAATGGGAGAAATGTCAGGATAAAATCTGACAGATGGATTCCAAGACCGACTATTTTCAAGGTTATTAGACCTCTCTCGGGGGTGGCAGATAATGATTTGGTGAGTTCACTGATTGATTATGATTTAAAAACTTGGAAGATAGATAAACTATATGAGGTATTTTTGGACTTTGAGGCCGAGGAAATACTATCAATTCCCATTTGCCCAAGTCTTCCCAATGATCATCAAGTATGGCACTATACGAAGTTGGGTAAGTTTTCGGTCAAGAGTGCATACCACTTGATTATGGATAACAGAGGTCGTGGAGGTTCAAGCAGCAGCCAAGGTCAATGGAGTGGTGCGTTTGTGTGGAGCTTAAATATTCCAGACAAAGTTAAGCTATTTGCATAGAGGGCAATCCAAGATATTTTACCAACCCAGTGCAACCTAGCTAGAAGGAAATTAGATGTCAACAATAGTTGTTTTCTATGTGGTGCTGCCTACGAATCTTCTATTCATGTCCTCCTAAAATGCCCCTTTGCGAAACAGGTGTGGTTTGAATCCTTGATCAGATTTCCAGAAGGTCCAGCAAATTCGGTCCACAGCTGGTTGGAGGCTGCTACAGAGAGACTAACACAGTTGGAGGTAAGCTGTATGTTAGTTATTTGTTGGTCTATTTGGTATAATAGAAATAAGACCCGCCTAGAAGAGGTTGTCCAAACTCCTACCCAAGTAATTGATTTTTCAAGTTCGTACCTAAATCAATTCTTGGAGGCTCAGGATAGTGTAACCCGAAGAAACCGTTCCCCCCCTCTTTTTCTGGTATGCCCTGCAGGTCGGCACCTCCTTGTGGTTTTGTGAGATAAAGTTTGATGGGGCTGTATTCAGTTCCGTTAAAGTAGTGGGGATTGGGGTTGTTGCTAGAGATTGGAGGGGTAATTTCATGGGTGGTTTATGTAAATTAGTGAGGTGTTCTTTGAGTGCTGATTGTGTTGAGGCGCTGGCTGCTTTTCATGCTGTGAAGATATGAGTGGAGCTGGGATTAACAAGTATTATTTTAGAAGGTGATTCAAAATCAGTTGTGGAGGATATTAGGAGGGAGGAACCAAATCTGTCCAGCCATGGAGTATTTATTGAACAGATTCAGAAGAATGCTATACATTTCCATGAATTTTCTACTTCCTGGGTGAGGCGTTCTGCTAATGCTGTGGCAGATAAATTATCGCATTATGCTATTCATTGTAATAATCCTGTTTCTTGGAGAGGGGAATATCCAGAATTATTGGATTCTCTTCTTCGGAATGATCAATTTTAGTTCTTAATAAAGTCTATCGTTTCATATCAAAAAAAAAAAAAAAAAACTTGAAAGTGTAAGACAAAAAAATAAAAAATAAAACTTGCAAGTGTAAGTGTGGTGACAGCTATATCAAAATAGGCCCAAAATCTGAAATTCAAATTGGCCAACAATTTATACCAAATCTAAAATATCAGACTAGCTGAGAGACAGAGAAGGAAAGAGATAGAGAGAGATGTACCAGTAGGAGTGTTAAGTGGAGGAAATGCGCAGACTCAACTAAGTGAGAAGCCAAATCGTCAATGAAGGAGGTGAAGAATCTAGCAGGTCGAAGTTTCTTCGCTTCTTCTACCTTCGTAAGTTCGTCGTTCCTACCTACCAGGCTACCACGATCGCTGATCCCAAGCTTGCAGGGCAGAGAGAGAGACAGGTTGGCCGGGTATTCGTCGTCGAGGAGCCGAGGGTTCATGAGAGTTCGACTCTCTTTGTTTCAAAAGAGGCAAAGCAATTAGGGCAAAAATAATTTTGATTTTAATAGACCTGCCCAGTTTGGCATAACCCGTCCGTTTTAAAAGGTTTCGTAAAAAACCGGCCGGTTGAGTGAGTAGTAAACTGTTTCCATGCTTAACCGATCTAATTAAGTAACCGACCCGATTTAAAGTCCGGCTCACCAGGTCAACCCGCTGTATCAGGCTGGGTTATAAAACGCTGATGGGCATACATGTTAAATCCGGCTAAGGAATTAAGGGACTTAAGGAGGTTGGTACCTCCCAAAAAACTAATAGGATAAAAGTATATTTTTTAAAATAATTAAGATAGAAGTTTATATGTTAAAAAAAAGTCATAAAATCCCTTTTACCCGTACCATAATAATGAATACGAATGTGAGACTTTCAAGATTTTTTTTAATATTTGTGTATCATTTGAATTTTGAAATTTCATGTATATATATATATATATATATATACATACAAACACACGTAATACAGTAACATTAAACAGTGATACGCTTTACAAAAAAATAGTAACATCAAACAATGACACGCTCAATAAAAAAAAAAGTAACATCAAACAGTAACACACTCAATAAAAAAATAGTAATATCAAACAGTAACACAAATATTTTTGTTGAGCGTGTCACTATTTGATGTTACTCTTTTTTTATTGAGCGTGTCATTGTATTATGTGTGTGTGTGTCTATATATATATATATATGAAATTTTAAAATTCAAATGATACACAAATATCAAAAAGAATCTTAAAAGTCTCACATTCTAATCTTGAAAGTCTTACATTCAAGTAGGTATAAATTATTTATGGTAGGGGTAGTTATAGAATACATTTTAGAAAGAATTTGAAAATATTTTAAAATGTGTACTTATTGACAACTATTTGATGAAAAACAGGACTTAAAAGAAGATAAGTTTGGAGGTGGTACTTAAAGTCAAATAAGTTTTGAAAAAGGTACTCACATCCCATTATCTCAGGAATTAATCTGACCTTGGGCTAGGTCAACGAGTACGAGTCACAAGTTCAACTGGACTGCTAATATAATTAAAAATAAAAATAAATATTAATAGTGATGAATATTGAATATGTAGCAATGGACCTATATCTGAAGACACTGCATAAAAAACACAGCTCATCCCATTTCTTGAACTCACCATGGAATGCAATGTAAAATTTCCCATGCAGAGCATCATGTTCTTTGCCACAAATCCTAAACTATGGTCCTATTAAACTACAAAGGTAACCAGATCCAGAGTGTCAATGTTCTTAATTTCAAACAAACCAAAATACCAAAATCCAGCAAAGCATAGGAATGACAATAGAACAACAAATGCAATAAGTACATCTTTTAAACAAACAAGAATAATTCAATGGTCCCTATGGAAAAATACTCAATTCAAGCATCAAATCATACTTTCAACTCAAGCATAAAATTTCATATTAAAGTAAGAAATTCCAATAATTCCAATTCTTTAGTTCCAATTACTCTCAATCTCAATCCCAATCCAAGAATATCTAACCTTAAAGTAAAGATATCAATGGGAAAAAGAAAAATATACTAAACACACTAATATTAGAATAGCGTGCAATTGGATTTCTTTAAATCATATACCAAAGTTAAATACACTTGTTAAACAAATACACTCTATACTCCATCTGATTCTCCGCCAACCTAATTACCAACCCTACTACTTGCTAAAAAGAAAAGAACCTAACAAAATTCTAGCATATAATCGCACTAAGAGATTGCAACATTATGGAGAAGCATGAAACCAAGGATATTAAAGAGCTACATCACATAATGAATAAAAGTTTATATCTCATATCGAAGAAACTGAAACTTAAGCAACAAACTTTACTAAAAACTTAGTATTAAAAAAAATGAACTCATCGTCATGTAAAACCAGCATAATAAAGACAAAAAAGAAAATTACTTGAAGGGCACAAGAGAAAGACACATGAAGGCTTATGCACCATCCTCTCTAGCGAGGGTAGAAGGGTTTCTCTCTGTCCGTCAGAGTCGTCATATTCCTTAGGTTTTCCTAATGAAAGTTTGGTTATCATTTTTCTATTCCTTCTATTTCATGATTCGTCTTTTTATTAAGTTATCAGTCTAGTAATATTTATTTAGAAGTTGTCCATTTGTCTTTTGCAAGAAGATTGTATTAGGTTTGCTTCGTGTTTGCAGGTCTTGAATAGTTACGTTGGATCCTTTTGTGGCTAGTTTGCTGGGGCTTTTTTTCTCAGAAGATTTGTGGTCTGCTAGATGCTACTATGGATGAGAAGTTGCAACAACTGTGGAGAACTTTCAACCTTACGGAGGAGGGGAGCTCGAGCATTAGTATCATTAATGAGGGAGATGGTGCTTTAGGGAAGAAAGGCAGATTATGTGTATTTGGCAAAGTCTTGTCAATGAAACTCTACAATAAGGCGGCTTGCAAAAGTATAATGAGAATGGTCTGGAATAATGTCAAAGTAGAGATTATAGAGGCTGGAAACAATTTGTTCTTGATCCAGTTTAACAATGTGCTGGACAAGAACAAAATTTTAGAAGGTTTGTCATAGTCCTTTGAGATAACCAATTAGTTCTTCTTAAGGAATATGATGGAGCGTTGCAGGCGTCCAATGTGTCATTTAGTTGGTGCCCTTTCTAGGTTCAAATTTACAAATTGTCTTTAAGTAAAATGAATCAAGCAACAACGGAGAATATATGCAATAAAATAGTATGCTTCATGGACGCAGATTTGAAGAGAGAATGAGTGGGTTGGGGGATGATAGGATCCAAGGATCTTGTGAGAAATTGATTCACTTCTAGGGGAATCGTCCTCCAACTTTTATTAAAATTGTTTGTGCCAAAAACAATGTTTGGGAAGATATAAATAGAATAGAACTCCTAACTAGACTTCTACTACTAACTATACTCCTTGCCAATTACAACTCTTGGCTCAATAAACTCCTAATCTGACCCCAACTATTCATAATTTCTATCCATACAACTAATTTAGGATAGAAATCCAAAACTAAATAAAGAATAAAAATCTAAAAAATAATCATATGCATAGTAGTGCAAGTGGCAGCTCATGCAAATGAGGTGCCTAACATCCACCCCTCCTTGAAATCCCAACTTGCCCTCAAGTTGAAAAAGCTGAAAAACGAGCGACAAAATCTGAATAATCCTCCCAAGTTGCATCAGTAGTAGAAAATCCAGTCCACTGGACAAGAAGGTGTGTAACTGGCTTGTTGTTGCACTTAAACAACCCACGATCCAGAATGCGAAGTAGCTGCCACGTAGTAACACCACTATCAAAAATGGGAGGGAGCTGTGGAGCAGGTTGCACCATTTCTCCAAGTTTCTTTTTGAGGCAAGAAACGTGAAAAACTGGATGGATACGACACTCTATAGGCAAATTTAGTTTGTAAGCGACTTCTCCAATGCATGAAAGAACACCAAAAGGTCCATAAAATCGTGGTGATAGCTTATGTGGCCTGCGGGGGCCCAAGGAAATTTGTCGATATGGCTGAAGTCGGAGAAAAACCCAATCTCCCACACTAAAGGAGCGTTCAGTTCGATGACGGTCAGCAAAATATTTCATGCGAGACTGGGCAGCAGTTAAATTTTCTTTTAATAGTCGCAATATACTATCATGATCACGTAAGACAACATCTACAGCATGAACAACAATAGTATAGGGAAGGTATGAATCAATGGGCAATGGAGGCCAACCATAAACTTCTTGAAAATGCGTCATTTGCAATGAAGATTGAAAGGAAGTGTTATACCACCATTCAACCCATGGTAGCCACTTTGTCCAACTAGAAGGTTGTTGGCTTGCAAAGGAACACAAATAAGCCTCAAGGGATCGGTTAACCACTTCAGTTTGCCCGTCGAATTGGGGATGGTAAGCTGAATTTTGACAAAGACTAGTGCTCTGCAATTCAAAAAATGCTTTTCAAAACTAACTTGTGAAAATAGGGTCTCAATCACTAACAATAGATTTAGGCATTCCATGTAAATGTGCAATTTCCCGAACAAAAATTTCAGCCATTGTAGTTGCTGTATAAGGATGCACAAGTGCGCAGAAGTGGGCATATTTGGATAGTCGATCAACTATAACCATAATAGAAGTTTTGTGAAATGAAGGAGGTAACCCATCAATGAAATCCATTGAAATATCAGTCCACACTTCCTCTGGAATTGGTAGAGGTTGTAGCAGCCCAAGTGGAGAGATACTTTCAGATTTATTCCGTTGGCAAACATCGCACTCGGCAACAAACTTCTTAATAGCCCTTTTGAGACCCTTCCAATAAAAATTGCGTTGGATACGCATATAAGTCCATAATGTCCACTAATTTGGGAAGCATGGAATTCCAACAGATTTTTGGAACACCAAAGAGAAGAAGAGGGAACCACCACTCGGTTTTTATAACGTAAAACACCATCACGAAGAGAATAACCCAAATCTATAGACACACCTTGTCGTAATTGAGTAAGAATAGGGGACAAGGAAAGATCAGTCAAGCATTCAACAGTGATCTCAGTAATGGCCGAAAATATAGGGGAAGAAATAGCATGTAAGGTAGATTCTTCAGCTTGTCCGGATAAAGCATCTGCAGTTCGATTTTCTGCCCCCTTTCGAAACACTATCGTATAATCATATCCCAACAGCTTCGTAACCCACTTTTGTTGCTCAAGTGAGGAAACCCGTTGATCCATAAAAATTTTTAGACTTTTATGATCAATAAGAATTGTGAAGTGGCGACCTAAAAAATATAGTCGCCATTTGTTCACCGCAAAGACTATAGCAAGCATTTCTTTATCATAGACCGAGATATTTAAATTTTTCCCAGAAAGAGCTTTACTAACAAAGGCTAAGGGTCGCCCTTGCTGCATAAGAATGACACCAATTCCACTACTTGAAGCATCGCATTCTAGAACAAATTTTTAAGAGAAATCGGGCAACACTAACACTGGTGTGGTTGTCATAGCATGCTTTAATTTCTCAAAAGCAATTTTTGCATCCGAGGACCATCCAAATGAGTCTTTTTTGAGCATGTGAGTTAAGGGTGCTGCAATTTGACCATAATTTTGCACAAATTTTCTATAATAGCCAGTGAGCCCCAAAAAACCTCGTAAAGCCTTAAGAGTATTGGATTTAGGTCACTCAATCATGTAGCAAATTTTCTTGGGATCCACCATAACCCCTTCTCTAGAAATAATATGGCCAAGATAGTCCATAGATGACTTGGAAAAAGAACCCTTGGACTATTTAGCATATAGTTGATTCTGGCGCAAACATTGTAACACTAATGACAAATGCTCCATTTGGTCTTGTACAGATTTGCTATAGACTAGTATATCATCAAAGAATACAAGGACAAACCGCCTTAAGTAAGGCCGAAATATATCATTCATCAAACTTTGAAAGGTGGATGGTGCATTAGAAAGCCCAAAAGGCATGACAAGAAATTCATAGTGGCCATCATGAGTGCAAAATGCAGTCTTTGGAATATCTGGTGCATGAATATGAATTTGATGATAACCGGAACGAAGATCCAACTTAGAAAAAATCACAACACCATACAGCTCATCAATAATTGGAATAGGAAAGTGATCCTTTATTATAATACTATTAAGGGAGCGATAGTCCACGCACAACCGCCAAGAACCATCTTTTTTCCACACTAGTAGCACTGGGGATGAATAAGGACTAACACTCGGTCGAATCAAGCCAGCAACCAACATTTCCTTAACCAATCTCTCGATCTCATCCTTTTAAAAATAAGGATCAAAGTACGACCAGGCATTGGTTGGAACACTACCTGGGATCAGTGGAATACGATGGTCTTGAGTCCGTGTAGGGGGGAATCCCTTAAGGTCACCGAACACATCCCTAAAATGGTCAAGAATACGGATGATTTCAGGAGGAACCTCCCTCTCCATTACAACAACATTTGCAGCCACCAATTGTAACAAGAATACACAGTCAGTTTGGAGCCTCAACCTGTGAAGTTTGCCTTGATCAACAATAGTGTTGATTGAGGATCTATTACCTACTAACTTGAACTCTTGTCCATCTAGAATAAACTTCATAATTAATTTAGAAACATCCCAAGCAATGGCGCCTAAGGAACGAAGCCAAGCAGCCCCCAGGACAATATCACATCCACTCACCGGTAATAAGGAAAATTCATATTTGAACCAAAAACCTTGCAAATTTAGGCCAACTCCATTACACTTACCATGACTATAAAGAATTCCTCCGTTGGCAATGGTTACGCTAATTGGAGTAGTGTTGTGCACAAGATAACCACAACGTCGAGCTAGAGAAGGATGTAGAAAATTATGGGTTGAACTAGAGACAACCAACACCGTAGCAGGCTATCTTTTTAAATAGCCAGTTGCAATGACACGATTTAACTCAAACCTAATAATCCTTTTTTTCCCTCCAGCCTTATTTCCTTTCCTTATTTTCTCTTCTTTCCCCTGAAATCTCATTTAAGCCCTAACTCACTCAAGCGAACCACCACCATTGCAGCAGACAATTCGGCAACCACCATCGCAGCAGACACGTAGAACCACCACCATCACAGCAGACACGCAGAACCACCACTTTTGTAGAAACTCCATCATCGCAGCACCACCCACCACCATGCAGCGCCACCCAACCCCACCCACAACCACCTAGCCCCACCTAGCACCAACCACTACCACCCAAGCATCAAAGCCCCAAATCCAAGCTATTTTGTCAGCCTCCATTGCACTGTTGACATCCACAAAATCTGGTAAGAATTCTTACATTATTTGAAGAAAAATATTGAAATTATATGAAATGATAGAAATATTGAAATTCTATGAAAATATTTATTATTGAATTGAGTTGATTATTGATTGAGTTATTGAGTTGGGTATTGAGTAGATTATAGATTATAGATTATAGATTATAGATTATTAATTATTGAGTTGATTATTGAATTGAGTATTGAGTAGATAATAGATTATTGATTATTGAGTTGATTATTTAATTGGGTATTGAGTAGATTATAGATTATAGATTATAGATTATTGATTATTGATTATTGAGTTAATTATTGAATTGGGTATTGAGTAGATTATATATTATAGATTATTGATTATTGATTATTGATTATTGATTATTGATTATTGATTATTAAGTTGATTATTTAATTAGGTATTGAGTAGATTATACATTATTGATTATTGAGTTGATTATTTAATTGGGTATTGAGTAGATTATTGATTATTGATTATTGAGTTGATTATTTAATTGGGAGCTTTTGACCCATCCCAAGGTGTTTTGAATAAAAAGTCACAAATAATGGATGGTTTGAATATAATTTTCAAACACAGGTAGTTTTAAAAATGTCAGTTGGTCTGACGTTTTTAGGAAATAACGATTTTTGTACAAGATTGTGGCACATTTACACCTAAATATTTGATGTTTTAGCTAAAAACGTCAATTGTACTAATGTTTTTAGCTATTCCCTCATACTGCAAAAATGTTTGAATAAATTACACTCACACCCCCTGATATTTGATTTATTACAAGAACATCCCTTCACATTTCAAAAAATATATTAAGACCCCTTGACATTTGAACACGTTTGACACCTGCATCCCTTTTGGTATAACAGACGTTAACAATTTCATTAAAAAAGACTTTTTTACCCCTCATATATCCTTGAGATTACCAATGCCTATATCCAATCTGTCCAACTCATCCCTCTATTTGACTAAGTCAAAATAATTAAATTGAAAAAAAATTAATGCTTACTGCATTCTAGTTAAGTTAATTTTACCTTTTCAAAAAAAAAAAAAAATCAAATTTATCTTTTTGATATTAAGTTAATTTTTTGATTTTGGTCAATACAATGATTATCACCTGCCACTCCAAGTCCACCAATTATCACCACCACCACCATCACCATTGATGTACTTTCTATATTATTATTTTTTTGGGGGGGGGGTGAGGACATGAGATTGGAATCTACAACCACCTATAGGCAGGAGTGAGACCAAGCTCTCACCTCTATGTACCCTCTTTCTTAGGCCTCTCTCTTTAAAATATGCTTCATGGGTTACCAATATAATCATAGTTGTCAAGGCAAAAAGAAAGAATTTTTCCAACTAAACAATGAAATGCGTACCAACAGATCCTTATCCTGGACTTTGTGCTTCTATATAAGCAACTCTTAACTTTTTATGTCTTTTTTAAGTTCTGTTACAAACTCATTCATTCCTTTGTAATTCCTATGTTAAAAACTAATTCATACTTTTTTCAACTTATGTTATAAACTCATTCATTCATTTGTTTGAGAATTGGATCATTCTTTTCTGTTAATTTCAGTTTGCTTCAATCTCACTTCTGGTACGTACTCATTCATTCTGTCCTCATTATGTTCTATCTAATTCAAACTCTATACGATACTGAAATTTGACATTATTGTATTAAGCATATTCTATGTCTCTATCAATCTCAATTGAAGTAGTGTAGTTATGTTGCTTAAATATCAAGCAACACATTTTTTTGCAAAATAAGCATGTTGATTAATGCAATAATGTCACTGAAATATTGTAAGGCAATTACAACCTTGTTAGCCAAAAAAATTGGCTACATTGTTTGCTTGCTTGATAACATGTTTAACTTGTGATTCAATACATGATAACATGTTTAAAAGATACCCTATGTTGGGACTCTACTGAAATATGGATATGTTTTTCCTCAAGTATTAACCATTTATATCCATCCCTAGCTTCTTCTGAATTTAGAACTTATTCCACAAGGGAAACTAACTGAAATGGTTGGAAAACAAGTTACTGTTTTGCTATATTGGGGTGGACGAATGAGTTATAGGTTGGAGGGTTTGTCATACAGTTATTTTTCCAAAGGTGGTATTGTTATCAATAGTGGTACACAACTGCTGAAATTGTTGAGTAAAATATACACTGTAATGGGGTTGGACAGGGTGCATAAAAAGTTGAAGTTGACTTGTAGATATCCTCTTACACTTGGAACAAGACCAGGACCAAACATGAATACATATGTCGGTCTGGAAATTGTCAACGATGAACTAGTGACTTATGTGGTTAATGTGATTCTTGACAACCCCTCCATTGCTAGTGTTGCTTTGTACGTCAAGATGGAGGACATCAATGCTGGCATAGACAATAGTCAGACCAGAGGGTGCATAACAACAACTACCATATCTTACACTGAGTTGCTTATGCGAGAGATGGGTCCATTGACATTTTCAACTTTCAGTGTGACGGGTGAATGTTCAACTCCCGTGGGGATGTAGGTAACAAATAAGTCTGGGTAGTACTTTTACACTTAACAAAGAACTGGAACCGTGACATACGGTGGGAACTCAGCCAACAATTCATTGAGTTAGAATTTTGAAATGAGTGAGGCGCGAATTGTATTGGATAAACAAGATGATGTCCATCAACCAATAATTCAACAAATACCTTTTCGAGAATATGAAGAAATGTGTGCCAATGATCGTACAAATGTCTCTGATGATGACGACAAAGAAGAAGAGTTTGAGGAAGTAATAATTGATGAGCCGGATGACGAAGATGAGAATAACGAAGACTTTGAGGCTGCTCAAGTGGTGGAGATGCATAAGCCTTACTCTACCTCATTCATAACCCCTGAATTTGGTCAGTATACTGAAGCAGATAGCAATGTATCGTTAGTTGAACAGAATTTGTGGGATCCGGTAAGGATGGAGTTGGCGAAGGGCATGATTTTTAAGGATAAAACTTCATTGAGTAGGGCTATTAAATGGTATTTAATTAAGCTGAATCAGGATTATGTCGTGATTGAGACGAACACAATTGTGTGGGCTATACAGTGCATCATGTACATGCAGCCTAATTACACGTGGAGACTGCGTGCTTGTTTTAGGAAAAAATTAAAAATATTTTAGATCACTAAATTTGATGGACCACAAACTTGCTTTTACCCTAGGATGAGTCGTGACCATCGGCAGTTAGGCTTTGATTTAATTTATCATAATATACTGGGACTCGTGGGTGATACACCACAAACTAAAATGTCGACAATTTAGAAGAATATAAAGGAGAAGTTCAAGTTTGATATTTCTTATAAGAAAGCTTGGATTGCTAGGAACAAAGCAATTGCTAAGATTTTCGGTGATTGGGACTGGTCATATGACATGTTGCCAAAGTTTTTAGGTGCCATTAAGAAGTATAATCCTAGCTCGATTGTGAAGTGGCGGTACAACTCTGAAACTCCTGAATATAATATTTTTTACAAGTATTTTGAGCATTTAAGTCCAGCATTAAAGGGTTTAAATATTGTCTATCTGTTGTTAGTATTGATGGGACATTTCTGTGTGTAAAGTACAAGAAAAAGCTGTTAGTGGCGACTGTTTTTGATTCTAATAAGTAGTTGTTCCCCATTGCATTTGCTATTATGGAAGAGGAGAATATGTCCAGTTGGGCTTTTATCCTATATTACCTTTGGCGGATAGTTCTTCAACATTGGGAAGGGATATGTTTAATTTATAATAGGCACAAGGGGATCCTTGCTGCTGTGAACAAGGAAGATTCTGGGTGGTATCCACCTCATGCTTACCATCACTTTTGTCTTTGACATGATTGTAGTAATTTTAATAAAGAGTTTAAAGATGCGCATTTGTACGATCTTATGTGGAGGGCTGAAAAGGCAAGACAGGTTTGTAAGTTCGATGATTTGATGACCCAGCTACGCAACGTCAAAGAGGAAGCATATCAATACTTGATTGCTATACCATTGGAGAAGTGAACATTAGCCAATGATGGTGAATAACAATATGACATTATGACAATCAACATTTTAGAGGTTTTTAATAGTGTTCTCAAATGTGCTAGGTATTTGCCTATAACTGCTTGTGTGCAGTAGATATTTTATCGGAGTCACTAAGTATCATTTTGAACAGCAAGACCTAGTAGCAAAATTGAAAGAAAATGGAAATGGAGTTTCCTAAGCGTGTTGTGGAACGATTAAAACATGCACAACAAATGAGTCGTGTCCATGACATGACACCATTTCATAAGGAGCGCTGTTTTTCTAAAGTGTCAACAAGTGGTGGTTATAAGCAAGTTGTGTGTCTTGAAGATCATTCATGTACATTTGGAAAATGGAAAATTTATAGAATTTCTTGCTTGTAAGTGTTGGCTGTATGTTCTTATTTTCAGTTGCATTTTCAGCCTTACATTGATCCCATTTTCACTATCGACACTTTGGAGAAAATTTTGGCGTCTGAAATGTTTCCTCTAGAAAATGTTTGGCTCTATTTAGGCTAATGACTTTGCCTACATTAGAATGATCATTTTTTCCACTCCAGCACATATATCACATCTGTTTTGATAGAAGAGAAGGTTTAATGCATTGGCATAATAATAAGGTTTGAGATTAAATCATGGAAACTCCATTTTGCTCTTACCATTGTTTGTATCAGAGATCGAAAAAAAGGTAAAGAAAAACTACTTGTATGAGTATATAATCATAATAGAGTCAAACTCATGACCTCAAATTCTCTCATTCACAAATACCACTAGCTATAATAGCCAGTAGTGTATGGGGCTAGTCAATGAGTACAAAATTTGTAATTTTCTCAACAACAGGCCTACGTAAAATTGGCTCAATGAAAGTCATTGAAAAAATGTCTTCCATACTCTCATATATGTTTCACTGCTGATGCCCTTGTCTTGCCGTCCTCACTGAAGCTAGTTCCTATCTCTATATGGGTGTTGTGCACATAAATGCTTCTCAGCATTCAACTGATGTGTATTTTCCAAGCCACATCTTCCTTTTGTGGAATATACCATGAGATGAGCTTGAGATTTTAGTTGTATTCATTTTCGAATATGTTGTAGCTCTGGGAATCCTCCATACTGTGAAGCCCTAAAGATTAAAGGGGGTATTACCTCCTTGAACTAGTCCGGACATTCCCTGCATATAGATTTACGTTTTCACAAATTGTAAACTATAAAAAAAAACTTAGAAAATGCTCCAATACTTTTAATTTATGGAACTATTAAACTATGAACAAGAACTATAGACATGGACACTAACCTGTTCTCAAGTGGCACAACTCCGTCCATTAGAAGGCAGTAGTACTTCTCTATCATGACAACTGCATCAAACATGTTCTGCTTTTTGATCACATGCTCAACCTGTGAAAAAAAGTGTCAAATTTATACTTTTTTTTGTGTGTGTGATAATATGTGTGTGTGAAAGAGAGAGAGAGAGAGAGAGGTAAGAACTTACACGAACGAGAGCATGCTCATGGTGAACACCTTCATTGGCATTTTGACTTTCTTTCTCTTATGGCCGGCACTTTAATTATGTATTTAGTTTCTTTGTTTTGTTCCAATTTGGCATATTTAGTGACATATTGTTCGAGGTTGGTGAACCTTATGTTTGATACAACAGTATCCCAGTTGTAAGTTGTTATTCAAGTTGATGGTTCTTTCTTGTGAAATGGGGTCCATATGTTTAGTAAATGCAGTTTATCATAGTGGCCATATATTTTTTTTTTAACTGCTTGTTTGGTTTAAGCTAAACATTTTTTAACTTACGTGTTAGTTAATTTTGTTTACATCTTCTTGGACTTTCGTCATATTTTTTTCAATTTCTTGACTGGGCACTTCTAAGAATGTCTAATTGTCATGGGATGAATATTTTTCCAACTAATGCGCTTTCACAACAATATCCTCCTTTGGTGTTTCCTTTATATGGATTAATGTTGGTGATTCTATTTTACATTATATTGTGTACAGAAGAGATCAAGCCCATAATAGTTTAAACATGAAGTTGGATTACATAGTTCAGGATGGTCTAAATATTCCAAATTCTATTAATTACTCCTATGTTCTGGTCCAGTAGGTGAATACTTCATCGGTCCCATTATTTAACTTCTTATTAATTCCCTGCAGAACAATGACAAAGTGCTTTGGCCTGAGCACACTTGTCAGAAAGATTTTGGTCCTGGTGGGTGGCTAGAGGGAAAATACGGCATCCAATTGTCTAGGTGGTCATTGACTAAATGTAATGTGTCAATTATTGCTATAAACATCCATAAGTACTGTAAGCAACACATAAAATCGTTGCTTTTACCCAAAAAAAATGTGATTGTCCTTTCCTCCTCCTAGGAAGATATTTTGTGGTTGAGTAATTGAAAAATTCACCTTCCTTTTGAGAAATATGTTTTCAATGATTAAAATGATTTCATAGCATCCTGTTCTAATACTTATTGGTTGTTGCTCAAGGAAGAATTGTATTCAAACCATTGGTTTTCAGAAGTGAAGGTTTGTTGGGTTGTAGCAATTTATTTTTTCTATTTACAAGAATTGATGAGAAAAGACCTCAATAGAAGCCATGTTGCTATTTCAGTCATTACAAAGAAGAGTAAGATCTATATCTCTCCAAGTGAGTGTCAATCCTTTGATATCATAATGTTTTTCATATTCAAAGTTTAAAAAATATTTTAATTTGTTAGCCTTGCATCTTCATATCACATCATAGGCCTAGACATATGTAGCCGATATAACCTACATCATAGGTAACGATTGTAATAATTTGTGGGCTGATGTCAGATAATGATCTGTCAGATTTTTGGGAGCGTCTATTGTCTATAAAGTTGATGATGCTGTTTCTGAAGTCGTTCAACGCTTAACAAGTTTGAGAGATTCCAAAGGTCATTTTTCGACTTCAACACCTAAAAGGTATGAAAGATTCCAAGGGTCATTGTTGCAGGAAATAAAGATATGGATGCACATACTATACCATCTTCCTTCCACTGAAATCAGCTTATCTTATTATAGTTTAGAAGTTGATGTGTTGTTGTTTGCTTGGTTTGGTCTTGAAAATTTGTCAACTTTCATTTCTAATGGTGAAATGGCCTCAATATCTAATGACTATGATGGCTTCTAAGATATTCATGGAATTTAAAGAGAGTACAACTCTTTTGTCCTAATGATTTATCATCTCGAAGACAAAATTATATTGAGACACATCAATCCTTTCTTTTTGTTTTGATGACTATAAATAAAGATAGTGGATAACATATATATTACCCTCAATTTTTAACTTCTATTTAGAACTCCAGTTCTTCTCAACTGCATTTTTTCATGTTTCATCACAAATTATCTCTTTCAATATTTTTCTTGATTTGAGAGATTGGATGCAAGATTTCTTTGATTGATTAATGATTGTTTGTTAAAGAAAGGGGTTCAAGCAAAAGTGGTTAATGAATTTCATTCAAAATAGTTTAACCCAAATTGGTTCATATGCAACGCACGTGTGCCTCAGCTAGTACTACTATAAAATGTCAACAAAAGTAAAAAAATTTTATTTGACTAAAATAACCTTGATAACTTGAGTAATGTCCATATTATCTTTTTCATTTATTGACAAACACTAATATTATTGAAGGTTACTTGCATTATGGACTTCTGGCTATTAAGTTGCTTTTGTATTTTCCATAAATGCTACATATATTCTATATGTCAAGCATGAGTTAAAGAAGTTCATTGGTCACTTATAATGTTGCATCTCCAATTCATCCAATCTGAAGTTCAATTTTCTTCAGATTTTGGCTATTTAAAATTCATTGTTATCAATTTAGTAGTTTAGTATTAGTAGTTTTCTCCCTCTTAATTTATAATTCCTCATATTTCTCAAATTCTTGTACTTGTTCAAACCCTAGGTTTATGAGTTTCTTTCTTGTGGTCATCAAATTTTACTTTTTTGTTTCTATGTTTTATGGTTGTAGGGTTTGAATTTCTATGTTTCTTGTAAGGGGTGTACACATTTCTTCAAAAAGTGCATTGTTTTATTCATCATTAACGAAAGAACATGTTCATATTACCTTTGTAATCACGTGTTTCTATTTTCATTTATGTGATTTATAACTCAATGATTTCGTGATTGATTATTTTTATTAATTTAATTAATTTTGATTGCTTATAGTAGGTTTGTTGGCAACACTTTGAGAAAAATAAAGGCTCTATAAAATTGCTATGGGCTTTAGATATTATCTGAAATTTGATTTTGCGTTTTTTGATTGTTGAGAATTAATATAACTACAAAAAAAAGGGAATTGATCGAAAAAAATATTATTATGACTATCTGTGTTGTATTTGACACTTCTGTAGTTGAATATATGTTTTTGTAATATATACATACATATATTGAAAGAAGTTATTTGTGTATATGTGCACTTATGGTTGTGTGCCATTTATATACTATCCTTATAAGTCTAATTACTGTTGTTATATAGAAAATGACTTAACTATTCAAGTACTTGATACGGTATACCCAAATTTGTGTTGTTTATGTGAATGTCAAAAATTGGTCTAAGGTCTTTGAACCCCTTTTTCAATTATCGATTTGATATTTAGTTTGAGTTTTATTAGATGTTAAATTTTTGTGGTGCAAAGAACAAACAATCTTTATTAAGTTAAAAATTTTAATATGAAAATGGTCTACGTGTAACGCACGTATGTACCAACGAGTAATACGTGTAACGCACGTGTGCACCAACTAATATCAAATAAAAGTCACTCTTTAGTTTGGGGATTTGGAAATGTGAATGAGTGTTTGAGTGCAATATTTGTGCAAAAGTAATAGCTCAATTAACCCCTATGTTAATAGCAAATTAACTTGAAGATAATGATTGATTTTATATTAATGAGCTTAGCTCCGACATTATGTACAAAGTTATGAACATTGAATATACCAGCATTTAACCTATCTATAATCAATCAAACAACTTTAACCAAACATCCAGCTGTGTAGGTTAACATATTTAAGTACAATAGAAATGAAGATTGAAAGATTGTCATGAAGATCTAGTTTAAGTATTTTTAGGGAATTATAAGCATCAACTATAGCTAGACTCAACTTGTTTATAGGTGATCAAACAATTATACAATGTGCATTAGCTTTGCTAGATACATTCAATCATTCAAAAGTTAGATGAAACATGTAAATAAGTAAGCATTATGCATCCTCATTTCTCCCCATTTTGCAACTTTTGAATACACCCTACCACCCCTCATTTTTAGGATTTGTAGCTTGCTTGTAACTATTTCTTGCACAATGTGTCACTTGTATTTCTCTTCTCTTCTTGCTTTCTCTTTTTCTTATACACAACCATCACTTGTTTTTTCCTTTTCTTTTTTCTTTTCATTCTCTTTCCCTTTTTCAAAAATTTGTCACAATCACCAATGCATATCCCTTGAAAAGAGCAATGCCTTGATTATAAATTCGGGACAACCAAGGTAGGGTCAATTACTTGAGTTTTGGCTTGCTCAAAAAACATGGCTTATGAAAAGAACCTTTTCCATTCATTGGTTCAATAATAGTTGAATAGGGACATTATTTAGAAAGAAATGGTTAAGGCTCAATTTTAACACAAAGATTGCCTAAGATCATTTTTCAAGAAGGTGCATATGTATAATTCTCAATTGAAAATTTTCATAGGTCATGTCAACTCATTGCTTAACATGTGTCAATCAAAGCAAAGATAATGATATTATTCATAGAATTGTAGTTGAAATGAAGTTCTTACTTGAGTAAATGTTCATATTCTTTCCAAGGAAGATGGGCTCAAAATCTCACTAAGGAAAGATCTTCATCTCCACTATATATATAAGCCTTCAAATAAAAATTTTATTCCAAAAATTCTCAAAAATAGCATGAACTTAGTGAACATGATTTATAAGTTATGACTAAAAGCATTGATATGACACTCAAGTTTAGCATAAAGTCCTTTAGCAAACTATATTGAGTCAAATGCATAGGCAGATTGATCATCAAAATAATCCCATGTTGATTCATACCTAACAACTTATCCTAAAAATATTAGTTGAAATAATTATATGCACACATGATTTAAGATAACATAAGATATCGTAGTTAAGCAAAAATCCCAAATCAAGTAGCAAACATGTAAGCAAAACCAACCCTAGATCAGACTATTAAAAAAAATTGTGTTGTGCAGAAAGTAAAGAGTTCAAAAGCCAGTAATTAAAAGCAGAGACTTCAAAAAGTGCCCACACAAGTGAACCATCTCTATGCTGATGATGAAGGTCTACCATATCCTCGCCCAAAACGACTCAGAATCTCCTTTTGAGTGGCTTCAAATTGATCCATCCTAGTCTCAAACCTTAGCAATATCTCCCAGTCAGTCCTTGAATCCACTGGTGCTACCTCATATATGGTATGCTCGTCTTGTTCCTCAAAAATATGTGCTTCCTCCTCATTGGCTCCCTATCCTTGATTCACTTGCTGACCTCCTTGAACTTTATGGCTCTTCTTTAGAGAAGTAGCATCAAGATATGCTAGTTCCTCCACGGGTGTCCATGTAGGATCCATCAATCAAGTTTGGCAAGTCGATGGAATGACCAACACCCAAGGAAAATATCAACCTAGCTCTCTCGATGTAAACCTAATTTTTCTAGGATGAAGGCACAAGGTTGGCAACAGTGATCAAATTCAAAATGTTGTGTTTATTAGTCAAATCCCCTTATTTTATACATTTGCAAATCTTTTCCCACACAAAGTTTGGGTCATTTGTCAATCCTCTCCCAATCAAAGTCAAATCAATTGGGGAATTAGGGGGATATTCGACATTTGGTTCCCTCCTTATAGGCTTTATTTAATTGACAATGGTACCCACATTCACATGGAACTTAAGCCCCTCACAAATGTATCAAATTTCCTAGACCCAGTAATCCCAATATTGCTATAGAACTCTCTCACAACACATTCGAAATCAATACCCACAGTTTTTATGTAGTTAGTCAAACCTCTCCTTTCCAAATTTTTCCTGATACCCAAATGTTCAAAATCTTGAAAGATGATAGCTCGTTCATTAACCACAAATTTAGAATCAAAATAATGCTTATACCATAGTTGTAGCTCAATATTTTCAAAAACATCAAAATTGAAATCAAAATGAACTTGTAGGTTTGGCTCTTGCCTGCTTGAATCTTGTTGCTCTATACTTTCTCATTTGATACCTTATTTTTCATTAGGAAAAATATTCTTGAAGAATATATATTTTTTGCCTCAATGATTGTGTTAGGTTCTAAAATGTTATACTTGCTTCTTATCACTAGAAACCTATATGAAGTACTATTAATCGAATTGCCTATAAAAACACAATCTGAAGTTTTAGAAACTAACATAACTTTAGCTAAACACCCCCACCCTTTTATGTATTTTAAGGATGGTGGATGCCCTATCCAAAGTTTATAAGGAGTTTTTCCTATTTTCTTATGCGGAATTCTATTTTGAATATGACATGCCGATAAAAAACCTTTTTGATTAGTTCTTAAAGTTAGCATTTTCCTATGCCTTTTTGGGAATAATTGTGCTTTGATGGAGTTTAAGTGATGACATTTTAGGTTCTAACATGAACAAGAGCTCAAGGACAACAAATATCACACTTGGATGTAACACCAGTGGATTAAGGAGCAAAATTGGAAAAATTTGGAACAAAGCAAGAACGTTCGAATGTGGATCAATGTTCGAACGTTCCCCTGAAGTGATTGAAGACCAGGCTGCTGAGACATGACATGTTGCAGTCAAAAAGGGAAAATATAGAAGTACTTGAGTACCACGTTCGAACGCCAACTCACGTTCGAACGTGCTCTAGAATCCTGAGAAGACTAGACTACTAAGACTTGGCGTGTTGCAGCAAAGAAAGAAGAACTACAGAAGTACTTGAGTATAATGTTCAAACGCCACTCCACATTTGAATGTTGTCTTAAGTTATTGAGGACCAAGTTGCTGAATACAGGGTCAAAGTTGTTCAAGACGTATGGAAGTAACCATCACAGAGACCATATGCCACTTGAGTAGGGGGTTCAGACCCCATCTGGCGTTCGAACGCCCTCAAAGCAAAAACAGAGACAATGTTCGAATGATAGATCACTTTCGAACGTCCTTAAAGCAAAAACAGACACAATGTTCAAACGACATATCATGTTTGAACGTCCCACACTGACTGGCTGCAAAGTTGTTGAATTTTCACTTGGACTTGGGCGACAAACACTATTCCTTCACCCCTTCTTCTTCCTTGCGTATAAATACCCTTAGTGCGGGAGTTTCAAGGGGTTGCAAAAAAATATTTATCTTGTAGAGTAGGGTAGAGAGCTAGTTTTTGTACATTTCTTATTTATGTGCTCATTTTGCATTTGTATCAACCATGATGGAGGCTAAGACTCCCCTTGTAGTTGAAGTCTTTTATTTACTAGTGTTAAGTCTTTACATTCATGTTGTGACAACCATGATAGAGGCTTAGACTCCCCTTGTAGTTGTACTTGCTTTTATTTATAAGTATCAAGAGAGATAACTCATCTTTGGTTGAGAAAGTCACCTTCCAAGAGTAACTAGCTTTCTTTTACTTTCAATGTTCTTTTATTTCACTTCCATTGCTTGAGCTTCTTTCCTTCTTAGAAGAGTGAAACTCTTCCACTTTTCTAGAGCTTTACCAAAGCGGTGAAGGGTGGAACGTGATTCACTCATTCTTCATCAAAGAACGGTTCCTCACTCATTGTACTTTACTTTGTAAGTTCTCTACTTAGAGGGATGAGTATCACTCACTTTTCTAGCTCTACCCAAGCCATGAAGAGTGAGTAGTTCCTTATTCACTCTTTAGTAAGAGGTGATGAATATGTATTGATTATCCGGAAGTTATATTTGTGCATTTCCTTTATGCTTTAATGCTTTATATTTCACTTATTGAATGATTGAATGTCTAACAAAGCTAAGGTACTTTGTATAACTATTGGTTCTTTCCATGTCACGGATGACTCTTGCATGGAAAGACCCATTGGTTCAAGGCAAGTACCCCAGCTAGATCTTCATGACAACATTTCAATCTTCACTGTTATTAAGCTTTATCTAAAGAATGGAACATTAATGCCATGGTTGGATGCCTTGTAGAAACACTTGCTTGTTTGTATATCTTGGCATAGGTAATTCTTGTCAACTTCTAGAAAGACATCAGAATCATTTGCTTAATTCTCACAGTCCATCTTTATCTTCCGATTAACTTGCTGTTGACACGGGAGTTAATTGAGTTATAAAACACAAGTATAATAAACCGGATGATTAACTACATGTTCTGATCCTTAAGCTAAAGGGTGACTGTTTTGTATTTGAATTTATCTTATATTTTTTCTAGAAAACTCTTGAAAAGAATCTTCTATTCTATTCAAGAAATTTCACCAATCCAAACTCTGAAAATTTCCAGTTACTTGGTCTCTATTATTGCTTACTTCAAAACACCAATCATAGTTCCCTGTGAATTAAACTCTGGACTTAACTGGATTATTACTACAGCTTGACCGACTACACTTGGGTGTACACATTTTGGATCAAGTCACTTCTCACCATAAATTATTTGGCAGTCTTGAACTTATGAACATAGAATTCATCATTTCCTTTAAAGTCTTATTTTTCCTTTCGGCTACACCATTAGATTCGGGCGAGTATGGAGGAGTAACTTCATGTATAATACCATGTTGCTCACAATAGTCATTAAAAGGATTAGATTCGTATTCTCCTCCCCTATCATTCCTCAACCTTTTTATTTTTCTATTCACTTGATTTTCGACTTCTAGTTTATACTTGATAAACATTTCACTTGATTCATCCTTATTTCTCGACAAGTATAATTTAGTATACCTCGTACAATCATTAATAAAAGTAACACAATAGCTTTTTCCACATCTTGTCATGGTATTCTTAAGGTCACCTAAATCACTTTGTATCAAGCTTAGTAGTTTGGTTTCTCTTTCAACACTTCTAGAAGACTTTTTAGTGATTTTAGATTCAACACAAACTTCACATTTATCAACATTCTAATTCAAAAAATTTGAGATGAGACCTAAATCTCTCATTTTCTTGATATAAGTAAAATTCACATAACCTACTCTACCATGCCACATATCAAGAGAGTCAAGCACATACGCAAAAGAACTAGACTTATTCTTATTCATAACTTCAACAACATTTAGTACATAAAAACCCTTATTACAGTAACATTCCCAACAAATGTTCCATCCTTGGTCATTATGAACTTATCACTCTCAAATGTTACTTTCACTCCCACCTTATTCAGGATAGATACCGACACCAAGTTCCAACGAATATTAGGCACGTGGAGCACTTCAGACAATGAGAGGATCTTTCTAGAAGTCAACTTTAGTAACATCTTTCCCTTACCCATAACAGACGAGGGTCTAGAGCCACCCATAAACACTTCTTCCTCTCTATCCCCCACAGGTGTGTAGGAGGTAAAATTACTTCTATTGTCATAGATATGCTTGCTAGCCCCAAAGTCTATCAACCAATCTTTTGTAGTAACAGCCACGTTAACCTCGGATACGACTGCAACAATAATATCATCCACCTCAACCAAATTGACATTCGGCTTAGTAGGTTTGTCGTTTCACTTTTGGTGTTGGCATTCTTGAGCATAATGTCTTGCTTTTCCACAAACAAAACAATTACCTTCCTTCTTAAAACTAGAACCTTGAGCCTTATGGAGATTTTTTCCATTGTGATTCTTTTTCTTATGCTTATATTGAGGCTTATTCGTAGTCTCCATAACATTGGCCTTAGGGACATTTTTCTTGGCGTTTTCAATTTTATCCTTCAAATGATTTTTCTCCTCAATCCTAATATGGATAATCACATCTTCCCATGACATATCCTTCCTTTTGTGTTTAAGATTATTCTTGTAAAATTTCCAAGAATCGGGTAATGTTTCAATCAAAGCATTGGCTAAGAGTGTTTCAAGCATTGTAATTTTTTCATTCCTCAAATCATTAATAATCAAATGATACTCATGAATTTGAGAAGACACATCTTTGTCCTCAACCATCTTATAGTCAAAGAAATTTCCTATTGCATACTTTTTAATCCTCGAATCTTTGACAGTATACTTTAGTCACCAAACTATCCCGAATCTCCCTAGCATGCTTATAATTATAATAAACATGAAATAATTCATTTGATAGAGCATTCAAGATAATATTTTGACAAACCTTATCGGCCTTTTCCCATTTTTCTTTTTCTCTTACATAATTTTCTGTATCTTCTTTGGGTTTTAAATCAAACAAAAAAAATGCAACACTAGCTATATCAAGTAACATCATAATTCTCTGTTGCCAATGCTTAAAATTAGACCCATTGAAAGACTCAATTTTTGTCACATCAGAAATAGTCTTGCTTATAATTGTAGCATCCATATTTATCTATTCTTAAGATTGTTGTGAAAAACATTCAAGTGTAGAATGATGCAACAAGAAATAAACAACAATGGTAAGAAAACTTATTTGATAGAGGCATGTAGTTAATGTCCTTAGGAATAGATTTTTGCCTCTTTGAGTACGAAATCCGATGCAGTAGGTTATGGCATCCTATCCTCCAGGATTCAACTATCGCTTCTCCATAAGCATGCACTCGCAAATGTAGAGGTATCTTGAACAACTCTTAGTTCCCAAATCGAATGTAATATAAGTAATAGTATATTTATTGGTATATCAGGAAATTGGTTGCAGAAGATTGGCATACAATTCACGAAATCTACTGTATGAAAACCCACTGGTCAAAGGTTTTCTTCCTTTAATAGAAGGTTGCCTCTCAATTTTTTGTTTCTCCGGTTGCCTCTTAGTTTTTTGTTTCTCCGATTTTTTTTTGTATTCTTTTTGTCCAAAAAATCTCTCTCCCAAAGCCATTCATCATTGCTTTAAATATCTATTCAATGGATGCAATGACTAGGTTACAATGGTTTGGAAGTTAGGTGCAACAATTTGAAGCTTTCCAACGTTCTAATATAACATTGGCTGGCACTTGAAATGCATCAAACAATTTAAAACTTGAACTTTTCTTGATGCATTCTAACAATTTGCATATAGACACATTAACGGTTTAAAACTTGAACTTTCCTTAATGCATTCTAACTGTTTGCAAATAGGCACATTAACAATATATAAACAAAACTAATAAACGGTTATAAGTGTAAGTTTTAAATTCTGTAATAAAGTGACTCAAATACACACACACACACACACATATATATGTATGTATATTTTTCAATATATAATCTATATTTTGAAATAAACATAATTGATTACAACAGGAATGACCTAACATCCTTTACTGTTCTAGGTGGGGGCGTGATGCTACAAAATTCGGAGGTCCTTTCTCAACTCGTTGATCTCCCATTAAATCGCAGAATACCCATGGATACCATATAACCTGATATCACGTCGTTACACGCCATACAACGGGATCGTAACAAAATGAAATTCGGACAGAATCTCCTTTGCATGAGAGTTCTACCCAATACATAACTCATGCATACATTAATCATAATGGTACATAAGTCCAATGGAAGCTAGGTACCTTTAAGGTACCAAAATCTGAGGCCCAAATTTCCCAAACTTCAACATTTAACCCTACAAACTCATACTTCATCCATTCGTAACGAGTTTAAATGTCTAAATATAAAGTACCCTTACAAGCCTTCATCAACATACAAGTTGTGTATTACAAAATGTACAAGGGCAAAAAACAATATTTAAACAAGGGTATTCAATTTCAAATTCTAGTATCACAACCCGACTCTGTCATCAATACGAGCTAAAGTGAGGGCTATCAACTAGAGCCTGTCCAACACCTGAATTGTATTCCTATAAAGGGTGAGCCACGTTTAATAGGGTATATTCTAAGGAGGTCACTCCCCAATCTAGATGCATATGAAATGTCATGCATGCAGTGCAACCTGAGCCCCACCAGCTCCCATACACATGCTATGCCATGCGAATTCATCCGGGTATTCCAAGTCCTTGCTATTGATGTTGGATATCCAATGATTATTTTATAAAATTTGTGTCTTCTTGAGTAGGTAATTTATGGACATCACACCAATGGGCTACCAAACTGACATGGCATTCAAGGGCATCCCACCTCTAGTCTTGAGTATACAAACACACTTTTCTAGAATTTCACTACTGGATAAGTAAGTGAACCAAGTAATTGAGCCTTGCACCCGAGGGAGAATCTATCCCTTCTTACTATACCTGACACATTTTTCTATGTAATTTTTCGTACGACTAAATTGGACCTTGATCCAAACTTTTCGAGTCCACCCACCATGTGGTGATGGACCAACCCATGCACCCACACACTCACACTCATGCCAATGCCCATGAATGTAATGCAACCTGTGCATATGCAATGTAATACACATTTGTCATTTTCAATTCATCGTAATGCTAACTATGACATGTAAGCATATGACAATATCTCATAAATATCAACATGTCAATTATATCATGAAGCATATAATAACATTTTGTAACATCACTAAGCATGTTATAATGTTTTCAATTAAAATAAAACACTAGAACACCAAAAGACATTCTATCAAAAATCTCTAAGGCAAAAATATGTAAACACATAGCATGCCAAAACAATCCATTTAATCAAACCCAATGGAGAAGTCAATGGAGAAGTCAACATCTCAATGTGGAGGCAATCCCAATAATTCGTCTGGGAAAACATCCGCAAACTCGCAAACTACTCAAGGTAGACCTAACTTTTGTCTTGCCTCGTCCCCAAGTGTAAGACTCGCAAGCCAATCCATCAATTGTCCATGACAACAAGACTAATACACTATTTGGGGTAAATCATTGTGTTTTTCTCGCTTAAACTTGAAACAGACAACCTCTGGTATATAAGTAGTGACCCTTTTCGAGCACAATCAATGATAATTTGGTGTGTCGCCAACAAATCCATCGTAAGGATGACGTCAAATTTTGACATGTCTATGACCCTAAGGTTTACCATGAGTTAAATCCCCGAGATCTTTAACTCGCATCCCCAACATATCTTATCAATGGAAACCCTAACTCCTAGAGGAGAATTCACATGCAATGACTCCTCTAAGTTCCTAACCTTCAAATTCAAAATTTTCACACAAGATGCAGAAATGAATGAATGAGATGCACTCGAATAAGCGTGAGAGTAGAAATGTACCTTGAATTATTGATTGATCCACCGATTCAGTCTATGGTGTGATGGTGAAGGCTCGTACCTAGGTCCCTGAAGTCCTTGCCTACAAGCCTTGTCCTCGGCCTCGGCTCATACCTTGGTCTATCTGGCTTAATTGTGAAGTCCCTACTCGCAAAATGGTAGGAACTTGCCCCACAGCCCGATACTGATACTAGTTCTCTTGGCCCATGGTAGGGTAAGGAGGAGTAAAAAATTTTTGCATAGGTCCCATTGATGATTGGGACTGAGAAGTCCCGTAACTCTGGGATCCTTGTCCGAAAGGACAATCCCTTTTCAGATGGCTAGGATGATGATACAAATAACATGTCTTTTGGCCTCCTTGGTAAATACCTTTGAAATTCTTCCCTCGGGAAAACTAATTCTGACCTTAGCCTGGATAGCCCCGGCCTTGCCCTTGAGACCTTTGTGGTGTAGATGTCTTTTGTTTCTTTCCTAAACTTGTGTTGGAGGATTGACCCTCTTTTTTCTTGTCCTGAGTACTAGCATCTTGGATGCTCTTAGCGTCGTCCACTTTCCTCTCAATAGCATGGTTGTCTCGACCATTGAGTCTAAGTCTATTAGGGGATGACCTACAATCTTTTCCCAGATAGACAACTTTAAACCATTCTCAAATCTCCTCACCTTGGCCAAATCTGTAGCTACGTAATCATCGGTAAAATGGGCTAGCTCGGTGAACTTCACCACATATTCCATCACAGTCATTGCCCCTTGCTTTAGGTCTAGGAATTCCCGAGCTTTCACCTACCAAAGAGCCGACGGGAAATACTTGCCCATGAAGAGCTTACGATACCTTTCCCAAGTTAATGCCTTAAATCCTTTGAGGCCTTTGCCCAAGTCCACCATAGATAGGTCTCTCCCTCAAGTTGGAACATCATTAGTCTTATTTTAGTGGTGTTAGATGTGATCTTCATAGTCTTCAAGACCTTATTCACTTGTTGGAACCAATGATCGGCCACCATCGGATCCACTTCTCCCACAAAATTTGGTGGCTTATGTGCCTTAAACTTCTAGAGGTAACTCAAGCCTCTGTAACCTATGTTGGCATTGGCTTGTGCAAAAGTAGCCATCATTGCGCCCATAGCCTCTATGATGGCTTGTTAATGAATGACCGGTGGTGGTGGTTGGTTGTTCCGTTCATTCCCTCGACCGTTTCGATGGCCTCTCTCTCTAGTTGTCATCTACACACACGTAAGATAGCAATAGACCTCTAAATTAGTATCCCAAATTTAGGGATCAAAAGGTAAAACATTGAAAATTTTTCTCTTGTCTCACTGGTAGGAGATATGTTACCTACCAGTAGATGCCCAATCCATAAACTTTCTCATTCTTTCTTTTTTCTGACCTCAAGATTATATTTTCTAACCCTAGTGCCTCATTGCTATTCACATTTATTCATGGACATAATCTCATGTTAGTTAACATGTAGCATTTAATGCACATAACATGCAATGCATAATGAATGCAATAGCTTAACCCAATCTACCTTAGGGTTTCAAGGTAATTGGGAACGTATGGTTTGATACCAAGCTATGATGTCCCAAAATCTGGGGGTCCTTTTTCAACTTGTTAATCATCCATCAACTCGTGGAATACCTTTGGATACTGTATAACTCGATATCACGTCTTTACACCCCATACAACGAGATCATAACAAAAAGAAATTTGGGCAGAGTTTCCTTTACACGGGAGCTCTACCCAATACATAACATATGCATACATTAATCATATGACCCTTCGAAGGTCCACATCCTAAAGTCTAGGACTTAAAATTTAATCATTCATATCGCCCGAAGAAAATAACTCAAGATAAGAGGGCTCAGAAGCGTTGGAGTTCAAAAATCAAATTTTGGGAAGAGGTACCAGTACCTCTGATAAGAAGTATCGGTACTTGAGCCCTCTGGAAGCGAGGTACTAGTACTTATAATCCTTAGTACTAGTACCTATGAGCATAAGTACCGGTACTTGAGCCCACTAGAAGCTAGGTACCGATACCTGAGGCCTATATTTCTCAGATTTCTATACTTAACCCTACAAACTCATACTACATCCATTCGTAATGAGATTGAATGTCCAAATATAACATACCCTTACAAACCTTCATCAAAATATAAGTTTTGTATTACAAAATGTACAAGGCCAAAAGATAATATTTATAGAAGGGTCTTCAATTCCAAAGTCTAGAGCCACAACTTGGCTGTATCATCAATATGGATCCAAAGGAGGGTCATCACTTGGAGCTTGTCCAACACCTGAAATGTATTCGCATAAAGGGTGAGCCATGCTCAATAAAGTATCTGCTATGGAAGTCACTCTCTAACCCAAATGCATATGATATGTCACATGTTAATCATCATATCAACCATCCATTTTTTTTTTATCAACATATCAACCGTCCATTCAAACACATATTTTTCATAAACGAATGCTACAATTTCATGTCATGCCATGAAACTCATGCATGTAATGCAACCTGAGTCCTACTGGTACTATACACATGTTATGCCATTCATATGCATCTGGGCATTCTAAGCCTCCGCCATTGATGTTTGACATCCAATGACTATTTTATAAAATCTGTGTCTTCTTGGGTAGGAATTTATGGACATCACACTAACGGGATACCAAACTGACACGACATTCAAGTACATTGACACACTTTTCTTGAATTTTACCACCGGACAAGTGAGTAAACCAAGTAACCGAGCCTTGCACCCGATAGAGAATCTATCCCTTCTTGTTATACCTGACACATATTTCTATGCAATTTTCTGTGAGAATCAATTGAACCTTGATCCAAACTTTTCGAGTCCATCCATCAACTCACCATGTGGTGATTGACTAAACCATGCACCCACACACTCGCACTTATATCAATGCCCATGAATATGCAATGTAATATATATTTGTCATTTCTAATTCATCATAATGCTAACTATGACATGTGAGTACATGACAATATCCCATAAAGATCAAAATGTCAATTATATCATGAAGCATATAACAACATTTCGTAACATCACTAATCATGTTATAGTATTTTCAATTCAAATAACACACTTGAACACCCATAGGTATTCTATCAAACACCTCTAAGGCAAAAATATGTAAATACATAGCATGTCCAAACAATCCATTTTATCAAACCCAAATCAAATAAAATTAGTTTTAACACATTCTCATACCCATTTTCCATATCCTAGTTACATTAGGTGTAAGCTAACATATGAGATTGTATCTCTATAGCCCTACCCATTTCATATCATAACCCTAGGTTGAACATAAACTAGAGAAGAGTGAATCCTACCTCTTGTAGCGTGAACCTGCATAATAGAAGTTTTAAGAATCTCAAATCAAGCCTTCCAAGCCTTAGCACTTAACTCCCATCTTTGAGTTTTTGGAGAAAAGCACGATCTTTGGAATGGTTGCATAGCTCTCATTGCGTACAACAATTTTAACTATTGGCCCCAAGTGATCCAACGGTTGGATCTTTGCAGATCAAAGAAGAAAGATGGAGGAGCTTGTAGAACAATTTCCTCTCTCTCTCTCACTCAAAATGCAAGCCAAGAATGTGGAAAAAATCAGGTTTTTTAAATACTCCTTTAAATACTTGGCTCACGACGCGCCACACATCCCACTTTAATTGGTTTAATTTTATTCTAAATCAATTAAATCTTGTCCCGCATTTAGTTTAGTATATTTTTAATGATCTAGCTTTAAATTATTTTTTGGGTCCCATGAATAAAATAAGATTGTGTTTATTTTAGTCACGCGACACCCGATCGCATCATAAAGCATAAAATATTTTACTGTCTCAAAATTCGATGAAAATTAACAGGGTAGCTAAATTTCATGATACGAATCTAATGGTGAGGTCTGTTTTGTCAACCAAATTCTAAAAAAATTTAAATTTTTAACCCATATCGTAATAACTAATTACCGTTTTACCCTTTTTAATTAAGTTTTAATTTTCTCGGGTTTTATAGGGGGAGATTACCTATCAAGTCAATTTTTGATTTGTCAACCCAGGACAATCCCTTGTGTCACCATAAAGTGACTTTTTTTCCCAATTCAAGAAAAGATTTGTGTCCTTACATCGTGTGAGAACTTTGTCAAGATTATGAAGGCACAGTTCAAACGAATCATTGTATATAGAAAATTCATCCATGAAAACCTCCAAAAAGCACTTAACTATGTCACTGAAAATACTTAGCATGCATCATTGAAATGTTGTTGGAGTATTGCATAGTCCAATTGACATTCTTTTATAAGCAAAAGTACCAAAAGGACACGTGATGGTGGTTTTTTCTTGGTCATCTAGGGCAATTTCTATCTGGTTTTATTCTGAGTACTCATCCAAAAAATAATAAAAAGCATGACCAACTATCCTTTCAAGAACTTGATCTAGAAAAGGTAAAGGAAATTGGTCTTTTCTGGTGAGAAGGTCAATTTTTGGTAGCCAATACACATACGCCAACCTGTGATAGTATGTGTTTGAACTAACTCATTCTCCTCATTTTTTCCCACCATGACACCAGATTTCTTAGGTATTACTTGGGTAGGGCTTACCCATTTACTATCTAAGATAGAGTAAATGATACCCACATCTAGCAACGTAAGTACTTTGGCCCTTATAACCTCTTTGAGATATAGATTTAACCTTCCTTGCGGTTGATGAGAGGGTTTTGAGTCCTCCAAGTATACACAATGAGTACATAGAAGAACAGTTATTCCATTAATATCAATTACAGTTCATCCAATTGTATTTTGATGCCTTTTAATAACTTTTATCAACTCTAATTCTTGTGACTCAGACAACTTAGAGGATATCACCAATGGATAAGTTTCTTCCTCCCCAAGAAGACATATTTTAAGTCAGTTGGAAGATGTTTCAACTTAGGTTTTGATACTGTGACACTTGATGAGACAGGCTTCATGTCACTTGGTGATAGTTCTTCAAATTTTGGGACTCATGTCCCCATAGAAGACATATTTATAATAGACTCAAATGTATTTACAGAATTAGTATCAACCACAGATTTGAACAGTTCATCATATGCATGTGATTCCAACTCCAATGCATCATCAAAAAGATTTTGCGTTGGAGATTCAATGCAATTGACTTCATGCATATCCTTTTCTTCCCTTGGTTATTTAGCAATGTTAAAAATGTTAAAAAATTTTAATTCCAATTTTATATTGCCAAAATAAAGTTTTATAATTTCATTCCTACAATTAATCAAAGCATTAGAAGTGGCAAAGAATGGTCGACCTAAAATGACTGGAATTTGAGTGCCAGTGTGCATGACATGTTTGGCGTCCAGAACAATAAAATCAATGGAAAAATATAATTTATCAACTTGAACAAATACATCTTGAATTGCTTCTCTTGGAATTTTGACAGAACGGTCAGCTAGTTGTAAACTGATGCTAGTAGGTTTAAGCTTATCTAGACCTAGCTACTCGTAGATATTGTATGGTAGTAAATTAAGATTTACCCCAAGATCAAACAAGGCTTGCTAAATCTTGAAGTTTTCTATTATTCATGAAACAATTGGACTACTTAGATCTTTGTACTTGGGAGGGCTCTTATGCTTGATGATAGCACTAGCTTGTTCTGTGAGGAATGCCCTCTTTTGCACGTTGATCTTTCTTTTTACAGTGCACAAGTCTTTCAAAAATTTGGCGTATGATGACACTTGTTTGATTGCATCCAATAGGGGGATGTTGATCTTTACTTGTTTAAAATTTTAAACATTTTAAAATGGTATTCAAAGTTTGAGGTTAAGGCATTAGCTTGGAATTGACCTTGTGGAGGTTTAGGTTGAGATGGGAACTTGCCCGTCTCTGCTATGCTCAGTGATTTGGTCAATTTGGTTAAGTGACTTCTAATGTAATCAATTGATTGTGAAGTTTAGGCCTTGAAGTCATTCAATGACTAAGTCGATTGAGTGTTAATACCCATTTGATTTTTCATGAACTGATTCAGAGTGTTCTCAAGACTCTTCTTGTGTGGTAGTTGGTATGGTGGATATGCATGAGGGTCTTGAGGTGGTGGTCGTGGTGGTCCTTGTTGTTGATGGTTAACGGAAGGTTGTGTGTTTCTCCAACTAAAGTTCTGGTGGTTTCGCTACTCTGAATTATAAGTCTCAGAATAGGGGTTGGAGTAAGGCTTGCCAAAATTGGAGATTGAATTGGATTGCTTCAACAAAACCTCCTTGAATGCTAGTATGGTAGGACATTCCCCAGTAGGATGTTCTGACAAAGCACAAATCTCACATACTTGCCCCGTGGCAGACACAACAACCACTTCATTTACCTTCCTCATCTCTAGGACTTCCAGCTTACGAGACAAGGTGGTCATCTTAGCCCTACGGTCATCATCTTCTTTTAAAAAGTACTTCTCTTCTTGTGAAGTAGACGGTTTGGTATCAGTGGTAGGTGAGGCCGAGTCCCACATTTCGGAACTCTCAAAAATGGTATCAAAGAATTCAAAAGTCTCGTCCGGACTTTTCCCATCAACTCCCTTTGGGACATCATTTCTACAAATTGTCTTAAATATGAAGGGAGATAATCATAAAAAAATTCAACTAAGGTTCAACTCCCAAATGCATGGTGGGGGTAAGTTTGGAGGAGATCCTTAAATCTCTCCCAACATTGGTAAAATGTTTCTCCTTTTTTAACCAAAAAAAATTCATAATTTGTATTTTGAGCATAGTAATGCGGTGTAGAAGGACATTTTTTTTTTGAAAAATTTAGTTTTAAAACTTACCAACTTGGTGTAGACTGGGATTTCAAAGAATTTAGACATTGTTTTGCTTTGTCTTTTAGAAAGAAAGGAAAAAGTTTCAACCAAGCCATTTTTGCATTGTCATGGAATGTCCCACATACCTCCTCGAATTCTTTCATTTGTAAATATGGATTTTCTGATTTGAGGCCATGAAATTGAGGTAATAATTGGGCAATACCATACTTCACATTGTAGTTAGGTGCATTTTCAGGGAATACAAAACAAGAGGGGACACTATTTCACGTAGGATGTAAGTATTCCCTCAGTGTTCGTACATTAGGGACTACCTCCTCGTCTCCTTCATTATTGGTAATATTGTTATCAAATGAGCATGTGATTGATCGAGGTGTGGAAGATTGGATTGATTTATAAACCCCACTGATTCAACACAAAAAATTCAGAATAGAAGGAAAATGTAGTTAGCAACAATATATACAAAATAATCAAAGTTTCTGCACTTTCATTTCAAAATTCTGCAGTTTCCCAGAAATAGTGCCAAAAACTTGACTTGACTAAAGATATGCACGCCCAAGTATAAACAGTTAAGTTGTAGTAATAACTTGACTAAGTCTAAGGTCGTATTCATAGGGAACTAATGTTGGTATTTTAAAGAGGAAAATCAATAGAGACAACGGTGAAAGGAAACTTTTGAAATGAGTGGTTGAGGAGAGTAGTGTGCTAGAAAATATGAACTTCTTAATAATAAAGAAAAGTCAATCTTTAGTTTGGGGATCAGGAAATGTGCATGAATGTTTGAGTGCAATATTTGTATAACAGTAACAGCTCAGTTAACCCCTGTGTCAACAACAAATTAACTAGAAGATAATGATTGATTTTATGTTAATGAGCTTAGCTCTGACATTATGTACAAAATTATAAACGTTGAATATTCCAGGACTTAACCTATCAATAATTAATCAAATAACTTTAACTAAACATCCAGTTGCGTAGGTTATTTGATCATATGGTTAAGCACAATAAAAATGAAGATTGAAAGATTCTCATGAAAACTGAGCTTAAGTACTTGTAGGGAATTATAAGCATCAACTATAGCAAGACTTAACTTGTCTATAGGTGATCAAACAATTGTACAAAGTGCATTAGCTTTGCTAGATACATTCAAATATATTACCCAAACACTACATTACAAATTCATCACCCATCGGATGCCACTATCAGTTTGTCCTGGAAAACATTGCTGGATCTGTAATCTAGAAGAGGTGTCTGGACAGTGGTGGCAGATGTTCAGACAGTAGTCAACTATCAGCCATTCCACATTTCAGCCATTTGTCTGGGAATCAACTGATTGAGATGGGCATCCAGACGATGGTGGCAATCGTTCGGACACTTGCCTGTTTCTAGAAATTCTTTTTTCTTTTTCTCCATTCCACTTTTCCAGTCCTCTTTGTTCCCAAACTTTTGCCAAATTTCACTTTCACCTTGCCATTTAAGTTAGTACCTTACCCTATACTAAAAAAATCATCCAATTTACAAACAACTAACCATGAATAAAAAGCAATTAACCTTCTTAATGTATATTGAAATATCACTTTTAAGGGTCAATCACATGTTATCTAAGTATTAACTATTCTCAAAATTTTAGAAATGTTGGCATTTTTACAAACAATATGAAAAAGATGGTGCATTGGCAAAGGGTGAGCTTTCCATGCAAATTTTCTTAAAAACTTGTTTGATAAAAAAATGCTATGTGCTAGGATGCATATGCTCAGGGGGAGCATTTCTTAATTACATATCATGTGCTTACATTGTTTATTTGAGGATGTTTTTCACTATCAAAAAGGGGAAGAATGTTGGCTTGATGCTTTAATAAGATTATTTTTATTATCATAAACATCTTGATGTGGACTAACATTTGTTAATAGTGAATGGATGAGTTTAGGATCAAGTTGGACATGTGCCAAAGTTGAAAAGGAATGAGAATGATAGAAGCCCAAAGCAGAATCATAATCCGAAAAAGGTATTCAGAATTTTGGATATGCTTGCCAGAAGCCTGAATAGCCCTTCTAGAAGTCCGGTTAAAGAGAAAAGGCTAAGGAAAACAAGGGTATGGAAGACCATTAGGAACTTCGGATGTGTTATCCGGATGGCTACACTGGAATCCTGGAGTACTTATGCAGAGTTCCGGATGTGAAGGAATCATGATGGACAAGACAAGAGGCGAAAGGCAGTTCCATAATTCTGGATTTGGTTCAAGTCGGAAGTTCAATTACAGTTCATCCGGAAGCTCTCCAAAACTTTCTAGAATATGAAGATTTTGAAGAACCATGATGAAGTCTAATGATTAACCATCAAAAGTGTAATTTTATTATATTTAATGATTGATTAATTTCATATTATTTGTAATTAAATGTATTAGATTATTTTATTTCTAATTTGATATTTTTCTAGTTGTTTGATTTATTTTACACCTAATTTAGTTGATTTTAAAATAATAATGGACAATGCAAGTGAAACAAACACTAGAAGAAGGGTCACAGTTGAGAAGTGGATATTTGATAAGAATTGAAGGGTCAAGATTAAATATGAAGATTTTGAATAAAAGACAATAATTTTATTCTTGTGGGAATCCAATTCGTAGGAAACTCCTTACGGTAGAAAAAGGATTTTCACTCTTAGAAATATTACAGAAGGCTTAACTTTGTTGTGGGAAAGACTCTCCCTATTTATAGGTCCAGAATAAAGGTAGTCCTAGTAAATAGGAAAATTCAGATTCACAAATGATCATTCAATCGATGGGATGGTAATCATAGGGCGGTTGTCGCTGGAATGAAAATCACATTTCAATTCTGACTAAGGCATGCATCATTCGAGCGACCATGAACATCGCTCTAGCAACCATGAAAGACCGCTCGAGCGAGCTTTGTGTTGCCTTTTGTGGCTTTTTTCCATCTAATTCAATAAGTCATAAAGAGACCGACCTAGCCAAGGCTGGTCAGCATATCTCGGTCTCTATTGGTTTTTTAAGCACAAACCAAGTAAAAATTAGTCTTCTTGAGCACTAAAGGATGTTGATAAAAAATGGGTCAGATTATGATTCAATCTATGCTTTCAAAACTCATGAATGGTTTAAAAAAATATTTTCTTTTAAAGTCACCCAAAAGTCATAGTCAGATTGCTTCCAATTCTATTTTCATTCTAATTAACCTAAGTAAAAAATAACTAAGGGTTCATCTTAAGTGTTTAGGTCATTATTTTATCCTAAGCATGAAGGTGAGATATTGCATTAACGCTTGATCTCATCCCTTCAATGGCACTTTTGGATCTTGAATTTGATAGCATCATGACTATAAAAATTATTGAGATTTACAATAGACTTCATGAAATTAGTCAATTACAAATGTGATCTAAGATAATGTTCACTGTGGGTTTCTTATGGTTTGAAATTTTAGTCTTGTTTATATTTGTGGCAGTTATGTAGAAATTTAGTATCCATCAATTGAGGATCCTGCATGTGAAGAAAAAAAAAATACCCAGCACATTCCAACCCATACATGGTCTGGTTGAGTCAATTTTACCAGCTATGTAGCTTCCTGTTCATAATCTTCATCATCCAAATCGTCACTTATGCCAAAATAAACATCGTGCTCTACTAATCCCGTTGTGCAATGAAGACTAGCTCATACTAAACATCAAACTCCTTGGCATTATACCTCTTCCTCTTTCGGACTACTATTTTTTAATTTCTCCACCAAGCGAGAAATCACTAAGATTATTTCTGGGGTGTAGAATTTTGGATACATTTTGGTATGCTTTCTGTGCTCAATAGTACCATCATCTTCTTTGCATGCTTCACAAGAATCATTTACTCATAATTAACTTTTGATTCACTTCACTACTCATGAAAAATACCTTAAGAAAATATGGCAGCGTAAATTAAAAATGTATATTTTATTTTTCTAGTAATTTAACAAAGATTTTTACTATCTAAATTTATTCATGTTCAATGCACGTGATGTATTGCTAGTATCTCAAAAGGGACTCGAGTGACAGAATGTACATCACATGGTTACACTGAACTCTAATCGGGTGATAGAAATTAGTAGTTTCGCTTTTTTTGGTCATATATTAATAATGTTTTTTCTCTCTTTATTGTTGAATTTAAGATTAAATTGAGAACATCTCTAAGGGGCTATTAACATCTATTACTATTATATAGAAAAAGGAGGGGTTTGGTGTTCCTACATGAAATACCCATGGTACTATTTCTTTCCACCTTAACCACTCATAACCTCCTACCCAACTGCACTCAGCCACTTTTATAGTTTATCCATCATAAGCATCTATCTGTTGTACAGGTGTCGTTGGTGTCGCAAGTTATTGGTATTTTGTCTGGTTTGCTCTAAACCATATTCTATTTTACCACTCCAAATTTCAACTTAAGGGACCATAAACTGGGGAAATTCAGGGACAGACTCAATTGGATCTTAATTATACGTGTGGGATTGCTAGACACAACCTATAGTGGGGTGAATAGGGTTATTAAAATTATTGCCCAGATAATCTCCAATTTTAAACGTAAACTACCACTATTATCAATTAAGTACAGGAGCCCTTTTTACCCTCAAGAACAACCCGCCATGTGGATTGATGATTAATGGATACAAAAAAATAAATCAACAACCCAATCACTCACTCCTTAGATCCCACCAACAAGCCAACAATCCACAAAACCCACTTTAAGGAGTGACTTAAATAAATCAATTATAGTGGCAAATCACCAAACATTGTGTGTAAACCGCTCTTGATTCACCTACCCTAATCTACTAAATTCAAAGTTATTTTACAAGTACTTGAGTCTTATATCTCAACCAATACTATGATTAGATGCTCCTTTTCATTGTGAATCTCTCCTCTAGGTATCACCCACCAAAGTTTTGAATAGCTTCACTTGGACGCATTCACCGTCTAGGCTCTTTCAGCATTCTTCCCAAAATGCACCCAAGATCCCCGAAGTGCACACTCTCCAATGTGACTTTACTCAACTCCGAGCAAGATCTTCTTCTTCAAAGTGTGGGTAAGATAGGAAGAATCAAGGTGGTTTGGTCTTTGGGGATTTGGGATCTAGGATTGATTTTAGCTCTCCAAAGGTTTAGGAGGCAGAATTTAAGCTTACAATAGAGATCCTGAGAGTTACCCTAGCTTGGGAAGACTTACCCAATTTATATGTCTAGAATTAGGTTTGCCTTGGGGTCCAAGTAAAAAAAAATTTTGCGAACCACGAGTTCAAACCAGATATGTGGAGCAGAGACCATTCGAGTCATTTGAGCACCGTTGAAGCCGTTTGCAGACCACTTGAGCAACTTGAGAGCAGCCACAGGGTGGTCTTCACTACACAAACTCATCAGCCTTCTCCGATTTTATCCTTTAAGTGTTTCGAGATCACTCTAGTCGAAGGTAATCCCTACTAGTTTTTAAGCTAGAAACTCACCAAAAAATTGACCTATTGAGCGAGTGTTGCTCAAATAGGATACGATACATGATTCAATATTTTTTTTCAAAAACACATTTAAGGTTTAGCAAATTTTTTCATGAAAAGTTAAAGAGTCATTCATGGATATTCCTATTTTCAATTCCATTATTCTAGTTATCCCGAGTCTATAAATAAACCAAGGCTTTTTAAGTATCTAAGTCATTACTTATTTCCTAAGCATTGAAGGTGCATTGAAGATCTCTTGATTTGACTTTTTACCTTGAACTTCATCCTTTCTTGACGCTTTCAATACTTGAACTTTGAAGAATCATAACCATGAAATTAGGTTGAGATTTACATCAAGACTTCACACAATAGCCAATTACAATCAATTTCCTGACAATCTCCCCCTTTGGTAATTTCATGACAAAATACAAGAGTAAGAAATTTAACATTAACTTGAAAACCATAAATGAAAAAATGAATTGCAAAGAAATCTCAGCACTCATTGTACAAGCCTCAATGTCAAAAACAATGTACCAAACAATTTCTGATGAATGCTTTGAAGACCATTCCAGCACACAATAGCTCAACCTATACCTCATGAAATTAGCATATATGTAAATAACATAATATAATCACATGTATGAAAATCACCAAGAGAAGCATAGGGAATTTTTATGTAAGCATCATGCAAGTGCAATCTATGCAACATATGTAAGAAATGCTAGCCCAATATGCTTGAGAACCTATAGATTTAGCACAGAAAAATGCAAGTAATGTTCACCCCTTTAGTTGGTGTTCACACAAGCAAATAACAAGTGTAAAATAACAAAGAAAATGAGTGGCATCATGGCAATTTTGTAAACTTACTACTCCTGAGTATTTCAACAAACTCCCCCTTACTTTGTTCCCATGCAACTGATCCCTAACTAATCATAAATTGCACCCAATTTACCCCAAAATTCTCCCTTTTTTTTTGTCACAAAGTGTCTAATACACAATCATAACAAGTAGAGAAATATGGTAAACAAAGAGATGATCAAACATAGCATCTAGCATCTACAAGGAACATGGCATATAACTTCAAGTCCAAAATAAATTTCAAACCATAGAACATAGAGACCTAAAGTATGTCACTTAACAAGAGAAAAACCAAACAAACGAAAACATAACAAACTAAAAATAGAGTACTTTAAGTACAGGACAATACATGAATAAAGAAACTCTCAACTCCCATAAAGTCCTATACGAAGTTTCCTAATCCAAGTAGCTCCAATGGCCGTATCATCAACTACACCATCATCACCATCATGAGGCTGTCCTCAAGCTCTGCACTGGCATCACTATCTATTCCAAGGCCTCCTCGCTATATCATATGCCTGATGTGCCTTGAGTCACTCCCAATAGAACTCTACTTCTTATTAATACCGAAAACTCTCCTATCAAGAGAATCTAGTCTGGGAGCTATGAGACTATGCTGCTTGTCTATACGTCTTTGAATCTTACTAAGTGTGTCCATTACAACTGTCCACTAGTCAAATGAGGACTTGGGAGTAACCCTAGGTGGTTATGCACGAGATATGGTAGCACATGTGTGCAGATGTGATGATGCGCTCCTCGATAGTTTGAGCTCAGAGGATTGAAAAGGTGTCTCAAGCTCTATGTCCTCTTCCTCTACCTCAACCTCCATGGAATCAAATACATAACTCGCACACTCTGTCAAACATATCTGGTGATTAGTGAACCAAAAAATAGACCATCTGTATCTCTACCCTTACCATAATCTCTCCGTATGACCCCAGATATCAAATACGGTAAGTCAATATCCAATCCCGTTCCCATAGCTTGCAAGAGTTAGGCTCTCGGGGTACAAAAATTAGATACATGGGTCTTTGGGTTGAAGTTGTTATTAGTAGTTAAATTCATCATCTAATACTCCCTAGTCAAGTCCTTTTGGTATAACTTGGGATGGTTCCAACCATCAGCATATGGAGCACCATACAACTCAGATGCGACCTCAAAGAGTTTGGTTAACTCATCACTCAACCTATGTCTATAGGCATCATTGGGTACCTAGGGTAGATGTACGGTGGTGGCAATCATATTGGCAGAGCATTCAAGTAAAACACCTTGAACATATGTAGTGAAATGCTCACATCCACAGTCATGTTCCTAATATGTGCATAGAACTCCATAACAAAGTTCTAATTCACTGGTTATTCACTGGTTCTAGGGCCATGAAGAGTTTAGACCACCCTCTCGTCTAAAAAATTCAGAGTAATAAAAGTATTCCTTACCCCAATGAAGTTTACTCCTCGGTCCACCATACGGGTCTCAAAGCATACTGCCTTTTGTATAAATCAGGGTAATGGGGATCCTGGAAGCAACCCCTCTCATCAAACACACGTACACAAGATCGTTTCTCAGCTCATGGAGGCATTTATCAACAAAAATCGTGAAAAGGTGCCAAAGCAAGTGAACAACAAAGATTTAAAGATAAAACCCACCTATAATCACTCCAAGAGAAGTTTAAGGGAGTGGGTTAGCCTTGGGTAGGTGAGAAATGGGGTTAGGCTTAGTTTTGGAGTGGATTACTGTGAGTTAGAATGAAGCAAAACACTATTTTTAGTCCTCGGATCTGACTATCTACGCAGGTGGCTCGAGCGGTCCCTAAAGCCTTCCTGCATAGCTGCTAGTTTCAAAAACTGGCACCTTTTTGGACCACTGCTACTTCAATCAATCCATTGAGCCTCCAAATCATGCATGAATATATGTACGCATTAAAATGTAACTAAATGCACATGCATGGATAAAAATAGGATCTAAATGGAATGCAATTTTCAAAATTTAACTCTAAATGTACAAAGTCATTAATTATGAAAATCGCACAAATTCATATCATAACAGATCCATCCTTATTTCATCATCTTCACACATTTCTCTAAGGCATATTAATGAATTTAGAATTCAATTTTCATGCATCCTAGATCAATTTTCTCTCACTTTAATTTCACTCACACGTGTCCAAATTTTGTCTATTTTTGATCAATTTATGTGTAAAGTGTATGAAACCAAACTCCGACACTATGAGGAATTCGTCTAGATCAAATAATTAATACAACACTGCATGAGTTCATAATGCATCATCTATGTGAATACATAACCAGTTAGTGAGTGACCTATTCAAAAAAAACAATTCATTTATATGTAGACATTCCCCTTGTTTTTACATCCCTTATACTCTTAATTGCCTCAATTAGCATGATCATGAATTTCCTACTTTACATGTTATGCTTCTAAACATGTGTAGCTTGGATCTTTGAGATTTTCATGTGAGAATGAACAATTAAGCATATTGTATTCTCAACAATGCATATGAAATTGACACTAGCCATTCTTTTTGATTCCTCACTTTTTATATTTGCCCATATTGGGCTCTTTTCTTACATTTGGATCTTTGGCATCTTTTAAGGGATTTAGGGTATTACTAACCTTTATTATGCATTCACCTATCATCAACACTTATCATGTAAGGTCATTAATCATTCAAACTAGCAAGACTCTTAAGTATGAAGGTGAATGGTGGGGTGTGCACTTGGTTTTATAAATTTTCACAAAGAGTAATGTTATCCAAGCACACTAGGGTGAAAGAGACTTGGTTTAAGGATCACACACTAAAACTTATAATCACTAAATTCTCTATTATGACTCACAGTAATGCACTTAAACTTTGATTTAATGATGGAAAAGCTACAATCCGAACCAAACTGTGATTACCATGATTAAAAACACAAAAATAACTTTTCTAATTTTTTGGATTTTTTAAAAAATGCCCTAAAAATAGAAAATATGCATAACATGCAATAAAAAAGAAAAAAAAAAGGCAACTACTAATAAATCTTAAAAGGATGTCAAGCTAGACATCAAAACTCCTTTTGGATTTTCTATTTTCTACCTTTTTTCTTTGGTGATTTTCATGTATGAATAGCAAAGTAAATTGAACAAAGAAAAATATTTACAATGCATGAACCTAGGATGTATTTTACAATGCATAGTCATGCATCCAAGATCCACATTCTCATCTCACCTATTTCTTAGGTGACTCAACCTCATTGGTAGCCCACAAACTTCCAATTGGGTTGAGGTGGTGGGACTCTCAAGGTCCTCACTCTGCACCCAAACTTGTTTTCCCTTACAATCTCTTGGGTTAGCACAGAAAATGGGTGGAGGACACACTCTCTTCTCTCTAGATGTTTCTAAATCAATTTTGACATTGGGAGTAGAAGGAGTCTTATTCAACCTACCTAGTGAGCCTTTAGGTGGTGAAGAATTCCTAGGTTTAGACTCACTAGACTGACCCATAAGCTTGGTAATATTCATTCCTTGGTTATTCAAGGCTTTGGATTGGTTACTTTTTGGTCATGATTTCTTTATTGTGCATGCAATGTGCGCTATGGTGACCGTGCTCTCCATAAGTGAAACAAACAAGTTAATTGCCATAGGAATCGGCTTCTTTAAGTTCTTGCCCTTATTGCCACTTTCTAGCCTTTGAGGGACTATTGTTCACATGTGGGGATGATGAGTTTGCAATAACCTTCATAAATACAGTCTTATAAGGAGTGGTGGTGGTGTATTCATTTGTGTAACCTAACCCTCGTTTGTCACCAACTCCCTTCCTCATAGGGACAGTTGTTTAGAGAGTTCTTGTGACTCTTAAAGGCTTCTATCAAGTTTGAATAGCTTAAGCTCTAGACCTTTCTTGGACTCAATTGGCCCATGACACTCTCTATAAAGCTCAACTTGTCCTTCAAGGACTTGTTCTCCTTTTCGCCCATAAATATTAGCTTTGGACACTAAGTCCACATGGAGTGCTTTCTTCTCTTTTGCACTTGTGTTGAGCCTCATGCTCAATTATAGCACTCTCTTGTTTTTCTTGAGAAATTCTACATATAATTGATCATAACCATCATAGACTTCCTCAACACCTTTGTGTATCATCCTCACTTGTTGAGACTTCAACTACCACCATCGTCGGACTTGATTCATCTTCTTCTTTCTCTTTCTCAACTTCATCTCTTGAATTTTCTCTTTGGGGGAGGGGGAGTGTGAGCTAACAAAAGCCATAAAATTCTCCTCGTCTTCTTAAGAAGAAGAGTCCTTACTCGATGTGGACTATGTCTCACTATCACTCCACTTAGCTTTCATGACTTTCCTTCTCTATTGGGCCATGTCTCTCTTCTTTCTACTTGAGCATTCCATAGCCAAGTGACCAAACACTTGACACTCAAAGCATTGGAGTCCTTGCCCCATTTTCTCAAACATTGGACCCCTTCCTTCCTTGGGATTCCTAGGACAACCCAACTTATCCTTTGACCCAAAGGACTCAACACCTCTAGCATTAAAATATTTTTTGAACTTTTTCGCAAAACAAACAAGTGAGTTGACTTTGATTCATCTCTCTCTTATCTAATAGAGCTCAAAGTCATGCCCTTTGATTTCTTAGGTGGTTAAAGATTCATCTCAAATGTCAAAATCGACCCTACAAGAGCTTGCACGAACACCCCCTCCAAGTTAACTTCAATTTCTAAGGCCATTAGCTTAGTTTGAAATTTCTCATGTAGAGATCTAAATATCTTCCATTTAGTTGCAGATTCATCATACTTGAAACTAAAGGAAAATGATAAATTGACAATGTCACTAAGTGTAGCATAAAAATCACTGAAAGTTTTATTGTATTGCATCGTTAAGGTCTCGAATCGAAAGTTGTACCGTTGAAGTTGAGCCATCTTCACTAAAGGCGTACCTTTGTGAGAGACTTCTAGAATGTCTTAAACCTCTTGGAGGTCTCACAATTGAAGATTCTCTAGAATTTGTTGGGAGAGATGATTCAAGCCTTTCGAGTTCCACCCCGTGGGATCGTATCAATCTTGGTCTGAGTGCTTAGGGGTTTAGGTCTAGTTACAGTTTTGGTCCCCTTGGTAGTTGCCACTGTTGGAAGGGTCCAACCTCCTAACACTAATAACCACTCTCTCTTATTGATTGACTTAAGAAAAGCTCTCATCCAAGCCTTCCAGTAAGCATAACTAGAACCATCGAAGAGTGGTGGTCTTGTAACTAACCCTCATTCTCTTTCAGAATCCATTAGAGACTATCAATTCTAAAATCAACAACAACTAGGTCAAAGTAGACAACAACAAAATATGCCTATGTACCTATTCGCAATTCTCAGGGAAACCAAGCTCTGATACCTATTAGGAAAACTCAAGGAGATATTCAAGTCGATCTTCCTCACAGTTATATGCATGGAATTGTTAGACATAACCTGGAGGGGGGGTAAACAGATCTGTTAAAATTATTGCCCGAAAAATCTCCAATTTTAAACCCTAACTACCACAATTACCTATTAACAAATTAATTATCCAATCTAAGTGTGTGACCCTTTTTATCCTCAAGCACAACCCTCCTTCTAAATGCATGGATGATTAATGGATGCAATCAATTAAATAAACAACCCAATCACTCACTTTTTAGTTCCACCAACAATCCACGAAACCCAATTTGATGATTGACTAAATAAATCAATTAAAGTGGTAAATCATCCAACATTGTGTGTGCAATTGCAAGTGTGTGTGTATGTGCAAAATTAAAGCAATCAACAAGATCATCCAAACACGAGTGGGAGAGGGGAAAATTCAAAATGATCTTCCTTGAAGATTAGACACATTGAATTTCTAGACACCACTTAGAGGGGAGTGTGGATAGGTTTATTAAAAATTAAGGCTCGAACAATCGCCAATTTAAAACTTAAACCACCACAATTATCAATTATTGAATTAATTTCCCAATTAAGAATGTGAACCACCTTTTACCCAAAAGGACAACCTAACATGAATAAATGGATGTTTAATATATGAATTCAATTAATTCACCAATTCAATTAGTCAGCCCTTGGTCCCACCAATAAGCCAAAAATTCACAAAACTTGATCAATTAATATGTCAAATAGAGACTTTAAACAATCATTCCTTCGAAAACATTGTGTGCATGTGTGTATGACAAGTAAAGCAATAAAAGTCATCTACAACACAAGAACATTTTTTATGCATAAATCCTTCTTGGAAAAAATTGCAGAACTGATCCCAATTCGCCTTGAGTCTTATCCACTAAACTCAAAGTTAATGTACAAGTACTCAGATCTCATACCTCAACAAATTCTCATGGTTAGATGCTCCTTTCATTGCAAATCTCTCCTTCCCACTGAAGGTATGAGTAGCTTCACTTGGACACGTTCACCGCAATGAACCATCAAACCTCTTGAGCAATCTTTAAAGCTTCTCACTGAAGACTCTCAATGTGCACACACCAATGTGGGTTTTGTTGCTCATCAAGGTTGATCTTGTTCTCCAATTTGTGAAATTGAATAGGAAGGATCAAGATGGCTTGACCTTTGGATCTTAGGAATCTAGGGTTGTTCTTGAAGCTTTCTAGAAAGTTTTAAGTCTTTTCTAGCTCATAGAGGCTTACTAGATGCTAACTCTAGCTCAAGAATGCTTACTCTTTATATGGGTCCAGAATAGGGTTTGTCTTGGGGACTAAGTAAACACAAATTTGAAAACAATCGGTTGAGCCATTGGAGAGCGGTTAGAGGATTGTTGTCACTAGAATGAATAGTGTTTAAACTTGATCTTGCAAGTAAGAACCGCTCAATCTATCTCGGGACCACTTGAGTTGTCTCAACAACGCTCAAGTGGCCCGAGAGCGAGCTCTACTGCCCAACTCGTTAGCCTTTACATATTTTTTATCCTAAGTGTTCAGAGACTGTTCTAACCAAAGGCAAGTAAGCAGCGAACGATCCTTACTAGCTTTGAAGCTAGAAACAAAGAAAATTTTTTTTCCTATTAAGCTCTAAAGGGTGTTGCACAAATAGGTATTGATGAATGACTCATTCTATGTTTTCAAAACACATTTAAGGTTTAGAAAATCTTTTTCATAAAAATACTAAGAGTCATTCATGTATAATTCTCAATTTTAATTTAATTATACTAAGTCTAAAATTAAACCAGTGGTTCTAGGTCTCTAGGTCATTACCTTTATCGAAAGCTCTTGAAGGTGCATTGAAGATCTCTTAATTTGGATTTTGATGCTTGAACTCCTCCTTCCTTGAAGCTTTCGAAACTTAATCTTTGAAGCATCATGACCATGGATTTAGTCTGAGATTTACAACAAGACTTCATGAAATTAGCCAATTGCAATCAATTTCTTAAACACAAACAATTTATTGATGTGGAAACCCTTTTAGGTAAAACTGTGAAATCACTCTCAGTTCACCTAGCCTAATACATTAAATTCAAAGTCAATTTACAAGTACTCAAGTCTTATATCTCAACCAATACTATGGTTAGATGCTCCTTTTCATTGTAAAACTCTCCTCTGGATTTCACCCACCAAAGTTATGAATAGCTTCACTTGGACACATTCACTGCAATAAACCGTCTAGGCTCTTTAAGTAATTTTTTAGGACACACCCAAGATCCTTAGAATGCACACTCTCCAATGTTAGTTTTGCTGAGCTCCAAGCAAAATCTTCTTCTTTAATGTGTGAGATTGAATAGGAAGAATAAAGAAGGTTTGCCATTTGGGGATTAGGGATCTGAGGTTTCTCTTAGCTCTCTAAAGGTTAGGAGGCAAAATTTAGGCTTAAAATAGAGATCTTGAGAGTTACCATAGCTTGGAAAGGCTTAATATATTTATAGGTCCGAAATTAAGTTTGTCTTGGGTTCCAAGTAAACACACCACTCAGGCTATCAAAGAGCGGTGGTAGGGGTGGTTGTCACTGAAGTGGAAAAAAATGGTTCAAACTAGATCTGTGGAACAGAAACCGTTCTAGCAGTCAGAGGGCAGTCTCCATTGCCCAACTCATCATCCTTCTCTGATTTTATCCCTAAGTGTTTAGAAATAGCTCTAACCGAAGAAAATCGAGTAGATGGAGATCCCTATTGGTTTTTAACCTAGAAACCTAGCAAAAAACTTGACCTATTGAGCACTAAGGAGTGTCGCTCAAATAGGATACAATACATGGCTCAATCTATGTCTTCAAAGGCACGTTCAAGGTTTAGATACACTTTTGCATGAAAAACATAAGAGTTATTCATGGATAATCCTAATTCCAATTCCATAATTCTAATTATCCTAAGCCTATAAATAAATCAAGAGGTCTTAGGTATCTAGGTCAATTCCTTTGACCTAAGCATTGAAGTTGTATTGGAGATATCTTGATTTGGCTTTGTAACTTGAACTCTGTGCTTCCTTGACGCTTTTGGAATTTGATCTTTGAAGCATCATGACCATGAAATTTGGTCAAGGTTTACATCAAGACTTCACAAAATTACCAATTACAATCAATTTTCTTACACATATGGTTATAACTATTTGGTCTTTATAAACATATGTTTGGTGGATGCAACTTCATGCATAAATTGTTTGGTATAATTAAATGGCATTCTATATTGATGATCCAAATATTCACTCAAGGATTGGCTTTGAATAGATAATTTTTTGACATTTATAAACATTGTTAAAGTTGGAGAAATTCACTTCACCATCAACATAGACGAATTAATGACTTTCAATGTACTATGATTTCCAATGATATAGAAAAATAAGGTCTTTGAGTTATCATATACGGTTATAAATATATGTTCATTAAAAACATATAATTGATGAAGCCAATTAACTAGTATTTTTTCAGTATAAACATATTTTGTTGTGCAAGTTCGTCAGTATCTTTTAGTTTAGTTGAAATGATTTTCCATTTTAAATGTTCGATTTTAAACTCTAGGGCAGGCTTTGAATGGCTTTTGCGATTCTAATCTCTATTTATAAGCGTTGTTAAATCAGAGGAATCTTAAATCCTACTCTTCTCTTCATTTGATCATGTATTGGCCGAGAGATTTGTATGCATCTCAAGTTTACTTTTTACTATTGACAATCAAAAATAAAATAAGAAAAAGAAACATATTTTATAGAAATCAGGTTACCTTTCTACTTAAGCATAAATTTTATGGTAAATCGTTGACTACTAATCCTCATATTTTAACATGCTATCCAAGTTGAAGCACAACATTGATTCTACAAACTAAATGCCAGAATCTCACAATACATATCTCCCGAAAGAATAAGAATAAGACAATTTGAAAACAGTTAAACCCTATTAATTTTAGGCCTTGAAAGCTTGTTGTGCTGATCTTTAACCCACCTAGGTTCATGTACAAAAAATTTTCAAAACCTCTCTCGTTCAACATTTATCCAGTCTCAACCTGCATATATAAACCTTTTTCAAGCAACCCATTAACCCCCTCACTTTTTATTTCTCTCTCTCTCTCTTAGTACTCCATTGATTTCAAGTTCTCCACCTTGCTCATTTTTCTTTGACTAGGGAAATGGAATTTTCTTTAGATGAGAACTTCCCAAGCTTCTGTGGGTTGGAGATACAACCTTCAATTCTATCCCGAAAATCAAATGTACAAGCACCTTCTCATTTTGCAAACCAACTTTTGGTTTATTTAAAGTTGTTTCACCCATATCTCTTATTCTATCAACTTGTTTCTCTGTCAAAATATGTATACTTTTGTTCATACATATGCTAACAACAATTTCATTTTGGTCTATGTCCATTAAATGTAAGGCCTCAAACTATGCCCTTTGTTTAGATCCAACCCTTAAACTAAATTTTATATCACATGAGCTCCTCAGCTTTGTAATTTGATTTAGTGTGAATATTTCGTCTCATTCCTCTAAAATCAATAAAAAAAAAGGTGTTGCACGTGACTCAAGTGAATGGAATAATCAAAAAATCATGTATATACACTATATCCTTACACATATCAAAAAAATTCTCTATCCTCCCTTCTCTCTTTCTAATACTAACCTCACACTTCTAATTCTCTCTCTATGCCTCTCTCTCTCTCTTCTTTTGCCATCTCCTTTGCCCATTCCCTCCCCTACGCCCAACCAACTCCCCATCTCTACCCAGCCTATACATGCTCCCATCTCTCTCTAAGTGCTACATTTATTTATGGTTCTCTTCCTTTTTGATTTTAATTTCACTCAAGAAATGGAATTTCACTTGGACAAGAATTCTCCAAGTGGAACGGAGATACAACCCTTCAAGCCAATCGTAAAATCAAATGAATAAGCACCTCCTCATAGTGGAAGACACCTCTTAATTATTTGGATTTGCATCACCCATATCTCTTATTTGGTCCATTTTCCTATGTGTTAGGATATATACATTCATGTTCGTACATGTGTTAACAAAAACTTGATTTAGGTATATGTAAATTACATGTATGGCCCTTAAACAATAGTATTTGTGTCAATTCCATGCTCAAACTAAATTTTGTGTCAATATAGCCTCTCAACTTTAACATTTTGACTTCATATTGACTTTCAGTCTCATTCTTTTAGAATTGGTAGCAGAAAGTGAAGCACGTGCTTTGCACGTGACTTGACTGAAGGGCATAATTGGAAATTCATACACAGTATCTTGGTATTTAGAATATATTAAAAAAAATTCACTCTCCTCCCCTTTGTTTTTGTACGATTCCAAATCTGTCCTCTTAATTTTCCCTTTTCCCCCAGTCATCTCCTTTTTCATCCCCATCCCCCCACGCACACACAACCTCTACATCTCTACCTAACCCCTATCCTCCAATCCCTCTCTCCCTCTCCCTCTCCCTCTTTCTCTCTTTCTCTAATTAAAATAATTATTAAGTTACTTTTGAAACTAGATTGTTTAATCATGCTGACCAACTTTTCACATTTTACAACATTAGTAATTATCAAAAATCCAGTGAAGCAGCTCTTGTAGCCCTTTCTTATTGAATTAATTCATGGCAATATCATTGAGTACTATTCCCCATATTTTAATTTGCTGTCCAAGGTACAACACAACATTGACTAACATTGGTCCTATAAAATAAATGCTAGAATCTCACATTACAAATTTTCCTGGAGAATAAGAATAGGACAATATAACAATGGTTAAACCCTATTAATATCACGCCCTAAAAGCTTTTTGTGCTAATCTTTCACCCACCAAGTTCATGTGTAGAACATCTTCAAAATTTCGCTCGTCTAATCTTTATTCAGTCCCTGTTCAAAAAAAAAAAAAACAGAAAAACATTTATTTAGTCTTTACTGGCATATATAAACCTCTTTTAGGCAGCTTGAAAATCTCCTCTCTCTTTCTATATATATATATATACATCTGGCAATAACATGGTGCCTAAAGACACTTTATAATAGAAAAAAAAAACATTGATGATGTAATATTTATATTTAAAATAAGAAATTATTTTATTTTTGTTTTATTAGTAATTTAAAATTAAAGTGAACATAGACAAAATAAGAAAGAGATAGGTATGAATTGATGAGATTCATTAGCATTGGAGAGTGTGTTAATTGTGTTGTGGAACATTAGTTGTCGCGTAGAGAAGAATATTTTTGAGTAGGCAAAAAAATTTCAGATAGATTTTGAACCATTGAAATAAAGTAGATAAAAATTTGATCAATCTTGACCATCGTTGTGTACTTTTATAAGTTGAGAATTTGACTTCCTAGCTGTAATATTCGGTGATTCACACACACACATATTTCTTAGAATACTACTTTGATTACAAATCTGCCTATAGAATAAGATTAGGACAATGTAAAAATAGTAAAACCCTATTAATATCATGCCTTGAAAGCTTGTTGTGCTAACCTTTCACCAATGTAGGTTCAGGTGCAGAACATTTTCAAAATCTCTCTTGTTCAACCTTTATACAGTCTCAACCTGCATATATAAACCTTTTTCAAGAAACCCGATAACCCCCCTCACTTTTTATTTCTCTCTTTCTCTCCTCTTAGTACTCCTTTGATTTCTAGTTCTCCACCTTTCTCATTTATCTTTGACTAGGGAAATGGAATTTTCTTTAAAAGAGAACTTCCCAAGCTTCTGTGGGTTGGAGAAATAACCTTCAATTCTATCCCAAAAATTAAATGAACAAGCACCTCCTCATATTGCAACCCAACTTTGGTTTATTTAAAGTTGCTTCACCCATGTCTCTTATTCTACCCAATTGTTTCTTAGTCAAAATATGTATAATCTTGCTAATACATATGTTAACTGCAATTTCATTTTGGTCTGCGTACATTAAATGTAGGGCTTCAAACTATGCCTTTTGTTTCGATCCAACCCATAAACAAAATTTTATATCACCTGGGCCCCTCAGCTTTGTAATTTGGCTTAGTGTGAACATTTTTTCTCATTCCTCTAAAATCAATAAATAAAAACAAGTGTTGCACATGCATTGCACGTGACTCAAGTAAATGGCATAATTAGAAAATCATGTATATACACTACATCCTTACACGTATCAAAAAAATTCTCTCTCCTCCCTTCTTTCTTTATCTAATACTAACCCCATGCTTCCAATTCTCTCTCTCTCTATCTCTTCCTCTACCATCTCTCTAGCCCATTCCTCTCCCCCACACCCAACCAACTCCCTATCTCTACCCAGCCTCTACATGCTCCCATATCTCTGTAAGTGCTACCTTTATTTATGGTTCTCTTCCTTTTTGAATTTAATTTCACTCCCAAAATGGCATTTCTCTTGGATGAGAATTCCCTAAGCTTCACTAAGTTGGAGATACAACCCTTCAAGCCAGTCGTGAAATCAAATGAACAAGCACCTCCTCATAGTGAAAGACACTTCTCAGTAATTTAGATTTGCCTCACCCATATCTCTTATTTGGTCCATTTTCCTTTGTCGGGATATATACATTCACGTTCATACGTGTGGTAACAAAAATTTGATTTTCCATGCTCAAACTAAATTATTATCAACATAGCTTCTCAAGTTTAACATTGTAACTTAATATTCATTCTTTTAGAATTGGTAGCATAAAGTGATGCACGTGCATTGCACGTGACTTGATTGAAATGCATAATTGAAAAATCATGTATAGTATCTGAGTATTTTTAGTATATTAAAAAAGTTTCACTCTCATCCCCTTTATCTTTGTATGATTCCAAATCGGGGGGGGGGGGTCCTTTAAATTCTCCATTTCCCTCAATCATCTCCTTTTTCATCCCCACCCCCCCCCCCACACACAAAAACACAACCTTTGCATCTTTACCCAACCCCTATCCTTCAATCTCTCTCTCTCTAATTGAAGTAATTATTAAGTTAATTTTGAAACTAGATTATTTTATCATCTGACCAACTTTTCACTTGTTACAACATTGGTAGTTATCAAAAATCCAGTGAAGTAGCTCTTGCAGGCCTTTCTTATCGAATTATTTCATGGTAATATCATTGAGAACTAATCCCTATATTTTAGCATTTTGTCCAAGGTACAACACAAAATTGACTAGCATTGGGCCTATAGAATAAATGCTAGAATCTCATATTACAAATTTTTCTGGAGAATAAGATTATGACAATAGAAAAATAGTTAAACCCTATTAATATCATCCCCTGAAAGCTTATTGTGCTAATCTTTCACCCATCTATGTTCATGTGTAGAACACCTTCAAAATATCACTTGTCTAACCTTTATTCCGTCTCTTTTCAAAAAAAAAAATGTTTATTCAATTTCAACCGCCATATATAAACCTCGTTCAGGCAGCCTGATAACCCCTTCTCTCTTTCTATATATATACATATACATCTAGCAATAACTCGGTGCCTTAAAACACTTTATAATAGAAAAAATTGCACATTGATCATGTATTATTTATATTTAAAATAATAAATTATTTTTTATTTTATTATGTAATTTAAATTAAAGTGAACAGAGACAAAATAAGAAAAAGGTAGGTATGAATTAATGAGATTATTTGGCATTAGAGAGTGTGTTGATTGAGTTGTGTAACATTGTGGGTCATGCAGAGAAGAAGTGTTTTTGAGCGGGAAAAAAAATTCGAATGGATTTTGAACCATTGAAACAAAGTAGATGAAAATTTGATCAATCTTGACAATTGTTTTGTGCTTTATAAGTTGAGATATCAACTTCCTAGCTATAATATTCTGTAACACACACACACATATATATGTCATACAGTCCTCCTTTGATTACAAATCTGCCTAGAGAATAAGATTAAGACAATTAAAAAATAGTTCCACCCTATTAATATCATGCCTCGAAAGCTTGTTGTGCTTACCTTTCACTGATGTAGGTTCATGTGCTGAACATTTTCAAAATTTCACTCGTCTAACCTTTTTTCAGTCTCAACCTACATATATAAACCTCCTTTAGGCAGTCCTGTTACCCCTTATATCCTTATTAATACAGATTTTAATTGCAATTTGATTTAGGTATGTGTACATTACATGTATGGCCCTCAAACTATACCCTTTGTTTTGATCCAACGCTTAAACTAAATTTGGTATAACCGGAACACGTCAAATTTATAATTTGGGTCAATGTGAACCTATTGTCTCATTTCGTTAAATTGAAAACAAAAAGTGTTGCACGTGCATTATCTTTCCTTCCTTCTCTATTTATCAAATACCAAACCCATGCTCCGATTCTCTTACTCTCTCTTTCTCTTTCCCCCACTCTACCATCTCCCTAACCCATTCTTCTCCCCTGTTCCTAACCAGCTCTCTATTCCTGCCCAACCTCTAGATACTCCAATCTCCTCTAAGCGCTATTTTATTTATAGTTCTCTTTCTTTTTGATTTTTCTTTCACTCACGAAATGGAATTTTATTTGGATGAAAACTCCTCAAGCTTCCCTGTGTTGGGGATAGTATCCTTCAAGCCTGTTGAAGAATCAACTGAACATGCACCTCCTCATAGTGTAAGACACCTCTTGATTATTTGGAGTTGGCTCACCCATATTTCTTATTTTGCCCCTTTCCTCTATATTAAAATATATACATTCATGTTCATACTTGTGCTAACTAAAACTTGAATTAGGTTTAATTAAATTACATGTATTGTGACACCCCAAAATCCGGGGGTCCGTTGATTACTCATCAACCCGCGGAATGCCCGTGGATACCAAGTAACTCGATATCTCAATGTTATGCCCCATTTACCGGGTCCATCCTTTATTAAAAATTTGGACAGAGTCTCCTTTGTAAGGAGAACTCTACTCAAAACACAACATGTGCATTATATAATAACAAGACCCATCCGAGGTCCTATATTTAACAATGACCACACTGGGTCCATTTATAAGTAAACATTGGTCACACCGGGTCCAATTATCCATATTCATACAAACATTCAAGATTATATTAAAACAGTCGATATAAATTCTATCACAATTCCTTTACACATTATATGCCAAAATTTAATTACAAGTCTAATTTTACAAAAGAAATGGATTGAAAGCCACAAGTCGGTTTTTGTTCCTCCTTAAGTGCCTGAGTAAGTGCCGTCCCTCGGCGTATGACCCGTACCTAAAATATTTTCCATATAGGGTGAGCCAACGCCCAGTAGAGAAAAACTCCTACTAGGGCTACTCCCCACCTTAAATTCATATGCAATGTGTATAAACAACATTTAACATTTAACAATCATTCATACAAGAATATGTATTCAATGTTGAAATGCAACCATGTCATGCCATGAAATAAGATGATACTCACTCATGCACTTAAAACCAAGTCCTCACTGACTTCCACAACACAATGCAATGCCAATGTGTAATGACCCGTCTTCGACGAAAATACATCCAATGATCGTTTTGAATAAAAAATTATGCGTTTTATAAATCAGATCATTATTGGATGGTACTCATTAAATGAGTATTTTCTTATAAATCAAAATCTTGTGTCTTGTTGGGCAACGAATTTTGAATTTTATACCGCCAGTTCCGTATACCATACTACATTTTTCTAGAATTTCACCACAGGGGAGTGTATAACCCAGTCGCCGGGTCTTCCATCCGAGGGAGAGTTTAGCCCTACTTGCTATACCCGACACAAGTTTTCTTCCATGCAACCATGCGACTCAAAGGGGATCTTCGATCCACTTTTTCCCGAACCCACATACCAACCACCAAACAAGGTGTTTGATCAACCATGCATCTCATACACCCACACTCATGACTTATGCCCATGAATGTGATGCCTCTATGCACAATGATACAATGTTCAATATGCTATCAATGACATATGAACAATCTCAACATATCATGATAAGTTATGTTCTAAGCATATAGATACCATATTTGTCACAAATTCAATATATCATAACATGCATATACCAACAATTGCATTTCTAATCATAAATCATGTCATAAGTCCATAATTTCACTTTCATAATCATAGGCAAGTGATATCACAACTTTTAGGCTAATAACACACCTACTCATTAAGGCATAATATAACACATAACGACCCATGTAATAGCCCACGTAACGGCTCTTATCTAAACCACAAAACAGCTCATACAAACCACCATATAACAGCCCGTATATAGCCCACAAAATAGCCTAAAAACAGTCCACAAAAATAGTCACAATTTCAATCCATAACATGGACTAAAAACAGTCCATAATTCAGCCCTTAAACAGCCCAAATTCAGCCCCTTAACAGTCCCTAATTAGTGCACAAAATAGCCCCTAATTAGTGCACAAAACATCCCTTAATTAGTGCACAAAACAGCCCCAATTTCAGCACCAAAATAGTCCATTTGGACATCCCTTGGACAGCCCACATATAAATCAATTTCAGTCACTAAAAGCCCACTTAAGGTAAGAATAAAACCAAGGTAGGAGGTAACCCTACCTCAATAGAAGTGTAAGAACTTCTATAACACCAAATCAACCTCAAAGCTTTGATTTTCCCCAAAGTCTCCTCTTGAATCTTCGGTGAAATCCACTCTTTTTGGTACGTACGCGTAGCCCTCGTCGAGGAGATGAACTTTGGCTCTTGGTCCGAGTTGATCCGAGCGACGGAACTCCGAGAATCGGCGAAGGAGGATTTGTTTTCTCCCTTTTTCTCTCCCTCTTGTTCTCACACGTTGGAACCAACTGAAATGTAGAGATCCTTCAGCAAAATATCTGATTTAGCCCCTATTTATACTTTCCAATACTTGGCCCGAGTCGTGCCACATGTCCCTCATTGATTCGGGTCTATTTTTGCCCCGAAATAATTTATTTTGTACCAGTTTAAGCTCAAAATATTTTATATAAACTTTATTTAAAATATTTTTCAACTTTCAAAATTTTTATTAAATTTTGTTTTTGGGGGTCAACGGACGCGCCCTCGCCTCGAAAAACGTAAAAAACTCGACTATCTCAGAATTTGACGAAAATTGACAGGGCAGCTAGATTTGCGATGCGAATCCAACGGTGAGGTCTGTTTCATCACACGAGATCTAGAAAAATACCATTTTTTTATCCCGCGCTATAATGATAAATTACCATTTTACCCTTTTTTCAGAAAAAGTTAAAATTTTTTCCGATTTTCACATGTATGGCTCTTAAACTATACTATTTATCTCAATTTCACGCTTAAACTAAATTTTGTGTCAATTAAGCCTTCCAACTTTAAAATTTTGACTAAATTTTGACCTTCATTCTTTTAAAATTTGTAGCATAAAGTGATGCACGTGCGTTGCACATGTCCTGAGTTTCCAATTTTTTGAATATATTAAAAAAATTATCTCCTGCCCTCTATATTTGTATGATACCAACTTCGTCCTCCCAATTCTCTCCTTCCCTCTGTCATCTAAATTCTTTGTCACCCCCTTCCCCTGGGCACAACAACCTAACTCTTTATCCTCCCATCTCTCTATCTCTCCCTCTCTCTAATTGAAGTAATTATTAAGTTAATTTTGAAACTATATTATTTAATCCTCCTGACCAACTTTTCACTGGTTACAACATCAGTAACATATGGTTTTTTGCATTCATGTAGAATTGGCATGGGAGTTGAAATAACGAAAAACCAGAAAAAAGAAAGTTTGTTTCAAAAAAGGGTGTGCTTGTAGCCTTTCCGATCTCATTTAAACTACTTGAAGATTCTTCAAATATCTCAAAGGACTCAATATGTTTGCACTTACGAGTTGAATGTACATCATACCATTGGAGTCCTTCATCTTCTGGTTTTGGCACAACAAAACTACATATTCAAATTCTTGACACTCATAGCATTGGAGTCCTTGACCCTTTTATTAATCCCTTGCTGATTTTTCTTTCCACTTTTACTTTCTTCTTTTTTTTTGTGTGGAAACTTTGGACTTTTCAAATTTCTTAGTCCCCAAGGAGCTACCATTTCTAGCCTTGAAATACATTCTAAATTTCCTCATGAATAAGGTATTCTCATCATCTCACAATCCTGCTTGTACTCATTTATAGAACTCAAAGCAATTCCCTTGGACTTTTTGTGTTGATAAGTTTCATTTCATAAATCAACAAAGACCTAATTATGCCTTCCATTTTCCACTTCTCAACATCAATACTAGTCTCCATGGCTGTGACTTTTGGTTAAAACCTCTCCAATAGAGATCTTAACCGAGTTATCATAGGCTAAGAGCGAATGACAAATTTATGATGTCACAAAAAATGTGCATAAAACTCACTAAGTGTCTCATGGTCCTCCATTCTAAGTGTTTCAAATTGAGTGGTCAAAATCTGAAGCTTGGACTTCTTTATGGAGGATGTGCCCTTGTGGAATACCTTAAGAATGTCCCAAGTCTCCTTGGAAGTCTCACAATTTGAGATCTTCTAGAGCTCAATCACTGTGATGACATTAAAGATCACAACCAAGCTTTTTTTCATTGGCATCATAATCATAGTTTGTCTATGCCAACTGGGGTTTTGGTTTTGTGATAGAGTCTATTCCGATAGTCTTGATTTGGGTGGGAGGGCTCCATCCTACTTGCACAATAATTTACACACATTCGTTTATGGATTTTAAAAAATCCCTCATGTGAGCTTCCAATAAGGATAGTTATTATTAAGTTACTTTTTGAAACTAGATTATTTAATCATTCTAATAGACTTTTCACATGTTACAACATCATGAAAATCTAGTGAAGCAGCACTTACAACCCTTTCTTATCGAATTATTTCATGGTACTATCATTGAGTACTAATCCCCATATTTTAGCATTTTGTCCAAGGTGCAGCACAACATCCACTAACATTGGTCCTACAAAATAAATGCTAGAATCTTACATTACAAATTTGCCAGGAGAATAAGATTAGGACAATATAAGAATAGCTAAACCCTATTAATATCACTCCCCGAAAGCTTGTTGTGCTAACCTTTCACCCACCTAGGTAGAACATCTTCAAAATTTCACTCGTCTAACCTTTATTCAGTCTCATCTCAAAAAACACATTTATTTAGTCTCAATCAGCATATATAAACCTCCTTCAGGAATCTTGATAATAAATGTAATATTTATATTTAAAATATTAAATTATTTTACTATGTAATTTAAAATAACATGAACAGAGACAAAATAAGAAAGAGGTAGGTGGAAAAAAGATATTCGGATGGATTTTAAACCATTGAAACAAAGTAGATGAAAATTTTATCAATCTTGACCATTCTTGTGTGCTTTTATAAGTTGAGAATTCAACTTCGTAGCGATAATATTCAGTAATACACACACACACACACATATATATTTCTTAGAGTACTCATTTGATTACAAATCTGCCTAGAGAATAAGATTAGGACAATTTAAAAAATAGTTAAACCATATTAATATCATGCCCTGAAAGCTTGTTGTGCTCACCTTTCACCCATATTGGGTCATGTTCAAAACATTTTAAAAATCTCTATCGTTCAACCTTTATTTAGTCTCAACTGCATATTTAAACCTTTTTCAAGCAACCTGAAAACACCTCACATTTTATTTCTATCTCTCTCCCCCCCCCCCTGTACTCCTTTGATTTCTATTTCTCCACCTTTCTCATTTTTCTTTACTTCAGGAAATGGAATTTTCTTTAGATGAGACATTCCCAAGCTTCTATAGGTAGGAGATACAACCTTCAATTCTATCCCAAAAATCAAATGAACAAGCACCTCCTCATATTGCAAGTCAACTTTGGTTTATTTAAAGTTACTTCACCCATGTCTCTAATTCTATACACTTGTTTCTCAGTCAAAAAATGTATACTCTTGTTCATACATATGTTAACTACAATTTCTTTTTGGTCTGTGTACATTAAATTTTAGGCCTCAAACTATGCCCTTTGTTTTGATCCAACCTTTAAACAAAATTTTATAGCACCTGGGCCCCTCAGCTTTGTAATTTGACTTAGTGTGTACATTTCATCTCATTCCACTAAAATCAATAACAAAACAAGTTGTTGCACGTGCATTGCATGTGACTCAAGTGAATGACATAATTAGAAAATCATGTATATACACTACATCGTTACGCGTATCAAAAAAATTATCTCTAGTCCCTTCTCTCTTTATCTAATACTAACCCCATGCTTCCAATTCTCTCTCTCTCTCTCTCTCTCTCTCTCTGTGCCTAATTTTTGCTCTCTCTTTCTCTTTCTCTTCCTCTACTAACTCCGTGGCCTATTCCCCTCCCCCACACCCAACCAACTCCCCATCCCTACCTAGCCTCTACATGCTTCCATTTCTCTCTAAGTGCTACCTATATTTATGGTTCTTATCCTTTTAGATTTTAATTTCACTCATGAAATGGCATTCTACATAGATGAGAACTCTCCAAGATGCACTAGGTTGGAGATACAACCATTCAAGCTAGTCGTGAAATTAAATGAACAAGCATCTCCTCATAGTGGAAGGCACATCTCGGTTATTCTAATTTGCCTCACTCACATCTATTATTTGCTCAGTTTTCCACTGTGTCAGGATATATACATTCATGTTCATGTATGTGCTAACTAAAACTTGATTTAGGTATACGTAAATTGCATGTATAGCCTTTAAGCTATAGTATTTTTTTCAATTCCATGCTCAAATTAAATTTTGTGTCTATATAGCCTCTCGACTTTAATATTTTGACTTAATATTGACCTTCAGTCTCATTCTTTTAGAGTTGGTAGCAAAAAATGATGCACGTGCACATGACTTGATTGAAGGGCATAATTGGAAAATCAAGCATAGTATATGTGTATTTTTAATATATTAATTTTTTTTCACTCTCCTCCTCTTTGTCTCTGTATGAATTACAAATCGATCCTTTCAATTCTCCCTTTCCCTCAATCATCTCCTTTTTCATTGCCATCGCCCCCCAACACACACACACACAAACACAACCTCTGCATCTCTACCCAACCCCTATGTATATATGTCTTAGAGTACTCCTTTGATTATAAATTTTCCTGGAAAACAAGATTAGGACAATTTAAAAATAGTTCAACCCTATTAATATCATGCCCCAACAGCTTGTTGTGCTAACCTTTCACCCATGTAGGTTTATGTGCGGAACATTTTCAAAATTTCACTCATCTAACCTTTTTTCAGTCTCAACATGCATATATAAAGCTCCTTCAAGCAGCCCATAACCCCCTCTCTCTCTCTCTCTATATATATATATATATCTATATATATATATTTCTTAGAGTATTCCTTTGATTATAGTTCTCCTCCATTTTAATTTTTCTTTCACCCAAGAAATGACATTTTCTTTATATTAAAACACTGGATTGAAGATAGAACCTTCATTCCTTTCCCATAATCAAATGCATAAAAAACCACCTCATAGTGTAAGACAACTTTGGTTTATTTATAGTTGTTTCACTCATATCTCATATTCTATCCACTTGCTCTTCTATTAGAATATGTATATCCTTGTTCATATAGATGTTAATTGCAATTTGATTAGGTATGTGCACATTACATGTATGACCCTCAAACTATGCCCTTTGTTTCTATCCAACGCTTAAATTAAATTTTGTATTACTAGAATCCCTTAGATTTATAATTGGGTTCAATGTGAACCTTTTGTCCCATTTTGTTAAAATGGATAACAAAAAAAATTGCATGCGACTTCAGTGATGAGCACACTTAGAAAATCATATATATACACAACATTCTTACACGTATCAAAAACAATTCTCTTTCCTTCCTTCTCTATTTGTCTAATACCAAATCCATGCTCCCAATTCTCTTACTCTCTCTCTCTCCCCCACTCTACCATCTCCCTCACCCATTCATCTCCCCCACTCCCAAGCAGCTCCGTTTCTGCTTAACCACTAGATACTTTCATCTCTCTAAGTGCTATTTTTATTTATGGTTCTCTTTCTTTTTGATTTTTCTTTCACTCACGAAATGGAATTTCATTTGGATGAAAACTCCCCAAGATTTCCTGGCTTGGAGATAGTACCGCTCAAGCCTGTCGCAGAATCAAATGAACATGCACCTCCGCATAGTGTAAGACACCTCTCGATTATTTGATGTTGGCTCACCCATATCTCTTATTCTATCCATTTCCTCTATATCAAAATATATACATTCATGTTCATACATGTGTTAACTAAAACTAGAATTAGATCTAAGTAAATTACATGTATGGCCCTTAAACTGTACTATTTGTTTCAATTCCATGCTTAAACTAATTTTGTGTCAATTAAGCCTTTCAATTTAAAATTTTTACCTTTAGTCTCATTCCTTTAAAATTTGTGGCATAAAGTGATGCACATGACTTTCGTTTCCAATTTTTTTGGATATATTAAAAAAAAATCTCTCTTCCCTCTATCTTTGTATGATACCCACTCTGTCCTCTCAATTCTCTCCTTCCCTCCGTCATCTAACTTCTTTGTCATTCCCATCCCCCAGGCACAACAACCCAACCCTTTATCCTCCCATCTCTCTCTCTCTCTCTCTCTCTCTCTCTCTCTCTCTAATTGAAGTAATTATAAAGTTACTTTTGAAACTAAATTATTTAATCCTCCTGACCAACTTTTCACTGATTATAACATCAATAACCTATGGTTTTTTGCATTCACATATAATCAGCATGGGAGTTGAACTCACGAAAAACCATACGAAAATAAGTTTGTTTCAAAAAAAGGTGTGCTTATAGCCTTTCCAATCTCATTTAAACTGCTTGACGATTCTTCAAATATCTCAAAAGGGACTCAGTATGTTCTTGGGTTTGCACTTATGAGTTGAATGTGCATCATACCATTGGAATCCTTCATCTTCTGGTTTGGGCACTCCAAACTTATGCATTCAAATCCTTCACACTCATAGCATTGGAGACCTTGACCCTTTTTATCAATCCCTTGCTGATTTTTCTTCCCATTTTTACTTTCTTTTTTCTTTCTTTGGGAATGTTGGGCTTTTCAAATTTCATAGTCCCCAAGGAGTTATACTATTTCTAGCCTTGAAATAAACTCTAAATTTTCTCATGAAGAAGGTCATCTCCTTATCTCAAAATCCTGCTCGTACTCATTTATAGAACTCAAGGCAATTCCCCTTGACTTTTTGAGTTAATGAAGCTTCATCTCGTAAGTTAACAAAGACCTAATTAGGCCTTACATTTTCCACTTCTAAACATCATTGTAGGTCTCCATGGCTGTGAATTTTGGTTGAACCTCTTTAGTAGAGATCTCAATATTTTCCATAATAGAATCGAGTCGTCATATTTTTGGCCAAGAGCGAAGGACAAATTTATGAGGTCACAAAAGTGTGCATAAAACTCACTGAGTGTCTCATGGTCCTCCATTTTAAGTGTTTCAAATTGAGTGGTCAAAATCTAAAGCTTGGACTTCTTCATGATGGATTTCCCTTTCTGGAATACCTTATGAATGTCCCAAGTCTCCTTGGAAGTCTCACAATTTGATATCTTCTAGAACTCAATCATTGCGATGAAATTAAAGATCACAATAGAGCTTTTTTTCATTAGCATCATAATAATTTTTTGTCCATGCTGGGGTTTTGGTTTTGTGATAGAGCCCGTTCTAACCATCTTGATTTGGGTAGGAGGGCTCCATCCTACTTGCACAGTCACTCACACACATTCGTCTAAGGATTTTAAAAAGGCCCTCATGTGAGCCTCTAATAAGGATAGGTATTATTAAGTTACTTTTGAAACAAGAGTATTTAATCATCCTGAAAAACTTTTCACATGTTACAATATCACGAAAATCCAGTTAAGTAGCTCTTGAGGCCTTTTCTTATTGAATTATTTCATGGTACTATCATTGAGTACTAATCCTTATATTTTAGCATTTTTTCCAAGATACACCACAACATTGACTAACATTGGTCCTATATAATAAATGTCAGAATCTCACATTACAAATTTTCTAGGAGATTAAGATTAGGACAATATGAGAATAGCTAAACCCTATTAGTATTACTCCCCGAAGGCTTGTTGTGCTAACCTTTCACCCACCTAGGTAGAACATCTCCAAAATTTCACTCATCTAACCTTTATTCAGTCCCTGCTCAAAACAAAAAATTATTCAGCCTAAACTGACATATATAAACCTCCTTCAGGCATCCTGATAATAAATGTCATATTTATATTTAAAATACTAACTTATTTTATTTTTCATTTAATATGTAATTTAAAATTAAAGTGAATAGAGACAAAATGAGAAAAAGGCAGATATGAATTAATAAGATGCTTTGGCACTGGAGAGAAAATTTTGGATGGATTTTGAAACATTGACACAAAGTAGATGAAAATTTGATCAATCATGACCATTGTTGTGTGTTTTTATAAGTTGAGAATTCAACTTCCTAGCTGTAATATTCGGTAATACACACACACACACATGTACACACACATACATATATTTCTTAGAGTACTCCTTTGATTACAAATAAGACTGGAGATTAAGATTAAGACAATTTAAAAATAGTTAAACCGTATTAATATTATGCCCTGAAAGCTTGTTGTGCAAACCTTTCACCCATATAGGTTCATGAGCAGAACATTTTCAAAATCTCTCTTATCCAACATTTATCCAGTCTCAACCTACATATATAAACCTTTTTCAAGCAACCCGATAACACCCCTCACTTTTTATTTCTCTTTATCTCTCCACCACAATACTCTTTTGATTTCTAGTTCTCCACCTTTCTCATTTTCCTTGACTCGGGAAATGAAATTTTTTTTAGATGAGAACTTCCCTAGCTTCTGTGGGTTGGAGATACAACCTTCAATTCTATCCGAAAAATCAAATGAACAAGCACCTCCTCATATTGCAAGCCAAATTTGGTTTATTTAATGTAGCTTTAGCCATATCTCTTATTCTATCCACTTGTTTCTCTGTCAAAATATGTATACTCTTGTTTGTAAATATGTTAATTGTAATTTCATTTTGTTTTGCATACATTAAATACAAGGCTCAAACTATGCCCTTTGTTTCGATCCATCCCTTAACTAAATTTTATATCACATGGGCCCCTCAGCTTTGTAATTTGACTTAGTGTGAACATTTCGTCTCATTCCGCTAAAATAATAAAAAAAAAGTTGTTGTGCGTGACTCAAGTTAATAGCATAACTAGAAAATCATGTATATACACTACATGCTTGCACGTATAAAAAAAATTATCTCTCCTCCCGTCTCTCTTTATCGAATACTAACTGCATGCTTCCAATTCTCTCTCTCTTTGCCATCTCCCTTGTCCATTCCCCTCCCCCATGCCCAACCAACTCCTCATCTCTACCCAACCTCTACATGCCCTCATATCTCTCTAAGTACTACCTTTATTTATGGTTCTCTTTCTTTTTGATTTTAATTTCACACCCTGAAATGGCATTTCACTTGGGTGAGAACTCTCCAAGCATCATTGGGTTGGAGATACAACCCTTCAAGCCATTCATGAAATCAAATGAACAAGCACCTCCTCATAATGGAAGGCACCTCTCGATTATTCTGATTTGCCTCACCCATATCTCTCATTTGGTCAATTTTCCACAATTTTAGAATATATACATTCATGTTCATACATGTGCTAACAAAAACTTGATTTATGTATATGCAAATTACATGTATGGCCCTTAAAATATAGTATTTGTGTCAATTTCATGCTCAAAGTAATTTTGGTGTATATATGGCCTCTCAATTTTAACATTTTGACTTAATATTGACATTCAATCTCATTCTTTTAAAATTGGTAGCAAAAAGTGATGCACGTGTATTAGACGTGATTTGATTAAAGGGCATAATTGGAAAATTATGCATAGTATCTGAGTGTTTTGGATATATTGAAAAACATTCACTCTTCTCCCCTTTGTCTTTGTATGATTTCAAATTGGTCCTTTCAGTTCTCCCTTTCCCTCAATCATCTCCTTTTTCATCCCCATCCCCTCCCAACACACACACACACAAATACAACCTCTGCATCTCTACCCAACCTTTATCCTCCTCCTCCTCCTCTCTCTAATTGAAGTAAATATTAAGTTACTTGTGAATCTAGCTTATTTAATCATCCCGGCCAACTTTTCAGATGTTACAACATTGGTAATTATCGAAAATCCAATGAAGCAGCTCTTGCAACCCTTTCTTATTGAATTATTTCAAGGTAATATCATTAAGTACTAATCCCTATATTTTATCATGTTGTCCAAGGTCCAACACAACATTCTCTAACATTGGTCCTACAAAATAAATGCCAGAATCTCACATTATAAATTTTCCTGGAGAATAAGATGAGGACAATATAAGAATAGTTAAACCCTATTAATATCATGCCCCGAAAGCTTGTTGTGCCAATCTTTCACCCACCTAGGTTCATGTGTAGAACATCTACAAATTTTCACTCGACTAACCTTTATTTTGTTCCTTTCCAAATTTTTTTTTTTTTCAGTTTCAATCAACATATATAAAACTCTTTTAGGTAGCCTAATAACTCCTCTCTCTTTCTCTATATATACATATACATCTAGCAATAACTCGGTGCCTAAAGACACTTTATAATAGCAAAAATGAACATTGATCATGTAATATTTATATTTAAAATAATAAATTATTTTCTTTTTCTTTTTCTTTTATTACATAATTTAAAATTAAAGTGAATGAAGAAAAAATAATAAAGAGGTAGGTATGAATTAATGAGATTCTTTGACATTGGAGAGTGTGTCAATTAAGTTGTGTAACATTGGAGATCGTGCAGAGAAAAAGCATTTTTTAGCGGGAAAAAAAATTCGAATGGCTTTTGAACCATTGAAACAAAATAGATAAAAAATTGATCAATCTTGAATACTGTTGTGTGCTTTTATAAGTTGAGAATTCAACTTATTAGTTGTAATATTTTGTAATACACACACGAGAGAATAAGATTAGGACAATTTAAAAATAGTTCAACCCTATTAATATCATACCCCAAAAGCTTGTTGTGCTAACCTTTAACCCATGTAGGTTCATGTGCAAAACATTTTCAAAATTTCACTCGTCTAACCTTTTTTTAGTCTCAACTTGCATATATAAACCTCCTTAGGCAGCCCCATAACCCCCCCTCTCTATTTGTAAATCTCTTTCTTAGAGTACTCCTTTGGTTTCTAGTTCTCCTCCCTTCTAATTTTTCTTTCACCCAAGATATGGCTTTTTCTTTATATGAAAACTTCCCAAGCCACAATGGATTGCAGATAGAACCTTCATTCCTTTCCCATAATCAAATGCATAAAAACCTCCTCATAGTGAAAGACAACTTTGGTTTATTTAAAGATGTTACACCTATATCTCATATTCTATCCACTTGCTCGTCTGTCAGCATATGTATATGCTTGTTCATAAAGATGTTAAGAGTAACTTGATTTAGGTATATGTACATTACATGTGTGGCCCTCAAACTATACCCTTTGTTTCAATCCAATGCTTAAACTAAATTTTTTATCACTTGAACCCCTCAGATTTGTAATTGTGCTCAATGTGAACCTTTTGCATCATTTTGCTAAAATGAATAACAAATAATGTTGCAAATCCATTGCACTTGACCTGAGTGAAGGGCATAGTTAGAAAATCACATATATATATATACACAACGTCCTTACATGCATCAAAAACAATTCTCTTTCCTTCCTTCTCTATTTGTCTAATACCAAACCCATGCTCCCAATTCTCTTACTCTCTATGTCTCTCTCACTCTCTCCCTCTTTCACCCACTCTGCCATCTCCCTCACCCATTCATCTCCCTCACTCCCAACCAACTCTTTATTCCTGCCCAACTCTAGATACTCCCATCTCTCTATAAGTGCTCTTTTTTATTTGCGGTTCTCTTTGTTTTTGATTTTTCTTTCACTCACGAAAAGGAATTGTATTTGGATAAAAACTCCCCAAGCTTCCTTAGGTTGGAGATAGTACCCCTCAAGCCTGTCGTAGAATCAAGTGAACATGCACCTCCTTCTAGTGTAAGACACCTCTCGATTATTTGAAGTTGGCTCACCTATATCTCTTATTCTATCCATTTCCTCTATATCAAAATATATATATTCATGTTCATACATGCGCTAACTAAAACTCAAATTTGGTCCAAGTAAATTACATGTATAGCCCTTAAACTATACAATTTGTTTCAATTCCACGCTTAAACTAATTGTGTCAATTAAGCCTTTCAAACTTTAAAATTTTGACTTAATTTTGGCCTTCAATCCCATTCTTTTAAAATTTGTAGCATAAAGTGATGCACGTGCATTGCACATGACTTCAGTTTCCAAATTTTTTAAAAATATTATAAAAATTTATCTCCTCCCCTCTATCTTTGTACAATACCAACTCCATCCTCCCAATTCTTTCCTTCCCACCATCATCTAACTTCTTTGTGTAAAACCCAAAAAATTTGAATTTTTATGAAAAAGGGCAAATTAGTAATTAGTCTTAACGGTATGGGTTGAAAATCCAAATTTTTCTAAAACTCAGATGATGGAACAGACTTCATCATTGGATTCGTCTCGCAAAATTTAGTCACCCAGTAAATTTTCATTGAATTTCGAGACAGTCGGATTTTTGTAAAAAGGGATGTAAAAAAAGGGAAAAAAAAAATCAGATTTTCCCCCATTTGCTACTGGTTTTTCTAGAAAAAGAGAGGGGGAATAGAAGAGAGAGAAATTCAAGGGTTCTTCCATCCTCTTCTTGTGATCTAGGGCCAATTGTTAGTCGAATCGCTTCGGGTCAAGAACAAAAGTTGATCTACGCGATGAAAGATACGTCTACGTACCAAAAATCATAGATTTTGCCAAAGTCTCAAGATCGAGATTTGAAAATCAAGGTTTGAAGCTTGATTTGGGCTTCTTGGAGTTTCCACCACTCGTTTTACGCTTCAAGAGATAGGGTTCTTCTCCTAGCTAGGTTTTTTTCAACCTAGGGTTTGTGTATGAAGTGGGTAACATGATTTGGTATGATATCTTGTCTAGACATATTCTTCGTGTGACTAGAGCATGGGAAATAGTTATAGAACATGTTTAACCAATTTTTGTATAAATTGAGTTTGTTGAAATTTCTTACTTTGGGAATTTCATAGACAATGTGATGTGTTAGGTATGATTTATGTGTTACATGATTATGTGATTTAAAGGTGTTTGATAAAATACCGAGGAATGATTAAGCATGTTAATTGAATGGATATGATATAATATGCTTGGTGGAAATTGTGGAATGTGATTATATGCTCATGATGTAATTGACATTGTGGAAATTGTGTATGTCATGCTATAGTCATGATATGACGAACATGACATTGAAATTACAATTTTACATTACATTGCATATGCACCGAAAGCATCATGTTCGTGGGCATGTGACATGGGTGTGGGTGTGTGCATGGTTTTGATCAAACACCATTCTTGGTGGATGATGCATGGGATCGGAAAAGTTGGATCAAGGTTCGACTGAGTCACACGGGTTGCATTTAAAATAGGGTCAGGGAAAGCAAAAGGGCTAGATTATCCCTCGAGTGCAAGATTCAGTTATTTTGATACGCACTCCATTGATATTGAGTCCATAAAGTGTGCCAGAGTACGCGGATCCATTGGTGAAAGTTTATAGATGTCGTGTCGATCGGGTGCCTGTTGGTAGGAGTCCATAAATACCCACCCCAAGAAAGACTAAAAATTTATAAATAGTCATTGGATGTTTAACATCAATGACGGAGGCTTAGAATGTCCAAAAATATACGCATGGCATTGCATGTGTTGTGGGAGCTGGTGGAGGGTTCAGGTTACATTGCATGTGTGAGTCTCACCTCATAACATAGCATAGCATTGTGACATTCATTTCTTGAAATTGTAAGTTCTTGGATGAATGTTTGTTTGATTGTTGAATTGCATGTGAACATTTTATATGCATCTAGGTTGGGGAGTAGTCTCTTTAGGAGATTCCCTATCGGGCATGACATACCCTTTATGGGGAAAACATTTTAGGTGCGAGACAAGCGTTGGTGGGCATCGTGCGATTAAATTATTTTGGAGTTGTTATATTATTTAAAGAATTGTAAAATGAACTCATATGAACTATATTTTATGTAAAATTTGATGTTATATGAGTTTGGGTGAATATTGTATGAGATTGGGAGAGTTGAAATTGAAAAATGATTGAATTGGGAGAAAACTGGGCTCTACTATCGGTAGCAAGTCGATTAGCTATTGATATCATGATTCCAGTGAGCTCAAGTACCGGTAGCAAGTCTTGAGGTACCAGTAGTTCGCTGGTAGTGGGCTCAGCTACCGTACCTAGGTTCATAGCTACTGGTAACTCGTTGGTAGAAAGCCCAGGCACTGGTACCAAGAACACGAGCTACCAATACCTCCTTCAAAATTTTCAAAAATTTGAAATAATTTTGTCAAACCTTCAGGTCTTGAGCCCTTTTGTTTAAAGGATGTAATTGGAGAAATTTTGATGGCAAATTGATGGATATGGGACCTTGGAACGGTCAAGTGATTGATATGTATTTAGGTTATGCGTTTGGGAGTGCTACAGTACAAGTGAGACTATGTCCAAACTCTGTGTTGGTTATGATCCGGTGAAGGGGACATGATGATTTGGTCTCAGGGCTTACAGCATATACGAGTATTTTCGCGGGTGGATGGGAGATCAATGGGTTGAGAAGGGACCCCGGATTTAGGGGCGTCACACTTTGTCATCCCCTTCTCCCTGGCACAACAACCTAACCCTTTATCCTCCCATCTTTCTCTCTCTCTCACTCTCTTTTTCTCATTGAAGTAATTATAAAATTACTTTTGAAACTAAATTATTTAATCCTCCTTACCAACTTTTCACTGGTTACAACATCAATAACATATGGTTTTTTACATTCACGTATAATTGGCATGGGAGGTGAAATCATGAAATGCCAGAAGAAAAAAATTTTGTTTCAAAAAAGGGTGTGCTTGTAGCCTTTCCGATCTCTTTTAAACTGCTTGACGATTATTCAAATATCTCAAAAGGGAGCCAGTATGTTCTTGGGATTACACTTACGAGTTGAATGTACATCATAGCATTGGAGTCCTTTATCTTCTTGTTTGGGCACTCCAAAACTGTGTATTCAAATCCTTGACACTCAGCATTGGAGTCCTTGACCCTTTTAATCAATCCCTTGCTAATTTTTATTCTAGCCTTTAAATTCATTCTAAATTTCCTCATGAATAATTCTATCTCCTCATCTCATAATCCTACTCATGCCCATTTATAGAACTCAAGGCAATTCCCCTTGACTTTTTGAGTTGATGAAGTTTCATCTCGTAAATCAACAAAGACCTAATCATGTCTTCCATTTTCCACTTCTCAACATCAACACTAGTCTCCATGGCTATGACTATTGGTTGAAACCTCTCTAGTAGAGATCTCAAGATTTTCTATAATAGCACCGAGTCATCATATTTTTGGCCAAGAGAGAAGGAGAAATTTATGATGTCACAAAAACGTGCATAAAACTCACTAAGTATCTCATGGTCCTCCATTCTAAGTGTTTCAAATTGAGTGGTCAAAATCTGAAGGTTGCATTTCTTCACGGAGGATGTCCTCTTGTGGAATACCTTAAGAATGTCCCAAGTCTCCTTGGAAGTCTCACAATTATAGATCTTTTAGAACTCAATCTTTGTGATGACATTAAATATCACATTCAAGATTTTTTTTTCATTGGCATCATAATCATCTTTTGTCTATGCCAACTGGGTTTTGGTTTTGTGATAGAGTCCATTCCAACTGTCTTGACTTGGGTAGGAGGGATCCATCCTACTTGCATAGTCACTCACACACATTAGTCTATGGATTTTAAAAAAAGCCCTCATGTGACCTCCAATAAGGATAGTTAGACCAGTAAAGCAATGGTAGTCTTGTGACCGAACATCCTTTGAGCTGAGTATCCATAAAAATAATCCGGGGTTTAATGGATCTCACTAATGAAAAACAAAACTAGCTCAAAAAACAAAAAGGTCTATATACGTGCAAAGTAACTTGGCCAAAAAATATACCGAAGTATCCTTGCTCTAATATGAAATTGGAGTACATAATGAGGAATGACCTTGGAATGTTGAAGCAACACAAATTGACCTAGATGGGGGTAAATAGGTCTTATGCACTAGAATTTGGAATTATGCCCAAATAAAACCTACTTGTGCAATTACAAGTTTAAACCCACAGAATGTTAGGATCATGTTTGTAATTGGCCAATTTCGTGAAGACTTTTATAAATTTTAACATATTACATGGTCATGACGGAGCTCAAGCTTCAACAACACATCAAAGACTCTATAAATGCACCTTCATTCTTAGGACAAACATAATGACCTTAGAGACATAATCAGCCTTGGTTTAATTCTAGACTTAGTATGGTAATGGAATTGGTAGGTGTTCTTCAAAGAAAAGTTTTTCTAAACTATTATAGTGTTTTGAAAATATAGGATTGAGTCATTAATGGGATCCTGTTTGAGCAACACTCTTTAGCGCTCAATATGTGATGCCCCTAAACCGGGTGTCATTTATTAACCGTTGACCATCTATCAACCCGCGAAAATACCTATGATTGTCGCACCACTCAGTGACACGTTAATAACATTTCCTTAATCGGGGTTATAACCCACACATAAAACTCCATACACATTTTATCATTTGATCCAATCGTGGTTCAATGTACCACATTTCATACTCCATTATAGTCCATGTACATCCTTGGAACCCAAGAACCCATAGCCCAAAATCTTGGCAAAGTAATTTTAAAATTTTCAAAATTTTGGAAAGTGTACCGGTAGGATGTACCGGTACGGATTGCCCACTTCAAAAGCTGTACCGGTACGGTTAACCCACTGCAAAATCTGTACTGGTACGGTTAATGATTAACCCTAATTAAGGCATAATTTAATAGGTAAATTGTGTTAGTTGAATAAAGTTAAACTAGTCAAAATAAATCAAATTAGGGTTAGTGTGTGAATAAAAGAGAATGCATTAATTGTTGCTCTTTTCTGGGTTTTGTGCGTCAAAGCTACAAACTATTGGGGAGCCAATTGCATTAAAGCTACAAACTATTGGGGTGCCAATTATCAAAGTTCAAAACAAAGGGGGATCAAAGAATTCAAGGCCACCAAACAAGACTTTCATGTAATTCAAGGCCACCTAACAGGACTTTCATGTAATTCAAAGCCACCTAACAAGACTTTCACCTTCCATTGTTGCCTATAAATACCACTCCTTAGGACTTGTAAAGCATTCATCTTTTAGTAGTGGAAAACCCTCTAAAAGTATTTTTGCTTTCCTTATTGCTTATTGCTTTCTTTAAGTATTGCTTTCTTTTATTGTGTTATTGCTTCCATTTAATTTATTGCTTTCTTTTACTTTAAGTATTGCTTTCTTTTATTGTGTTATTGCTTTCTTTTACTTTCATTGCTTGAGCTTCCTTCTTCCATTAGAGGAGTGAAACTCTTCCACTTTTCTAGAACTTTACCAAAGCCATGAAGGGTGGAACGTGATTCACTCATTCTTTGTCAAAAATCGGCTCCTTGTGTAAAGAGTTTTACCTTGTAACTCCTCTACTTGGAGGGATGAGCATCACTCACTTTTTTAGCTTTAACAAAGTCATGAAGAGTGAGTAATTTCTCATCCAATCTTTAGTAAGAGGTGATTATCCGAAAGTTATATTTATGCATTTTGTTTATGCTTAGATTTAGTCTTTATTTCTTCATAATGTCTTCTCATCATATTGTTGTCTTTATTTTAAGCATGAATAGCTAAATCTCTTAGTTGGCAAAACCAAGAGGAACCTCCACTTGGGTATACCATTTCAACTCATTCTCCTCCCCTCTTTCAGAGTTCAATGGTTCTGTTTGACTGGGTTAAGGGTGGATAACTTGGTGAGTCTTTGATATTCCGTAGGCCTAGTCACGGTTTATGCTTAGATACTCACCAATCTTATCCCTAGCTTCCTACGAATCAATCGTTCATTCATGCTCTATTAGAGGAGGGTTTCGAGTTGAGACGGTATTCATATTGGAGTGACCTCTTGGATTTGCCAATATTTGTTTCTCATTTTACTAGCATCAAAACAACTTCACCAAACAACTTCCAACAATCAAATATTTTACACTTTCTTTCTCCCAAAATCACGTTCCCCTTGGTTTACTTCCTTCCTCGTGGAAACGACCTTGGAATACCACCAAGTAAAACACGATCCGTGAAAGTCTCCTTGCGCTTGGGGAGCACTTTTGTTCACACATTCTCACATTTGACATTTCATTCATCCACCATTCTGTTGCCCTTTCTTTTGACATCATCCCTAGGAGAGTGACACTCTCCTTTATTTATATACTATACATGCTAAAAGGTGATGTTTAAAGGTTAGGAAACAACAAGGAATTTTCTCAAGCAATTAATCCACTGAAAAATCTGTACCAGTACAGATAACCCACTGGAAAATCTGTACCAGTACGAGAAACCCTCTGAAAAATTGACCTCTTTCCAGGTCAATCTCGTCATAGGTGCAGCTAATTGGGGGAAGTCCTCAATAAACCTCCTGTAATACCCCGCCAATCCCAAGAAACTATGTATCTCAAAGACTGACTTCGGCCTCTCCCAACCCAAGATGGCCTCAATCTTCTTCGAGTTTATGGATACACCCGAAGCTGACACCACATGTCCCAAAAATTTCACTTCCGTAAGCCAAAATTCACACTTGCTGAACTTGGTGTCCAACTGATAGTCTCTCAAGGTCTAGAGAACAACCCTCAAGTGACCCTCCCTCAGAATTGGAGTAGATCAAGATGTCGTCAACAAAGACCACGACGAACTAATCTAGGTAGGGTTGAAACACTCTATACATGAGATCCATGAATGCCGCCGAGGCATTCGTCAATCCAAAGGGCATCACAGTGAACTAGAAATGCCCATACCACATTCTAAACGCCGCCTTAGGGATATCTGCCTCCCTAATCTTCAACTGATGGTAGCCGATACGAAGATCTATCTTGGAATAGACTCGCGTTCCTCTCAACTGATCAAATAAATCATCAATCCTCGTCAAAGGGTACCTATTCTTGATAGTAACCCTATTTAACTATCGGTGGTCTATCCATAGTCAAAGGGTCTTGTCCTTCTTCTTGGCAAATAGCAACGGAGCGCCCCACAGTGAAGTGCTCGGTCTAATGAAGCCCTTGTCCAATAATTCTTGCAATTGGACCTAGAGTTCTTGCAACTCAGTTGGCACCATCCAATCTGGAGTCATAGAAATAGGTGATGTACTGGGATGCAACTCAATGTTGAAGTCTACAACCTTATGTGGAGGTAATCCCGGTAGTTCATCCAAAAAAAACATCCTCATATTCACAAATCACCCGAGGTAGACCCAACTCTTGTCTAGCCTCATCCTCCAGGGTAAGGCTTGCTAGTCAACCCATCAATTGTCCGTGCTAATAGGAGTCATACACTACTTGAGGTAAAGTGTCATGCTTTTTTCCTTAGAATTTGAAACAAACACCCTCCGGTGTGTAGGCAGTGACCCTCTTACGATCACAATCAATGACGACTCAGTGTGCCGTCAACCAATCCATCCAGAGGATAACATCAAGCTCCGACATATCTATGAACCTAAGATCCACAGTCAAAAGAATCCCTGAAATCTCTAACTCACAACCCCGACATATCTGATCAACACTCACCCTAGTTCCCAGGGGAGAACTCACACACAAAGGCTCTTCCAAGGTCTCAACCTCTAAGCCAAAACTTTCACACATGATGCAGCAATAAAAGAATGAGATGCACTAGAGTCAAATAATACTCTTGCCCATAAGCGAGAGAGTAGAAATGTATCATGAATAACCCACTGATCTGCTAGTTCAGTCTAAGATGTGATGGCGTAGGCACGCCCCTGGGTCCTTGAAGTCCCGACTTGCATGCCATGTCCTTGGCCTTGACCCATGCCCTAGCCCATCTGACCTGATTGCAGAGTCCCCACTCATGAAGTGGTGGGGGCCTGAGTAGCACCATGGAACTAATATTGGCTTCTCTGGCCCATGGTGGGGTAGGGAGGAACAAAATATGTCAGTGTATGCCCCACTGACGGCTGGGACTAAGATGACCCGTAGCTTTGGGATCCCTGCCTCTGAGGGCAACCCCGCTTCATATGACCCGGCTAGTGACAATGGAAACATGTCCATTGACCAGCTTGATAGGAAGGCCTCTGATTTCTTCCCCCTTGGGAGGATTGACCTTGGCCTTGGCCGTGATAGCCACGGCCCTGTCCTTGTGGAATAGAAGGCCTATGTCTCTTTTCCAAGCTAAAAGAAGAGGATTGCCCCTTTTTCTTCTTGTCTTTAGCACCCGCTTCCCAGAGGTTCCGTGCGTCCTCAACTTTTCTCTCAATGGCCATAGCTGTCGTGACCATCAAATCCAAGTTTTGCAAGCAGTGGCCCACAATTTACCCCTAATGGACAATTTCAAACCATCCTCAAACTTCCAAAATCTTGGCAAAGTAATTTTAAAATTTTTAAAATTTTAAAACGTGTACAGGTAGGCTGTACCGATACAAGTTGCCCACTGGAAAAGCTGTACCGGTACAGTTAATCCACTAGAAAATCTGTACTGGTATGGGTAACCCACTAAAAATTTGCACCGATACGAGTAACCCCTTAGAAAATTTGTACCGGTACAGGTAACCCTCTGTACCTCGTCATACCAGTACGCTGTACCGGTACGGTTTGGCGACTTTTGCCTATTTCACCTGTTTTCAATTTCCAATCCATTTCAAACTATTCCAATACCATCCAAAACATGCTTAATAAGGTTTTTCATATAAAGCCAATTATATACAAGTTATATTACAAGTAATTCCATACAATTACATGCCCAAAATATAATTTTCACGAATATTTTACAAAACACGGTTTAAAGGTCACAAGTTGACCTCTCTTCATCCTCGAGTCTCCGACTGAGAGCCGCTCACCGTCGTGTATCCCACACTTGAAATATTTTTCTGTATAGGGTGAGCTACGCTCAATAGAGTATCTTCTACAGAGGCTACTCCCCCCATTTGCATATGAAATGTGCACATGCAACAATCAAACATCAATTTCCATTCCAAACAAGAAGATGCTATTCAATGTTGGAACTCTACTATGTCATGTCATGATATGAGATGACACTCACTCACACTTTAACCCGAGTCCTCACCGACTCCCACAACACAATGCAATGCCAATGTGTAGCAAAATCTATCATTGATGAATTACATCCAATGATCACCTTGAAATAAGAATCATGTGTTTATAAAATCAAATCATTTTTAGATGTTACACATTGAATGACCATTTTATAGAATAAAATCATGTGTCTTTGTTGGGTATCGGATTTTGGAATCACACCTCTAGCTCCGTACGCCATTACACTTTTCTGGAATTACACTGCTAGTAAGTGTATAAACCATGTGGCCGGGTCTTGCACCCGAAGGAAAGTCTAGTCCTGCTTGCTATACCCGACACAAGTTTTTCTTTCATGCAACCATGCGACTCAGTTAGATCTTCAGTCCAACTTTCTCGAGCCCACCCACCAATCACCAAGTATAGTGTTTGATCAAACCATGCATACACACACACCCATACTCATGTCCATAGATGTATTTTCCCCGTGCAAATGCAATGTAATGCACCATTGCAATCTCAATGTCATGCTACATATGTAATGAATGTCATATCAGCTAATTTACCCACATATTTCAACATATGTAGCACATATTAACATTTATATCCAACACAAATCACAAGCATGTTATACATAAATCATGCCATAACAAATTCAATTTTTCACATAGGCATTTAGCAAAATACCTTCAAGGCACAATTCATGTTTTCACACAAGATTTCTCACATAACATCATGTTCTAAGGAATTACACGAGTACTTTTCTTACACCAAACTTAACTAGGAATTGGCCTAAGCCATTTCCATAACCATAATCAAGTGACCTAGGTTATTCTATACACTTACCCATTCCATAGAGCATTCTAGCTAAGAAATAAACTAAGGTAGGAGGAAACCCTACCTCTTGGAGCGTGATACGAAAGGTAGAAAGCCTCAAGAACACCTCCCAAGCCCCAAAACTCTTGATTTCTCAAATCTCCTCTTTGGATCTTCGGTGAAATCCTTCGTTTGTGGTACGTAGACGTTGCCTTCATTGCAGTGATCGATTTTAACTCTTGGTCCGAATGATTCCGACCGACGGAACTCCGTAGATCACAAGGAGAAAAGTAGAAATCCTAATTTTTCTTTTCTCCCTTCTCTTGTCCTCTTCCAACGTGTGAACCATCAGAAAAGTGGGAGAAAATATATGAAAAATCAGATATTAAGCCCCTATTTATACCCTTTAATTGCGCGGTCCACATCGCATCGCACATTTCCTACTTTCGGGTCCGTTTTTATCCCGAAATGACTTTATTTCATTCCGATTTAAGTTTAAATTATTTTTATTAGAATTTTTTTTCAATTATAAGGAAATTTTATAAAATTTATTTTTGAGAACGTTTGTGAGGTCACCCGACCCCCAGTTGTCTCAAAAAATGTGAAAATTTGGCTATCTCAGAATTCGATGAAAATTCACAAGGTAACTAGATTTCGCGATACGAATCCGACGGTGAGGTTTGTTGCATCATCCAAGCTCTAAAAAATTACATATTTTCAATCCTCATTATAGTGGCAAATTACCATTTTACCTTTTTTCGGAAAAAGTTTAAATTTACCCGGGTTTTACACAATAAAACAAGTTTTGCTTGATTTCTAGCTTAAAAACCAGTAGGGAACACTCTTTGCTCACTTTCTTTTTGGCAAGAGTGGTCTCTGAACACTTAGGGATAAAATCGAAAAAGGTAAAATAAGTGGGTAGTGGATACCGTCCTCCGAGTTGGTCTTAGGCCATTCGAGCGGTCTTGAGGCTGCTCAAGTGATCCATGCTCGTCTGTTGTGGTTTGAATTCTTTTCTCATTCTAGAAGCCACCACCTTTTTATAGCCCTCTCACTACTCGAGCTATCGTTCGTGAATTTTGGTTTACTTGGTCCCCAAGACAAATCCTATTTTGAGCCTATGAATAGAGGGAGTCTTCCTAAGCTAGGGTTTCTCTTTGTAAGCCTAAAGTAAGCCTTTCAAGCCTTAAGAGATCCTTGAAGAACCCTAGACCCCTAAGATCCAAAGGCAAAATCAATCTTGATACTCTAATCCAAACTCACACCTTGGAGAAGAAGATCTAGACCAATCTTCGATCAAACCCATTGGAATAAGTATGCATACAGGGAGTTTATGCATCCTAGGATAGCTTGAGGCCTAAACAATCCACTACGATGGAGAGTTCAAGTGAAACTATCCATAACATCAATGGGTGTATCTGGTGGAGAGATCCATTGAAGGGAAATAGCGTCTAACCAAGGTACTAGCTGAGATATATGCCTCGACTACTTCTAGATTGATTTTGGGATAGTGGATTAGTCTTTGGTGAACCCCGAGCAGTTACCCGCGATTTTAGCAGGAGAGTTTCCATGTCAATAAATTATTTGTATTCTTTATTTTTATTTCAATATACACTTTTAATTTGATGCACACACGAGCACTATGTGTTTGACGATTTGATTGTTAAAGTTTTTATATCATTTATACTGTTTTGGTTGGGATCATCATGTGAGACACCATGTGAGATTGATTGTTAATCATAAAATTGACAAATCCATCTCATCAATGTACATGGTTTTAAGGGTTTTTCTTATTGAAAAGGGGTTCTCAATCTTAATTGTTTAATTGAGTTGTAAAGAGGTACTTTTGGTAGACATAAGTTAAAATTGGAGTATGTCCGAGCTTAAGATTGGATTAACGTATTCACCCCCTCTAGATATTGTCTTAATCCCTTGTGTTTCATCGTAAGAGATGATCCATTTTGCATATTATTTCCCTATACTACCAAATTTTAATTGAATTTTTTCATTGAATGAATACACTCGAGAGTCATACATTAAAGAAGGAATAACAATTGTAGATATGTAAAGACAAGTAATCACACAACACAACAATTTTTACATGGAAACCTTTCGGGAAAGGCGATGGAGCTAATCCTGGTCCATCTAACCTACTCCACTAGTTTCAAACTTAGATTACAAGTTCAAAGTCGTATACCTTAACCAATTCATCATATACCTTAACCAATTCAATGGCTAGAAGCTTCCTCCCTTGAATATTCACTCCGAAAATCCACCACAAGTATCTTGATAACTAGCTTTGAAGGCAATGAATTGAGATCCACGATATATCCTTGTGGAATCCTTCTTCTTGTCCAGGAATCTTCCCTTGATCCTTGAGTATCCTCCATGGTTCCTTTGTGTTGATGTTTTGATTGGTGTTCAAGATTGTCAACAATAGAAGCTTAAAGTCTCATAGGAATGTCTCATTGATCTTGAAGCAATTGGGTTTTTATGTGATTAAGGGTGTATTCTCTCTTGTTAGAGAAGTCTGTCTAAACCCTAGAGTCACTCTAATAGACCAACGGGCCTTTGGTTCAATGGTACTCTTTACCTTGTGAAGGCTCTGCCTTCTTGAGGTAAAGGGTTCAAGTCTCCCCTCCCCCTCCCCCTTCCCCCCTCCCAAAAAATAAAATAAAATAAATACAAAAAAAAAAAAAAAAAAAGAGTCTCTCTAATTGTAACACCCCGCATTTTCTTTTATATATGTATAAAGATATATAGTAAATAATTGTTGTAAAAATGGGGATATGTGTAGTGATGTGTGTTTGAATTTGGTAGAATGAAAAAGGGATGAACAGTGCACTGGCTGTAACATCAAGCTCGATTTCGACCTTGATGCAGTCCATATCTCTCAAAACTTAAAACATGAAATTTGTAGAGCTCTCTCTTAGGATTCCATATCACCTTGAATCATCTCAATCGAAACTAGGAGGAAGGAGTTATGTCCATATTACGAAGTAGTGTCTACACTGTCCAAAAATCTGTCCGGCAGACTACCTTTCGCTAATTTCATCATAACTCTTTATTGGAAAGTCCGAATTGTGTACCGTTATTTTTGTTAGAACCCTAACTCGTATATCTTTCCAACCATATAGGTTACACCTCCTAGAAATACCTGAGTCAAATCAGTTTATTCTATGAAGTTGACCAAAAATCTGCACAATGGTGCTCCTTGGATAGTAAAGGGTTGTGCTTTCTTATTAGACCCTGAAGGTGTAAAACCCCATATGTTTACATTAATATATTAATATACTTGTTTAGTGATTCTTCTATATGTAATGACTTAAGAATAAACCATATATATATATATTAAAATCGTAAGAATATCACCTATAGTAGTTCGAAGGAATAAAATAGAAATTTTAATGTTCCAAGTGTGAATTTATTTTAGTTTTGAAATAAATCATAAAAAGCAATGTTTTTAGGTTAAAATAACATTAAAAATGAATCCGGAACGTCGAAAAACCTTAGGGTAGTCGTATGGATCAAATTGGAGATTTCTAGTGGTAAAACTGTAATTTTGGAAAAAACTCAAAATTTAGCCATGAACAGTGAATTGCGCGGACTGCTGTGTTTAAAACACAGAATCCAGCCAATTTTCTTCCATTTTTTCTCACATCTCTCACCCCCAAACCCCTTAGCACCCTTGGGGAAGATAGAGGAAAGGAGGAAAGGGAGAAAAGAGGTCATTAGAGCTTGGGTTTTTGGTTTGAAACTTTGATTCAAGGTAGGGGTTTTTCTTCCATGCTTGTCCATTGAGGCTAAGGCTAAATATATATATATGTTTTGACTCATACTTGTATGTATTTGCTAGGAATTCCTTGTTTCTTGGTTTTCTTGCAATTATGGCATGTCTTAAACAAAGTTAGGATTGATTACCCATGAAACTTCTTTTATAGCTTTAAAACCCTAGTTTTTGGGGAAATATGGAATTCTCTTTCTACATTTGCTCAAGCTTGGTTTTGAGAACTTTAGTGCTTTGTGTGAGTAATGAAAATGATGTGGTGGTGATCTCTTGTATTTTTCTTAATTGGTTATTTGGATTGTCGCATGATAAAATTTGGGGATTTTGATAATGGTTGCTTGTTGAGGGAAATTTGTGGATTTTATCTTGTATGTGATTGTTGGTATGAAAAGAGGATAATTATGAACCGAGGTTACTCGTAAGTATGCGGTTAAGTGTGGAATACTTGAAGGGGGGTAGAGGTTACTTGTAAGTATGCTACCTACCAAAAGAGGATATTTATGAACCGAGGTTACTTGTAAGTATGCGGTTATGTGTGGGAGACTTCAAGGGGGGTAGAGGTTACTTGTAAGTATGCTACCTACCTAAAAGGACATCTAACGACCGTGGTTACTTGTAAGTATGCGGTTATGGGAAACAAAGACTTGAAGGGGGTGGAGTTTACTTTTAAGTATGCCACCTGCCAAAGGAAATATAATAATCGATGGTGGAATAAGCGTTCCTTTTTGTATTATGGTGTTACTATTGCATTTCCCACAAGAGCTTGTGGAGGTATGGGACTCTACAAGAACTTGTTGGAAATGGTTATGGTTGCTCATTGTGACTTGGGTTTACTGTTCATTTAAATTATTGCGAATGTTTAAACTTGAGATCTGTTTCAAATGTCACGGTTTTACTTCAAATGTTATATGATATTTTGGAAAATAAGACCGAACTGTTTTACTTGTTTTCTAAACCTTGTATGAGTATGGAAGGAATGTTGCTACAGAGCTTAGTGCTCATCCCCTACAAATAATATCTTTTCAGATTTCGTCTATGAGGAGGAGTTACAAGTAGATGAACCAGTGCATGGGGAAGCTCCCCTAGAGGGGAACGGGGGTCCTGAACTGGATGCCTAGAGTTATATTTCTTTTGTACTAGACTAGAGAGTTTATTTTGAAATCATGTAAAGTCTAGTATTTTGTTATTTCACTGCAAGTGTAATTTAATTCTTTTGGGAATATATTTGTCATACTTGGCCTATTCTTTTGGGATGGCATTGTGGATATGACATATGATGAATGAAAGTTTATTTTATGATGGATAAATAGACCCGGTGTGGTCAATAGTTATGCATATGTGGACCCGGTGTGGTCAATTGTAATATAATTGTACAGGTTGTGTTTTGGGTAAAGCTCCCCGTACAAAGGAGACTCTGCCCAAATTTTGTTAAAATATGAATGGTTGATGAATGAACTTTCGTCGTGATGAATTTACGTAATGCTCTCATGGGGTGAATGGTTTTTAGAATGTAATGTCACCCAAGGGGGTTTTTGGGGCGTTACAAATTTGGTATCAGAGCTTAGGCTTTAGGTCTTACATGGGAGCTGTAGGTTATGGATTACCACTAGAAAGGCAGGATTAGGTTGAACAAAATTGTTGATCTATGTTTTATATAAATCTTAGGCTTTAAATTAAAGCAATAATTAGGATGTCTTGTACCTCAATGAAATTAAATTGTGAATTGATGTGCAGGATGGATGGAGGACGAGGACGAGGACGTGGACGTGGGCGTGGTCGTGGTCGTGGAGGTCAAGCAAATCCACCACCACCACCACCTCCCGATGCCATGAATGGCATCTATCAATGCTTGAAGGAGCTCACCACTTTGGTACAAAACCAGAATGGGAACAACAACCATAATGGTGGAGCTCAACCACTAGCGCAAGTACCCGGAATTGGAAATGGAGATCGAAGGATGGTGGTTCTTCGAGAATTTCTGAGACAACATCCACCCACCTTCCAAGGGAGCTCTAACCCTTTGGATGCGGACAAGTGGATACGCAGAGTGAAGAAGGTATGTGACGGCATGGGAGTTGCCGAAGATTTGAGGGTTGGCTTGGCGACCTATTTGTTAGAGGGGGAGGCCGACCATTGGTGGGATTCGGTCAAGAGACGGAGGAACACTGATGCACTCACTTGGGAGGAGTTCGACCAAATATTTCAGGACAAGTACTTTCCTGAATCAGTCAGAGATCGAATGAAGGCTGACTTTCTTGCTCTACGACAGGGTAGCACGACGGTGGCCGAGTACGAAAGGAGGTTTGACGAGCTCTCCCGTTATGCTACAGGATTTATATCTACGGAGGCCGACAGGGCTAAGCGATTTGAGCAGGGACTGAGGCCGGTCATCCGGGAGAAGTTGGTGGCTCTCAAGATTAGGGAGTATGGGGACTTGGTGGACAGAGCTGCACTGGTAGAGAGAGACATAGAGGATAGCCAGCGACGACAGGGCTTCTTGAGAGGAGGTCCAATCCGGACGGGTGCTACCACTAGTGGGGCACAGAGACCGACACCATACCGTCGCCCAGACCCAACAGGTGGACAGCGACTTTTGACAGCCCGAGGAGAGGGAGACACTCAGACTAGAGCTGGTATTATCCCACGATCTTGCTTTGCATGCGGAGGTGTGGGACATATTCGGATGCATTGCCCAGTTTTTCCACCTCAAGGGCCTATCCAGACCGCAAGACAAGTACCAGCAGCCCAACCACCACCACCGAGGCCTGCACCGCATCGACCGATACAAACTCAAGCCCCCGGCGGCACCAACCAAGGGCGAGTATTTGCTTTGACTCAGCCGGAGGAGGACATTGCCAATGCCGTTGTGGAAGGTATCATTCTTCTCTACAATTCCTGGGCCCGAATCTTATTTGATCCCGGTGCTACTCATTCTTTTATACGTACTGCATATGCTATGAATTTGGGATTGGGTTTCGAGAAGTTAGAACATGCTTTGACTGTTGACTTGCCTACGGGAGAACAATTGGGTACTAGCCGAGTCTGCAAGGGTTGTGTGCTTCGTATTGGGGAGCACGAATTGATTGTGGATTTAATTGCTTTAGAGATGAAGGGGTATGACGTGATTTTTGGGATGAACTTGTTATCCACTTTTCGTGCGGTACTGGATTGTTTCCGCAAGCGGATTACATTTCAATTGCCGGGAGGAGTAATTTTCAGTTTTGTGAATAACCGAGATTCTTTCCATCCATTTCCTACTACGGGTAGTAGATTCTTAAAAGCGAAAGCGGGAAGTCATTTGAGTTTCTTAGCTAGCTTGATGGGAGATAACATGGATAAACTCCATACGGATGTGGTGTTAATTGTATCGGAGTTTTCGGATGTTTTTCCTGAGGAATTACCTGGATTACCGCCACATAGGGAAATTGAGTTCAAGATCGATCTCTATCCGGGAACCGAACCCATATCCATTGCTCCCTACCGGATGGCACCTTTGGAGTTGAAGGAGCTAAGGAAGCAGTTGGATCAATTGTTGGCGATTGGGTTTATCCGTCTAAGCACTTCACCTTGGGGAGCCCCGGTCCTCTTTGTGAAGAAAACGGATGAGACTCTACGGTTGTGCACGGATTACCGGAGGTTGAATCGGGTTACCGTGAAGAATAAGTATCCGTTGCCGAGAATTGATGACTTATTTGATCAGTTGGAGGGTTCAAAGTATTACTCCAAGATTGATCTTCGCACGGGGTATCATCAGCTGCGAATTAAGGAGGAGGATATTCCTAAGACTGCTTTCCGTACCCGATATGGTCATTTCGAGTATACGGTGATGCCATTCGGATTGACTAATGCCCCCGCAGCCTTCATGGATTTGATGCACAGAGTCTTCCGGCCATACCTCGATCAATTTGTCATTGTGTTTATTGATGACATATTGATTTACTCACAGACTCAGGAGGAACATGCTCGTCATCTCTCTATTGTGCTACAAACATTGAGAGAACATAAGTTATATGCAAAGATGAGCAAGTGTGAGTTTTGGATGAAGGAAGTGAAGTTCCTTGGCCATGTTGTGTCCGAGCAAGGAGTAGCGGTTGATCCAGCAAAGATTGAGGCCGTGATGAAATGGGAACCACCGAGGAACGTGACAGAAGTACGGAGTTTCTTGGGGTTAGCCGGCTATTATCGTAGGTTTGTGGAAGGGTTCTCCAAGATTGCGATGCCGATGACTCGCCTTACAAAGAAGGGGGAGAAATTTTTGTGGACTCAAGCGTGTGAACTAGCTTTTCGCACCTTGAAGGAGAAGTTGACGACTGCCCCTATCCTCATTATTCCGAGTAGTGGGGAAGGCTACGATGTCTACACCGATGCTTCACTACGAGGATTGGGATGCGTTCTAATGCAAGGAGGGAAGGTAGTGGCTTATGGCTCGAGGCAACTCAAGGTGCACGAGCAGAATTATCCCACACACGACTTGGAGCTGGCTGCAGTGGTGTTTGCTCTTAAGTTGTGGAGATGTTATTTATACGGGGAGAAATTTCAAGTGTTTTCGGACCATAAAAGCCTCAAGTATATCTTCACACAGAAAGACTTGAATCTCCGGCAGAGAAGGTGGATTGAGTACTTGGAAGATTATGAGTTCACACTCAACTACCATCCAGGGAAGGCCAATGTAGTTGCCGACGCTCTTAGCAGGAAGTCTCGGGGTGAAATCAATTCTCTTGCGGTAAATAGGTGGAAAATGATTGATGCATTGGAGGAGTACGATCTATGGGTGGATGGACCGGAGTATCAATCATATCTATTCAACCTTGTAGCTCAACCGACGCTTCGACAACGGGTTGTGGAGTTGCAATGCCTGGATTCGGAACTCGATTTGATTAGAGCCCGATTGGAGAATGGGGAAGCGATGGGAGGATGGTCTTGGAAGAATGGAGAGTTGAGATATGGGGAGAAGCTATGTGTTCCCGATGATTCGTCCCTAAAGGAGGAGATACTTGGGGAGTGTCATCGCTCCAAGTTTGCTATCCACCCCGGTAGCACAAAGATGTATAGGGACATGAAGCGTCAATACTGGTGGAGGGGAATGAAGCGAGATGTAGCCAAGTATGTGGCAAAATGTGCGGTGTGCCAGCAGGTGAAGATTGAGCATCAAAGGCCAGGAGGAGTCCTACAGTCTTTGCCTATTCCAGAGTGGAAGTGGGATCACATCACCATGGACTTCGTGTCGGGTTTACCACGGACGTCGCGCAGGCATAATGCAGTGTGGGTCATTGTGGATAGACTCACCAAGTCCGCTCATTTCTTGGGTATGAAGACCACAGACTCATTAGAGACGTTGAGCAAGCTCTATATCTGTGAGATTGTTAGGTTGCACGGAGTTCCGCTCTCCATTGTGTCGGATCGTGATTCTCGGTTTGTGGCGCGATTTTGGCAAAGTCTACAACAAGCTATGGGGACAGAGTTACATTTCAGCACAGCCTTTCATCCCCAAACGGATGGCCAATCCGAGAGGGTGATACAAATCGTGGAAGACATGTTACGAGCTTGCGCGTTGGACTTCAAGGGAAGTTGGAGTGACCATTTACCGTTGGTGGAATTTGCATACAACAACAGCTATCAGACCAGTATTGGAATGGCACCCTATGAGGCCTTGTATGGAAGACCATGTAGATCCCCGACGTGTTGGTTAGAAGCGGGCGAGAGTAGTTTGTTTGGGCCAGAAATTGTTCGAGAGACTACAGAGAAAATTCAACTCATCCGGGAGAGACTACGCACAGCACAGAGTAGACAGAAAAGCTACGCGGATCAAAGACGAAGACCATTAGAATTCAAAGAGGGGGACTATGTGTTTCTCAAAGTGTCGCCCCAGAAAGGAGTATTTAGATTCGGCAAGAAGGGAAAGTTAGCGCCAAGGTATACCGGGCCATTTGAAGTGATCAAAGTGGTGGGCAAGGCGGCATATCAGTTGCGGTTACCAGCTCAGTTATCGGGAGTACACGACGTATTCCATGTGTCCATGTTGAGGAAGTGTAAATCGGATGCAACGCCGGTTGTAGACTTAGAAGATATTGAAATTCAAGATGGAGCAACCTATGAAGAACAACCAGTGAAGATTCTCGACGCCAAGGAGAAAGTGCTTCGCAACAAAGTCATCAAATTGGTGAAAGTCTTGTGGCAACACCATGGAGTGGAAGAAGCTACATGGGAACCGGAGCTAGAAATGCGAGAGAAGTACCCACATTTGTTCGCTACTTGAGGTAAGTTTCGAGGACGAAACTTTCTTTAAGGGGGGTGGATTGTAACACCCCGCATTTTCTTTTATATATGTATATAGATATATAGTAAATAATTGTTGTAAAAATGGGGATATGTGTAGTGATGTGTGTTTGAATTTGGTAGAATGAAAAAGGGATGAACAGTGCACTGGCTGTAACATCAAGCTCGATTTCGACCTTGATGCAGTCCATATCTCTCAAAACTTAAAACATGAAATTTGTAGAGCTCTCTCTTAGGATTCCATATCACCTTGAATCATCTCAATCGGAACTAGGAGGAAGGAGTTATGTCCATATTACGAAGTAGTGTCTACACTGTCCAAAAATCTGTCCGGCAGACTACCTTTCGCTAATTTCATCATAACTCTTTATTGGAAAGTCCGAATTGTGTACCGTTATTTTTGTTAGAACCCTAACTCGTATATCTTTCCAACCATATAGGTTACACCTCCTAGAAATACCTGAGTCAAATCAGTTTATTCTATGAAGTTGACCAAAAATCTGCACAATGGTGCTCCTTGGATAGTAAAGGGTTGTGCTTTCTTATTAGACCTTGAAGGTGTAAAACCCCATATGTTTACATTAATATATTAATGTACTTGTTTAGTGATTCTTCTATATGTAATGACTTAAGAATAAACCATATATATATATTAAAATCGTAAGGATATCACCTATAGTAGTTCGAAGGAATAAAATAGAAATTTTAATGTTCCAAGTGTGAATTTATTTTAGTTTCATAAAAAGCAATGTTTTTAGGTTAAAATAACATTAAAAATGAATCCGGAACGTCGAAAAACCTTAGGGTAGTCGTATGGATCAAATTGGAGATTTCTAGTGGCAAAACTGTAATTTTGGAAAAAAACTCAAAATTTAGCCATGAACAGTGAATTGCGCGGACTGCTGTGTTTAAAACACAGAATCCAGCCAATTTCTTCCATTTTTTCTCACATCTCTCACCCCCAAACCCCTTAGCACCCTTGGGGAAGATAGAGGAAAGGAGGAAAGGGAGAAAGGAGGTCATTAGAGCTTGGGTTTTGGTTTGAAACTTTGATTCAAGGTAGGGGTTTTTCTTCCATGCTTGTCCATTGAGGCTAAGGCTAAAATATATATATGTTTTGACTCATACTTGTATGTATTTGCTAGGAATTCCTTGTTTCTTGGTTTTCTTGCAATTATGGCATGTCTTAAACAAAGTTAGGATTGATTACCCATGAAACTTCTTTTATAGCTTTAAAACCCTAGTTTTTGGGGAAATATGGAATTCTCTTTCTACATTTGCTCAAGCTTGGTTTTGAGAACTTTAGTGCTTTGTGTGAGTAATGAAAATGATGTGGTGGTGATCTCTTGTATTTTTCTTAATTGGTTATTTGGATTGTCGCATGATAAAATTTGGGGATTTTGATAATGGTTGCTTGTTGAGGGAAATTTGTGGATTTTATCTTGTATGTGATTGTTGGTATGAAAAGAGGATAATTATGAACCGAGGTTACTCGTAAGTATGCGGTTAAGTGTGGAATACTTGAAGGGGGTAGAGGTTACTTGTAAGTATGCTACCTACCAAAAGAGGATATTTATGAACCGAGGTTACTTGTAAGTATGCGGTTATGTGTGGGAGACTTCAAGGGGGGTAGAGGTTACTTGTAAGTATGCTACCTACCTAAAAGGACATCTAACGACCGTGGTTACTTGTAAGTATGCGGTTATGGGAAACAAAGACTTGAAGGGGGTGGAGTTTACTTTTAAGTATGCCACCTGCCAAAGGAAATATAATAATCGATGGTGGAATAAGCGTTCCTTTTTGTATTATGGTGTTACTATTGCATTTCCCACAAGAGCTTGTGGAGGTATGAGACTCTACAAGAACTTGTTGGAAATGGTTATGGTTGCTCATTGTGACTTGGGTTTACTGTTCATTTAAATTATTGCGAATGTTTAAACTTGAGATCTGTTTCAAATGTCACGGTTTTACTTCAAATGTTATATGATATTTTGGAAAATAAGACCGAACTGTTTTACTTGTTTTCTAAACCTTGTATGAGTATGGAAGGAATGTTGCTACAGAGCTTAGTGCTCATCCCCTACAAATAATATCTTTTCAGATTTCGTCTATGAGGAGGAGTTACAAGTAGATGAACCAGTGCATGGGGAAGCTCCCCTAGAGGGGAACGGGGGTCCTGAACTGGATGCCTAGAGTTATATTTCTTTTGTACTAGACTAGAGAGTTTATTTTGAAATCATGTAAAGTCTAGTATTTTGTTATTTCACTGCAAGTGTAATTTAATTCTTTTGGGAATATATTTGTCATACTTGGCCTATTCTTTTGGGATGGCATTGTGGATATGACATATGATGAATGAAAGTTTATTTTATGATGGATAAATAGACCCGGTGTGGTCAATAGTTATGCATATGTGGACCCGGTGTGGTCAATTGTAATATAATTGTACAGGTTGTGTTTGGGTAAAGCTCCCCGTACAAAGGAGACTCTGCCCAAATTTTGTTAAAATATGAATGGTTGATGAATGAACTTTCGTCGTGATGAATTTACGTAATGCTCTCATGGGGTGAATGGTTTTTAGAATGTAATGTCACCCAAGGGGGTTTTTGGGGCGTTACACTAATAGTCTATTATTCATGTATGGATGTCTTAGGGATGAACCTCTTTAAATAGGAATAAAAAATAAGAATCTTGTGAGTTTTGGAAAGCCAAATTGGAGCTTAGTGTTAAGTTGAGCGTTGGTACCCACGAAAAATGTTTTGCTAACCCCACTCAATTTCCTAAGTCTCAAGTGCGCTATACGCAGTTTACCAGAAAAAACAAAGTCTAAATCAACTCACTAAGTACCAAGGGGTGCACTTGGGAAAACCTTCATCCAATGACTCATTTCAAAAAATATTTTGAAAACTAAAACCCTAAATTCCAAAAACATTTTAACACAGAAACAATGACTCATGACGGATTATTTACTCACATTCAATCCAAGTTTTAACTCCTAAGTTAAAAAAAAACGATGGCAACTAGATGTCTAGGTCAAACTTACCTAACCTAAGCTTATCCAAGAATTCTTCATTCGTGTATAATATGCTTGAGCTTCTCACCCTATTGTTGGTCTTCAATCCTCACTAGCTGCTTGACCATGGATTTAGTTGAGATACAATATGGATAGTGACCTCATGGAATTTGTCAATTACAATGTTTTTCCTACACCACTACTTTAGAAAAGCAAGGTCTTGGAGTGGTCATATACATTATAATATAATGTGACACAGCAAGTTGACTAGATTTTTTTAGTAGAAACATATATTTGTTGTGCAAGTTCGTTAATATCTTTTAATTTAGTTCAAACAAATCATTTTAATTGTCCAATTTTAAAATAGGGCAAGCATTGGATGGATTTTGCATTTCTAATCTCTATTTACAAATATTGTTCAA
>CAUOFW020000960.1:0-159485 GCA_963454935.2 Ilex paraguariensis | reverse complement strand
GGTGGAGATAATCATGAAGAGTTCTAATGAGTTGATCTTCATGTTCATCTATTTTTTCAGGACTCATGAATTTTCAAATAAAGGATTTAAAAAATCTAATTCTAACTCTACCACAGGCCTACTAGCAAATCTACCCAAAGTGTCCCTATATCTGTGCATGCAAGGCAATGGACTACTAAAAGAATAAAAATACTATAAAAAGAAATAATAATAATAATAATAATAATTCAACAAACTAAAAGAGGAACAGAGTTACTGCTTTTGTAGACTGTTGAAAAGAAAAACTACCTACCAATTCTTCTACCGTCTCCCCAACAACGGTTGGGTAGAAATAGTAAAATACCAAGGTGACATAATTGTTCATCAAATTGTTTCAAGAACAAAAAAAAAGAAAAGAGGCATTATTCAATGACTTGAAAGGCTAAAGAGTGCATCAAGTGAGAAATGTGGTTTATTGAGAGATTTAACAAGATTTCCTTTGTATGTATTTGGAAGTTTTTAAATCCTTTTTATTATTTTTATATAGCCTCAAACCTAAGCCACGTTACAACCTTTTGTGTTGACTTTTCTGATTCTAAGTAAGCTTTTGGGAAAATGTGGTGGAAGTCTCATTTGTTAATTCCTATCATAGGATCAATGTTTGCTTATTGTTTGTACAAAATTGCTTAATTCCCCATGAGAGTGTGTGCACATCCATTGTCAACTCCATAGAGAGAATCTTCACACGAAACACTTATATACCCATGAGTTATGACGTTGAACCTTTTGCTTAAGATGTTATTGATGTTACATGTGTCAGGGCTTCTGGTTAGATGGATATAGTTTGGAACACACACACACACACTCTATGGATTACTTGTGACAGGGTTATTGAATTCCTAAGATTCTTTTGATATATGAAACTGAAAAGTGTGACTTGGTGGCCTTTGTGTGTGATGTTCTTTGTTTTCTTTCATTGTTTTGGCATGAAAATTGATAGGAATAAGCAATGAGCAAGTTGGAGGGTGTGATGAGTGCGCAAAAGTGCAATCTAAATACTCTATTATTAGATTAAAATGTTAAAATGTGAATAGAAATAATTAGATATAATTTATTTTATAGAATTTAATATATATTTGAGCATGATTTTATAATATTTTAAATCTTAAATATTTCATTATTGGTTGGTGAAAGATAATTTACAATTGGATTTTACACTTAATATTTTTGGAACTTTATTGTTAGGGTTTTATATTTATTTTTTTTTATTTTATGGCAGCCCATAGAGTAAAAAGACTGAAACTGATGTTCCTGTCACGTGGGCTCGGCACTCATAATTTTTATTGGGTTTTATCTTTCTCAAATTATATAAGATTTGGGTTTTAGGGGCTAAAGCAAAAAGATTTGAGTTTTAGAAGCTGAAATAGAAAAGCTAGAAAAGAGAGGGGGAGGAAAAAGTATTTTTCAAAAGATTATTGACTTTTAAAAACCCTCGCTCGTCCTTTTCTATTAGGGGTGGCGGCTGAAAGAAAGAAAAAGGAGGCAGCGGCTATTCTGGCTAGGGGCAGACGCAGTTCACCGAGTAGAAATAATTCCAATGCCCATTATTTTGTTCTATTTTTTCGGAAGATTTTTATTGTTTATTATTTTCATGGGTAACTAAATTCTCATGTAAGACACTGGATGAACTTGCACAGTAAATGATATTTTATTTATTTTTAATTTTTGCATTTGATTTCTAATTAGTATAACTCTTTTATTTTATCAATCTCAATTTATTGTTGATGTTTTCTTCTCCGAATAATAATAAAATTTATTCTGTTAGTCATGTTTTTTCTATTGAATGGATTAGTTCTTTGATTATATTTAGATCAATTATTTATCTATATTGATTTAATTCTTTGTTACGATATTGTTTCTTAAGTATATTGTCGTCGTTAGATTTTCTCAATAGTAATAATAATTTACATATTTTCAAAGTGGTGAATGATTTTTCAAAGGGTTACATGTGGTTTAATCTTAGTTTATAAATCTATACCTTCCGGTTGAGAATTGAATTATCAATTGAGTTATTTAATGCATTAAAAATAATTAAAATATTAGATTTATGCAAGGGATTCCCGACACTTTATTGTTTGTCAAATTTGAGTACTTTTTTCTGTTAGTCATTTTGTTTCACTTGAATTTGCATTTAAATTAATCTTTGTTCTCCAATAATCATTTAATATTTTTCTTTAGTTTCTTTGTTTCTTCTATTATTCTTTTAATGTGTCTCTCTGTGAAATTTACACCCCAAAACTATGCTACAATTATCGCGTTATTCTTTGAAAGTAATCAGTACCCCATAACATAGGTATAAATTAGATTGATCAATGGTAAAATAGTTATTTACATGAAAAATAGTTAATAATTATAATATATATATGAATCCTATATGTGTATGTGTTGCATACTAAACATGGGTATGAACCGGATTTAAAGTTGAATCTCATCTTTGTAGAAAAGGGTTTGAGTTTGAAAGGGTTTAGAGAAGCTAATCCAAATCCTCTTCAAAAATTCATTCAAACAAACCCTAAAATCCCTTTCAGATTAACTAGGATGCAATTTTACTAAATTGTTCATGATATATTTTAGAAAAAATTTCATTCATACTCCTCAAGAAAGACATATTTTCAATGAAACCCCCTTTATTTTTAATTTTTTTTTCGTATTAAAATTTAGGCCGATTAAAATTCAATTTTTTACATATTAAAATTCGAGTCAATTAAAAATTATATTTTTTATATATTAAAATTTGAATCAATTAAAATTTATTTTTTATTTTTTTGAATCAAATTTTAAAAAATATAAAAAATATTGATATATAAAAAAATATATAAATTTTGATATATAAAAAAATATAAATTTTAATCAACTCGAATTTTAATGCGTAAAAAGAAAAATTTAATCAACTTGAATCGAATTTTAATTACCATGAATTTTAATAAATCAAAAAATATAAATTTTAAACGGCTTGAAATAAATTTTAATCGGCATTAAAAACTCATGTATAATATAAAAAAATGAAATTTTAATAGGCTCGAATTTTAATACGTAAAAAAGAAAAATTTTAATCGACTAAAATTTTAATATGTAGAAAAAAAATTTTAATCAGCTCGAATTTTAATATGTAAAAAAATAAATTTTAATCGGTTTAAATTTTATATAGGAAGACTGTTTGAAGTTTATGTAAGGGTAATTGTAGTATTTTAGATAATTTTTTTTTGTTAGAAATAGTGATTTAATTGTAGAGAGTGTGAGTGTTTAAATATAAATTAGAAAGAGTGTTAATGATATTTTAGATAATAAGAAGGTCTCATTAAAAATATAATAAATTATAAGAGGCGCGACTAGAATTTGATTATGTTATTTGTAGCGCAACCACCCTGCGACCAGCTTAAATATATTTAGCATGAAAACATTGAAAAGTCTCTCTCTCCCTCTCTCTCACACACGTATAGCCAAAGAATCTATACCGAGCTGTTTACGATCATTTACACTCAGGCTAACTCGTCTGCCAAAATCAGTCCAAGAACTATCAGGTCTCTGTTTTCTATATTCTCCGGCAAGTCTGCAGTCCTCAAACCAGCACTTGTCCGGATATTAAAGTACGAACTTAGTAGAAGTGAGGGTTGATACAGGGGTTTTGGAGATTGAAGTCATGAACCATGGCTTGTGATTGCTAGTTTTAACAATGATGTTGCTTCAAGTTGGACCTACCTGGGGTTGATGATGGGGGTTTTATGGTAGCTTCGGTGGAGCTTTGATGGCGGTAATATTTACTCCGTGGTGGGGGTCGCCTGATATAAGCTTCTTCTCCGTTGCTTCGATATATTTGGTTTAAATTTGAGTTTTGATTTTTATTCTGTTGTAGCCCTAATGGTATAAAATCATTATGACTCTGTTTCTTCAGTGGTGCTGAGATTAATTTCACGGCGACTGTCCCTGGAAAAGATGAAAACAGGGCCGGAGGGTTTGATGATACAAGAAACATGGAGTTCAATTAGTCATGTCATGTGGGCCATCACTAAATTATGTTGATTTTTTGCTAATGTGCCTGCATATAAATTAATCTCTCTATATTTATGTTCAAACCCAAAAGAAGACACTATCACAGATACCATACTTGAGCTTTTTGTAAGTGACGGCTGTCCTGAACTGTTACACCTATTTCAGGGTATTGGGAAATTCTACTGCCTGAGCTCTCATCTGCTATTTCATTAGGCAAAGCTGTCAATTTCAATATGAAATCAGGTGCCAAATATTTCCATCTTTTAATGATTTCATTCATGGGTAGTCTTGTATTACTTTACTGCTTTGTTTCCCTTTAAACTTTTGCTTCCATGCTGTTTACCAAAACTATATATTGTCTTCAGAAATTTGAAATCTAGTATAACTTTAACTTGCATTATTCTGTTTGTTGTCTGTGTACTTTTTGCCTGTCTCTATTACGTTTGCAAGGAGAGAGGGAAAAAGGGAAATTGGAATCAAAACAATACGGCTGTATATATCTTGTGATGAATTATTTTGTATTTGTCATATTGTTACTTGCTAGTGTTGAGTGAATTCCCAAAAGAAGACAAGCCAGAGTCAAGCAAACACCCTCTTTTAGAAGACGTGACAGAAGATGATATTTACACTAAAGATGGCACGGAAGATTACCATAACAATCCTGCTAACAAGAGGGAAACAGGAAGCTGGAAGGCCTGCCCTTATATCCTTGGTATATGTGTTATGCATCTCTTCAAAATGTTGTGGGAGTTGTGCATTGTGGGACAAAGCTTATTGACAATTAATATTTTCTTGAAAGGAACTGAATGTTGCGAAAGATTGGCATACTATGGGATGAGCTCCAATTTGTTGCTTTATTTCAAGAATAAACTCAACCAGCACAGTGTTACTGCTTCAACAAATCGCTCAAATTGGTCTGGAACATGCTATATCACTCCATTGATTGGAGCATTTCTTGCTGATGCCTACTTAGGAAGATATTGGACAATTGCCAGTTTCTCCATCATTTACGTTATTGTAAGTTGACTTATTGAAGTTTTCCATTTGCTTGTTTTCAATTAGTTTAAAGTCTATGCTCTTACAAAATGAATTCTCAAATTCAGGACTGGTTTTGTGAGCCACTATAAATAAGTAAAATACAGCCAAAATATAACAAAAGACCAAAGAAGAGAGTGCATAATTAGAATTTCAGCCCTTGTTCATTTACTATTGTAGCCTTAAGAATAACTAAGTTCTGCCTGTTGTCTTTATATCTAACCTGAAATTGAACATGCTATGGTTCGAAATCTACATCCTTGCCTTAAGATTCTAATTTGATTTAGGGGATGGCACTCTTGACATTATCAGCATCAGTCCCTGGCCTAAAGCCAACATGTTACGAAGAAGACGGTTGTCATCCAACTGATGCTCAAACTGCGGTGTGCTTCACAGCACTTTACCTGGTTGCACTGGGAACTGGAGGGATTAAGCCTTGTGTCTCCTCCTATGGAGCAGATCAGTTTGATGATTCTGATGAGGTTGAGAAGAAGTACAAGAGTTCATTTTTCAATTGGTTCTATTTTTCCATCAATATTGGTGCACTGATTGCTTCTTCTGTGATAGTCTGGGTACAAAATAATATCGGTTGGGGATGGGGCTTTGGCATTCCAGCTGTGACCATGGCAGTTGCCGTAGTTTCTTTCTTTTCAGGTACTCAGCTGTATCGGAACCAGAAACCTGGAGGCAGCCCACTGACACGCATCTGCCAGGTGGTGGTGGCCTCTTTGAGAAACTATCGGGTTAAAGTACCTGCTGACAAGTCTCTCTTGTACGAGACTACAGATGCAGAATCCGCCATAGTTGGAAGCCGCAAGCTTGATCATACGACTGATTTCGGGTAAGTGCCTGATCCTAAAAGACTAGGTCAGTTGATATCTGTCAAATTGCAAGGACATGAAAGATGGTTTCTATATTTAGTCTATCAAAGTTCAATAAGGTTCATTGGTGGCAAGTCAGGTAATTTGTGTATTGTACTTCCTTCTTGATAGTTTTTGTACATTTAATTATTCAGCGACAAGTATTCCTCAACAGTGCTTAGCAATGTAGTCTACATTGTTTCAATTGAACCTAGCTCCTCAGTACATGAATCAAATTGCAGAATCCATAACTTCAATTGTGTATAATCCTCACTTATACATGATCTTTATTTTTCACCTAATGTTGATAATTCGTCCATCCTGTGATTCACTCCCAATATCGTCATTTTCAGCTTCTTCGATAAGGCAGCGGTGGTGGTGATACAATCAGATCATATGGAGGGTTCAGTAGACTCATGGAGATGTTGCACAGTAACACAAGTTGAGGAGTTGAAAGCAGTCATACGTTTGCTTCCTATATGGGCCACTATTATTATCTTCAGTACTGTTTATGGACAAATGGGTAACTTATTCGTGTTGCAAGGCACCTTCATGGATGCTTATGTGGGCAACTCTGGCTTTGAGATCCCAGAAGCATCACTTGGCATTTTTGACACCCTTAGTGTGCTTTTTTGGGTCCCAGTCTATGATCGAATCATCGTTCCAGTAGCCAGAAAAATCACCGGCCACAAATCTGGCTTGACTCAACTGCAGCGATTGGGAACTGGCCTCTTCATATCAATCTTTTCCATGCTATCTGCAGGGATCTTAGAGATCGTTAGACTTGACATTGTGAGAAGGCACAACTACTATGATGTTCAGCATATCCCCATATCAATATTTTGGCAGGTTCCACAGTATTTCATAATAGGCTGTGCAGAAGTATTCACATTCATTGGACAATTGGAGTTCTTCTATGAACAGGCGCCTGATTCCATGAGAAGCTTATGCTCTGCTCTCTCGCTCACCACTGTTGCCCTCGGAAGCTATTTGAGCTCTTTACTGGTGACCATTGTTACGGTTATCAGTACTCGGAATGGAAATCCCGGATGGATACCAGACAACTTGAATTATGGTCACCTTCACTACTTCTTCTGGCTCTTGGCTGTGCTAAGCGTGGTGAATTTAGGAGCTTTTATCTTGGTAGCAAAGTGGTACACACATAAAAGGCCGGTTGGAAATCTCCGGTGATTGCTTCAAGGAGTGACACCACGGACAATATAAGCAAGTCTGTCCTACCCGCGTTTCTGACTTTTATTTGCTTTTCACCAATGGTGGTTTAACCACTTGAAAATTCACTCTATCAGTCATCAGCTTCTTTATCTTATGTGAAACATACAGTTAAATTCTAGTACAAAGACTATAGATTGTTAATGTTTATGCAATTAGAGAGTGCAGAAAAGAAAAGCAAATGCATATTGCCGCGTTCTGTCTACTACAAAAGATATAATTGACGCTTATAACACAGTTGGAAGCTGATTGTATACTTTGTAGATTATGAACATGAAGGCCATCAACACTTATGTTTCCAATGTCCATACGCCCGACAGATTATGATTATCCGTGATCGGCCGATGCAATGTCCATCTGCAAAGATGCCATGGGATTCTTTGATTTCTTGTGCTGCTAAGGAATGGAGAGGAAAGTCTTTGAAAAAAATTAAAATGCTCATCAACCACCGTATATTATACTTGGAAAGGCAGTACTTTAAAAAAAAAAAAATTGTGTAACTCGGGGGATGCTGTGACATTGAAGAATGACAGTTCTGAAGGAGAGATTGGCTATGCTTACGCTTCCAATTTCTCCTGATTGTTCAGTCTTGGAACCTCCTGGAAATCTGTCTGAAGTTATGATTTCTGGTTGTGGTTTGAATCTCAATGATATGGACAGCTGAGGTAGATGCTACACAACATTATGCCTGAGCATTTGGTTCGATTTCGTACTTTAGTTACTCTGATCGGAGATGTTATGCATATTGATTGCCTTGTCATTTGTGATGTTCAGCAGACCTCAATTCTTGAGTGGAGTTGTTCTTCAAATTCTTGGAAATAATGGTATATTTATTTAAAAAAATCATTAAGTGTTGGAGATATAGCAGCAGCCTAGTTTATTAGGATTTATTAAGTTTTTCTTTTTTACCTTTTTATCCTTATTGTAACTTTTATTGGTTATATATACGGGGCTCTACTCTTAGTTTATGTCCCTTTTTCATTCACAACTATTTCAAGTTAGTATCAAAGTCAAATACAAACGTTAATCCTAACATTATCCTCCACCATAGACTCAGCAACCATAGCCAACCATCCAGCGACATCAACAGCGAAACCACCAAGCGACATCAAGAAGCAAATCAGCCGACAATAGCAACAAGCAAACCAGCATAACACATCAAACCATAACACCCATACGCCAAAATCACACCGACAGCCACAAACCCACTACACCGACTGCCTCCATATAGCACTGACTGCCTATGTTGTCCAAATTTGGTATTGACAATTTACGTGCAAGTATACAAGATCAACAAGTAATAGAGTGATAAGTAAAATATCGTTCCCAAGGAGAATTATTACTAAAAACTTTCAAGTACTAACTTTATATCAATTCAATTTTATTTAAATAACTTGAAATAATTGTGAGTAAAAGGAGATACTCAAATTAAGAGTAAAACCCCGTATATATAGGCAAAATATAAAAATCATAGTAAGGGTAAAAAAGGGAAAAGAAATCCTAAAGGGAAAAGAAATCCTAATAAACCTAGGAAAGAGAAATCCTAATAAACCTAGACTATCTATACTCCAACACTCCCCCTCAAGCTAGGCGCAAAAATGTCAACTAAGTCAAGCTTGACAACGGAGTCCCGAAGAATAGACAGAGTGACAGGTTTGGTAAAAACATCCGCAACTTGATCACTGGTCCCCACAAACGATGGAGTAACAAGACCACTGCTGACCTTCTCCCGAAGAAAGTGAACATCGATCTCTATATGCTTCGTTCTCTCATGTAGTACAGAGTCAGAAGCGAGCTGAATAGCAGATTGATTATCACAATATAATGTGGATGGAGAGGTCACTGAAAAACCCAACTCGTCAAGAATCGATCATCACATGCTCCCCCATAATCTGAATCTGAATAACAGGCTAGAGAACCGGTCTGAGATCCTGATGCATAAAACAACCCAAGTCCAGGACAAGACTTGAGGTACCGAAGAATATGATAAACTGCATCAAGATGAGGCTGACATGACCTATGCATGAACTGACTAACTCGGCTGACTGCGAATGAAATGTCCGGCCTAGTATTGGCTAAGTAGATAAGTCTACCTACCAATCTTTGATAAACTGTCGGATCTTTCAACTCCTCACCTTCAGCAGTAAGCTTCAGGTTTGGAATCATACGTGATAATGCCGGTTTGCACCCCAACATCCCAGTGTCTGAAAGAAGATCCAAAACATACTTTCTCTGAGAAAGAACAATACCTCTGTTTCTACGGGCAACCTCAATCGTATGACTACATCACTGAAGCGAGAGAACCAGGCTCGTGGCGACTGTCATACCTTTCCAGACAGTCGACATACCTTTCCAGCATACTCCCCCTCACCACGAAAGCCCGGTGGTGCATCCATATAAATAATCTCGTCCAGATCACCGTGAAGAAATGCATTCTTCACATCTAATTGATGAAGAGGCCAAGAGTACTCCGCAGCCAGAGAAATAATTAAATGTAGCACCAAAATCACGACCTGGTACCTGAGTAAAGCCCTTCGCCACAAGTCTAGCCTTGTAACGATCAATAGTACCATCCGCAAGAAACTTCAGGGTGTAAACCCAGCGACAGCCAACAGGCTTCACCCCTGAAGGTAAGGAGACAAGATACCATGTATGATTACGCTGAAGAGCGTCCATCTCTGTTTGCATGGCAAGAACCCACTAGGGTTCCCGCATAGCTTCCGAAATAGAGCGAGGAACCAGCGTATCTGATAAGGCCATAGTATAAGCTCGAAATGTGGGAGACAGATTACCATAAGAAACATAAGCAGAGATCGGATATAAAATCTTTGCGGTCCAACCATATCGATCAACTGGACGGCGATCATGCTGCGAGAAGGTGGCTTAAGCTCTGGATGGAGCTTCCAGCAAGTAGCTTCCACGGGTGAAACGCAATAGCAAAGTTTCACCATCAACAAAGGGAGATTACACAAAATTCTCTAATCTAGAGAATAAAACCAAACATGGATGCCCAAAATTGGGGGCCAAAAACTCCCCGTCCTGACTGAGAATACATCTCTGATAATGCGCTCCATAGCTTTGGAACAGAGCTATGAAACTGGTGGATCTTGTAAACAGAGGGCTCCATTGAGCCAAATAACCATCCAAGAATGGCACAGTTTTCAGAGAACCATGCAGAATATCCAGGGTCGGCATCAGCTGTCTTTGGGTGAGATCTTGTCAGCCAACCAAGCTTCCTTACACGTCCTAAGAAAAGCTGGAATGAGCGTGACCACTCAGCGAAGTTACGACCATTCAACAATTGTGCCGTAACTTTTTTGAGAGATCATGCCCGGTAATGCTGGTAATGCAACTAGACCCGTTGAGATCTCGTTCCAAGAACCTAGATTATATTAAAATCTAGACCCGTCTGAAGAACCCAAATTACAAGCAAGAACGCCACAAAGGATGTGATTTACCTTTGATAAATTCAAAAGTTCAATCAAGAACAAGAGGAGTAAACTCAACTCAATTCACAATCAAAATTCATTATAGATTGTCTCAACGGTAGAGGTGTCAACAGTAGGGTTCTCAAATCCCTCAGTAGTAGCCATATCAACAACAATACTGGGGCACCCGTGACAGAAAAATAACTCTAAGATAAATAGAGGAATAAAATAAGGGAGAACAATATACCTTCAGTCGAACAGTAGCGACAAATAGGGAAGGTCCAAAAAGCTCCCAAATAACTCTAAGATAAATAGAGGAATAAAATAAGGGAGAACAATATACCTTCAGTCGAACAGTAGCGACAAATAGGGAAGGTCCAAAAAGCTCCCAAATAATCAAGTCACGGTGCCCAGAAATCCAAAATATATAAATAAGTGATCTACTGCATCAAGGGCAGATCAACAGAATGTACAAGACTAAGGCCTAAAATTGAACGGAAGAGATTGGGCAAAAACGAGGGCCAAGATGAAGCGACGGCTTGATCAAGGCGGACAGCGACGGCGCCGTCACTTTAACCTCTCCTATTCAACTTTCAGGCAGTTGATGGCCAGGGTGGTTTCGGCGGTATGGCTGGTAGAGCCATACACTAACCCTACCCCAAACCCTAACCTTGCTTTGATACCAACTTGAAATAATTGTGAGTAAAAGGAGATACTCAAATTAAGAGTAAAACCCCGTATATATAGGCAAAATATAAAAATCATAGTAAGGGTAAAAAAGGGAAAAGAAATCCTAAAGGGAAAAGAAATCCTAATAAACCTAGGAAAGAGAAATCCTAATAAACCTAGACTATCTATACTCCAACAAAATAATTAGAATTGAACTATGAAATTACTAATTGAAAACTAAATTTAAACTTAATAATCAAGGGTTGAATTTACCGGATAAAAGAAGTTAAGATTACAACTTCCCCTAATACTTCGTATAAATCTTTCCACTCTCTTTCCAGTTAATTGATCAAAATAAGTTGTTAACTGAGAACTCAAAGTTATTTATCAAACCTCTTCCGATAGTTAGATAAAGTTATCTCTCCCAATTAAATTACTATATTCCTATGCAAAATAAGTTGGAACAGATTCATTAAATTCAAACTCTCATAAAAGTTACACACGATATATAGGTATATTCCTATCCTATACACAAACCCAACAATTCAATCCTAAGAAGAATTAACCAGATGTATGTCATCATATTCAGATCTATCCCTAGAATTCATCTTCCAATTTCAACTAAGGAATCAAATTAATTGTTGGTCCCACAATCATATATTAAGCACAAAATATGACAAACAACTCATGTACGATCAATAAAACTAGAAACTAGAGTAGGTCAATTTAACTAGACATTAGGTTCCGTTGCAACCTTAATAAGAATTTAGTTCATAATGTAATTGAAAACATCATTCTCATATTAAACAACATCTCAGAAAATCAAGAAGTAAAAGTAAGAGAAAAGAATGAAAACTTAGTTGTAGTCTCTGATCCTTCTTTAGCCTTCAAGTTCAATCTTCTTCGTGTCGATTCCTTCAATTCTTGTCTTCAATTTTCTTTCAATTCCTTGATTTTTTTTCAGATGTTTTCAGCCCCCAAAAGTCAAAATATATCATCCTCACACAAACCCTAGCATATATGTAGCTTTAGAGTCTAATTTCGGGTCAAAAACAAGTCAAAATTCGTGTCACAGACCAACACAAGAGCGGGGGCGCTGAAAAGGCGCTGAATGGGCAGAATGTGGCCGCAGGGGTGCTAATTCTGCGCTGGCACAACACTGGTATTTTTTAAGCTTTCAGCACCCTTGTTGCTCAACCTTCAAAATCCTCCATTCAGGCTCTAAATTGATCTTGTTTGCTTCCAAATGATGATTCCTACCAAATAACATCAAAACACACAAAACAAATAAAAAGAAATATAAAATAATTTAAAACTTGTAATTTCATCAACCGAAAGTACTCAATTCGTAGGTATAAAACCCACTCATCAAATACCTCCAAACTTAAATCTTTGTTTGTCCTCAAGCAAAATGCTAAAAACAACAGTTATAAAAATTAATCAACCAACTACTCAAACAATGGATCAATATAAATCTGAACAATGGCCCCAAAAAGTTACTACAAATAATAATTCACGAGGAACTTCAAGACAGTGCAAAGTCTATCAATTCAACATACTCCTTAATTTTACCTCTGCTCATGACCCTTTAAATACATGTACATATCCGAACTTTTCAGCTAGCCATCACCCAAATTCATTTACATAATCAAATGCTTCATAGGAGATACTCAATCTCAACTTTATGAACTTACGTTTCACATCAACCTCCGCTTATTAAAGCAACCATATAACTAGAAGGTCAAAAGATTTTTTTTTTTCTTTTCCATTTATTTGATGAGTGAATTTTATGCTCCATCTCACCTCCTATTGAGCGAGTGCATTTTACACTCCATCTCGCATTTTCTTGAACGAGTGTGTTTTGCGCTCCATCTCGTTCTCAACATATGTTTAAGAGTGAGTGTGTTTTACGCTCCATCTCTACTCACCACATGCCCCTTTTCTTGTTTCTTGTCTTCCTATATTTTTTTTCTTCTAACTCATGAAAGATCAAATCAAAATAATTTTCACAATTTTCATTCTTTTTTTTTTTCAAATAACCCATCATATCCAATATTTCTCCCAAACTTATATGAATATTTCAATTCGCTTTGAATGATGCTTAAATAAGTTTTCTAAAGTTTCAATGATATCTCCCATAAGCATTTAACCAAATAAATTCTCTAAATAATAACTAACCAAACAGATGGGTATGTGCTCATGCATGAAAAGATCCCAAACAATGTAAAACCAACTAGTATGTCAAACTACAGACTCAACATGTTCATCAATTTCCCTTAAATTGACAATTAATTCCATTCATTATTGGCCATAATCAAATTAAATCAACTCATTGCTCAAGTCGTACTAAAACATACTATCTAAATGCATATATAATAATGCAAACAAGAATACACCCCCAAACTTAAACTAAACATTGTCTTCAATGTATAAAGTAGGAACAATTAAGACAGAGAACTTCCCTGAGACTTAACTAGTTGACATCATCGTTAGCGTCCTCATCGTCCGCTGAGTCGGAGGTATATTTAAGAAACATAGGTGGGCTGTTCTTGGCTGCTAGTAAGGTTTTGTGTGAACTCCAACTTTATGTTCAATCCTTGGGACCTGTAAGCAATTGACATACCAATTTAAATGCTCTAACTAACTAACTACATTATTTCTTATAAAAAACTAAATTAAAATAAAATGAAATAAAACTTAGAAACTAAAATTTGGGTTGCCTCCCAATTAGCGCTTGTTTTATAGTCTTCAGCCTGACTACTTCCTATTTCATCCCGGGTCGGCAAGGGTAATTGAAGATTTTTCATCATCAATGTCGCCGCCCCAATATTGCTTCAGTCTCTACCCATTCACCTTGAAAGTTCTCTTCGAATTAGCTTCTTTGACTTCAACCAGTCCATGCGGGAACACCTCCTCTTTATATAGCTTGGCGTTCTCAAGAGGAACTGAAATACAACTTCCTATGAATATCTCATTTACTGCATCTTCCACCAAATCAACCCGAAAATATTTTTCCTGTACCTTTGAAAATTTCATAGCTGAAAATACATTGAATGTAACCTCTTGATCTTGGACTCGCATAGTTAGCTCACCTTTTTGTACATCGATAAGTGTTCTCCCTATTGCTAAGAATGGTCGCCCAAGAATAATAAGTATTTCTCTATCTTGCTCACAATCTAAGACTATGAAATCAGCTGAAAAAATGAACTTATCCACTTTAACTAGAACGTCCTCAACTATGCCTTTTGGATAAGTGAGTGATCTATCTGCAAGTTGGAATGTAACACTAGTAGGCTTCGCTTCTTTCAAACCCAATTGTTGGTAGATTGAGAATGACATCAAGTTAATACTAGCTCCCAAGTCACACAATGCTTTCCCCAAAAATTGACTGCCTATTGTGCATGGAATTGTGAAGCTACCCATATCTTTGAGCTTTGGTGGTAGCTTCTTTTGAAGAATAGCACTACACTCCTCCGTAAGTGCCACTGTCTCAAAATCGCCTAGTTTTCTCTTCTTTGACAAAATTTCCTTCAAAAATTTCATACAGTTAGGCATATTCTCCACTGCTTTTGTGAAAGGGATATTTATTTGGAGGTTCTTAAACATTTCCATGAATTTAGAAAACTTCTTATCCCACTTCTGTTTCTGTAATCATTGTGAAAATGGCACGGGAGGCACAATAGGTCTCAGATTACCTCCAATAGAACATGCAACTAGATCTTCTTCTTTCTTTTCATGATTCGTAATCTTACTATCTTTTATTTTTTTACCCTCAGTATCATCTCCATGTGATTGTTTTGGAGTTCCATTCACAACTTTAGGTAACTCTTTTCCGGTTCGTAATGTAATAGCATTGTAGTGCTCCTTACCTTCTCTCTTAGGATTAATCTCTGTATCACTAGGTAGAGTGCCTTGAGGTCGGTTGTTAATGGCATGAGCAAACTGACCCATTTGGTTTTCCAGGTTTTGGATTGATACATCTATATTGTTCATCCTTGTCTCACTCTGTACTATGTACTTGAAAAACAGCTCCTCCAAATTTGGCTTCTTTTCTTGCTGTGGAGCTTGATTCTGAAAGCCGATGGGTATGATTGTGTTGGACCAGAAGTTTGGGCTTGATTATTATTCCATGAAAAGCCCGGATGATTCCTCCAACCAGGGTTGTAATTGTTGGAATTATTGCTATATTGCTGCTTGTTATGGTTACCAATGTATTGTATCGACTTAGAACTAATTGCACATTGATTGCTCGGATGGTTTCCAGCACACAGTTCACAAACAGCTGCCACACTCTAAACAGGCTGCACCCCTAGAGCATCAATCTTTTTTGTCAATGTAGCAACCTGTGTAGCCAATGCAATCACCGCATCACCTTCATAAATCCCTGCTACCTTTAGTTGATTGATCCTTATAGAGGGCCACTGATAATTGTTGGCAGTCATCGTCTCCAATAACTCGTATGCTTCATCAAAAATTTTTCCCATTAATGCCCCACCTGTAGCTGCATCAATATTGGTTCGGATAGCACTAAAAAATCCATTGTAGAATATCTGAACTTGCAACCACTTAGGAATACCATGGTGAGGACATTTTCGGAGTAAGTCCTTGAATCGCTCCCAAGTTTCATATAAAGTCTCAGAATCATGTTGTGTGAAAAATTTTTGAGCTAAATCTGTCCATGTGATAATAGAACCCGACGACAATGAATGCAATCAACTCTTTGCCTTATTATGTAATGTAAAAGGAAAAAGTTGGAGTCTAATTGCGTCTTCGGAAACCCCGTTATACTTGAATGTGTCACAAATCTCTATAAAACTCATCAAATGATCGTTTGGGTCATCATCAGGCAAACCCCTAAACTGAACTGAATTCTGAATCATTTGGATGGTACCCGACTTGATCTCAAAACTGTTTGCTTGAATTGCAGGCCTTAGAATGCTCGATTGTATTTCTGTAACAAGCGGCATAGCATAATCCCTTAACGATTTCTGTTCATCTTCAGTCATAGCTTCTTGGTTGTTTACTTCTTGGTGCTGTTTTCGCAAGTTTCGACACCTTCTCTCGATTTCGTCTTTGTACGGTAGTAGCTCCTGACCTTTAGATCGTGTTAGCATACAAACTTCAAGAGTGCTTGCGAAAATAATTAAAACAGAAAATTAAATAAATTCAAAACAAGATCAAATTGATTGAAATTAATATTGAAATAATTACTAGAATAGTTTCCCGGCAACGGCGCCAAAAATTTGTTGTCCAAATTTGGTATTGACAATTTACGTGCAAGTATACACGATCAACAAGTAATAAAGTGATAAGTAGAGTATCGTTCCCACGGAGAATTATTACTAATAACTTTCAAGTACTAATTTTATATCAATTCAATTTTATTTAAACAATTGAAATTGAACTATGAAATTACTAATTGAAAACTAAATCTAAACTTAATAATCAAGGGTTGAATTTATCGGATAAAAGAAGTTAAGATTACAAGTTCCCCTAATGCTTCGTATAAATCTTTCCACTCTTTTTCCAGTTAATTGGTCAAAATAAGTTGTTAACTGAAAACTCAAAGTTATTTATCAAACCTCTTCCGATAATTAGATAAAGTTATCTCTCCCAATTAAATTACTATATTCTTATGCAAAATAAGTTGGAACATATTCATTAAGTTCAAACTCTCATAAAAGTTACACACGGCATATAGGTATATTTTTATCCTATACACAAACCCAGCAATTCAATCCTAAAAAAAATTAACCAGACGCATGTCATCATATTCAGATCTATCCCTAGAATTTATTTCTCAATTTCAGCTAAGGAATCAAATTAATTGTTGGCCACACAATCATATATTAAGCACAAAATATGACAAACAACTCATGTACGATCAATAAAACTAGAAACGAGAGTAGATCAATTTAACTAGACATTAAGTTCCGTTGCAACCTTAATAAGAATTTAGTTCATAATGTAATTGAAAAATATCATTCTCATATTAAACAACATCTCAGAAAATCAAGAAGTAAAAGTATGATAAAAGAATGAAAACTTAGTTGTAGTCTTCAATCATTCTCTAGCTTTCAAGTCCAATCTTCTTCGTGTCGATTCCTTCAATTCTTGTCTTCAATTTTCTTCTAATATCTTGGTTTTTCCAGATATTTTCAGCCCCCAAAAGTCAGAATATATTATCCTCACACAAACCCTAGCATATATGTAGCTTTAGAGTTCAATTTCTGGTCAAAAACAAGTCAAATTTCGTGTCACAGACCAACACAAGCGCGGGGGTGCTGAAAAGGCGCTGAATGGGCAAAATGTGGGTGCAGGGGCACTGATTCTACGCTGGCACAGTGTTGACTTTTTTTAAGCCTTCAACTCCCTTGTTGCTCAGTCTTCAAAAATCCCTCATTTAGGCTCCACATTGACCTTGTTTCCTTACAAATGATCTTGTTTGCTTCCAAATGATGATTCCTACCAAATAACATCAAAACACACAAAAAAAAATGAAAAGAAACATAAAATAATTTAAAACTTGTAATTTCATCAACTGAAAGTACTCAATTCGTAGGTATAAAACCCACTCATCAGCCTACACAACAAACTCAGCAACCATAACCCAACTGACCAACCTTCCTACACCGACTGCCTCCATCAAACCAACCCAGTCTGAGATTCTGATGCATAGAACAACCCAAGTTCAGGACAAGACTTGAGGTACCGAAGAATATGATAAACTGCATTAAGATGAGGTTGACATGGTCTATGCTTGAACTGACTAACTCGGCTGACAGCAAATAAAATATCTGGCCTAGTGTTGGCTAGGTAGATAAGTCTACCTACCAACCTCTGATAGACTGTTGGATCTCTCAACTCTTCACCTTCAGCAGTAAGTTTCAAGTTTGGAATCATGGGTGATGATGCATGTTTGCACCTCAGTATCCCAATGTCTGAGAGAAGATCCAGAACATATTTTCTCTGAGAAGAACAATACCTCTGCTACTATGGGCAACCTTAATCCCAAGAAAGTATCGTAAAAATTCAAGGTTTTTCACATCGAAGGTCTTCCTAAGGTCTATCTTGACCTGCACAATCCTAGAAACATCATCTCTAGTAATAATAATATCATCAACATATACCAAAAGAATGACACACTGTCCAGAAGTATTCCGTCGAATGAATCAGACATGATCAGAATAACATCTGGTGAACCTTAAACGTACAACTACATCACTAAAGCGAGAGAACCAGGCTCGTGGTGACTAGTTTAGTCCATAAAGAGACTTACGCAGTCAACATACCTTTCCAGCATACTCTCCTTCACTACGAAAGCCCGGTGGTGCATCCATATAAATAATCTCGTCTAGATCATTATGAAGAAATGCATTCTTTACATCCAACTAATGAAGAGGCCAAAAGTACTCCACGGCCAGAGAAATAAGCAATTGAACAATAGTCAATTTTATCACGGGGGCAAAGGTCGCACCAAAATCATGATCTGGTACCTGAGTAAAGCCCTTCGCCACAAGCCTAGCCTTGTGACGATCAATAGTATCATCCGCAAGATACTTCAGGGTGTAAACCTAGCAACAGCTAAAAGGCTTCACCCCTAAAGGTAAAGAGACAAAATCCCATGAATGATTACGCTGAAGAGTGTCCATCTCTGTCTGCATGGTAAGAACCCATTAGGGCTCCCGCATAGCCTTTGAAATAGAGCGAGGAATCGGCATATCTGATAAGACCATACTATAAGCCCAAAATATTGGAGACAGATCACCATAAGAAATATAAGCAGAGATCGAGTATAAAATCCTAGCGGTCCAACCATAACGAACAACCGAACGACGATCACGTGACAGATAATGACGCCCTAAATCATCATCTCCACTAACAATGTCTCATCAGGTAAAACAACTGGCTGAGTACTTGTAATCTCATCAGTACTAACAACAAGTGCATCAATATACTCAACGAACTGAGAAGTATTACCTGTATCGCCTGAGGTAGAGGGGACATCAGTAGGGGGATGAGAGCGAGGGCGACAAACATAAACTTGCAAAGGAAGAGAGACTAGTGACTCTGTACTGACAGGGATGAGTGGCTCTAGAGGAGGAGAGACCAATGACTCTGTAGTGATTGTGACCAATGGCTCTAGCTCTGGGGGTAATGAAAAATCAAAAGGAGTATCATCAACTAGAGGAGCAAACACATGACTGGAAGAAAAATAAAAAATTTGCTCAAGAAAGGTAACATCTAGACTGTGATACATATAGTGCCTAATAGAATCATAACATCGATACCCCTTAGACTGATGACAATAGTACATAAAGATACAACAAATTACTTTATCATCAAGCTTATAACGAGTAGGAGACCGATCCTAAACAAAACATGTGCATCCAAAAATACGAGGGGGGACCAGAAAAAGTGTTCGCTGAAGAACATGACTCGGCGTACGATTGCACAGAAAGGTAGAAGTCAAAATAGCAAACTGCTAATAAGATTTTGGCACCCCCATGCCTCTAAGCATACAACACATCATCCCTATCACACTCCTATTTTTCCTTTCAGCAATGCTATTTTGCTTAGGAGTATATGGACAAGTGAGTTGCTGAAGAATACCCTGAGAAGAAAGGTGAGACACTAAAGCATCAGGCACATATTATTTGGCATTATCCGAATGAAGAACATGAACAATGACATCGAATTGTGTCTTAGTCATCTATAGATACTAAGTGATTATAGGGAGTACATTGAATTTCCTATGCAAAAGGTAGACTCAAGTACAACGGGTATGGTCGTCTATAAATGTCACATAGTATCGGGCACCTGACAGAGCAGTAACAGGACAGGGTTCCCACATATCAGAGTGTATTAGGTCAAATGGCTTGGGTGACTAGAGCATGCAAGGGATATAATTGGTCCTAACATGTTTCAATTGGGAACATATAACATAGTCAAGTTTACCACCAACACAAGCATTGCTCAAAACATAAAATAACATACATAAATATTTAAAATTTGTATGTCTAAAATGATCATGCCACAACTGAACAGTTTGTGACAAAAAATTATAACGACAATTACTAGGTAAAATACTAGCATGCAAGCTAGGAACAGATAAAGACAAAACAGGTGCAGGTGTAGGTAATATAGGTGGAGGAAGTGGTGAAACTGGAGGCAGATCACCTAGATAATACAGTCCATCTCTCTCATATCCCCTGATAATAATCCTCCTGGTACTCAGGTCCTACAAATAACACGAATTAGATAAGAACACAACCGCGCAATGAAAATATTTGGCTAACTGATGTACAGATAATAAATTCATGGCCAACTTTGGCGCATAAAAAATTGAACATAATATAAAGTCATCTAAGAGGTGGACTGTACCCCTACTAACAATAGGAGCATGTATCACATCTGCTAACTGAACCTGTGTATGCAATTGCTCGTCAAAAGTGGTGAAGTGATGGGTCTCACCTGTCACGTGACCATTCGCACCCGAATCTAGCATCCAAAGGGGAGACGGACTGACACAAGCAAGAAAGACACGAAGTATACCTGTAGTGGTGGCTGCAGGAGTAGTTAGACTCTGAAAAGTTAGGGCGAATATAAATATATCAATCGGTAAGTGATAGCATCCATATCACTCTACCAAGGAGGAACAGTAACAAGACTAACAGTAGTAAGTGGTGGTACCTCAGCAATAGCAGCAATACAACAGCGAGGAGGTGGCTTAAGCTCTGGATGGAAACAAGCAACCCTAAGATGTCTTGGTCAGCCACAATAATCACACTAACAAGAATCCCCCTATCTGCGCTGATCTGGGGCACCCTGACGGCGCTGGTCCAAGCGCTGCCCACCCCTGACTGAGGATCCTGAATGAGACCCTGCAGTAGCTGTAAGGGTCATATGATCAGCCAAAGGAGTCAAGGCCATAACTGGAAGTAATGCAATACAGACGCAGCGCTCATGCTGCTCAATCATCGCATACACCTCATAAAGAGAAGGAAGCATCAACATTGACAAGATCTGGGAACAAAGTTCCTTAAACTCATCATAAAGCCCCATAAGGAACTTGTGAATCATATCCTCCTGCTCTCAAGTACGCAAGAATCCTGCTCCCTTAAGCTCTATCATCGGAATAGCAGCTAGATGACGTAGAGTCTCATACTTAAGCCAGCGCTGGGTCAAATAGCCATAATAATCCTGAACGGTCATATCTCCCTTCCGAGCATATGAGAGTTCCTGAGAAAGCTCATAAACATGAACTCCCCATCCTGATTGAGAATACATCTCCGATAATGCACGTCATAGCTTCGGAATAGAGTTATGAAACTGGTGAATCCTATAAACAGATGGCTCCATCGAGCCAAATAACTATCCAATAATGGCGCAATTCTCAGAGAACCACGCAGAATATCCAGGGCTGGCATCAGCTGGCTTTGGGTGAGATCCCGTCAACCAACTAAGCTTCCCTACACGGCCTAAGAAAAGCTGGAATGAGCGAGACCATTCAGCGAAGTTACGACTATTTAACAACTGTGCCATAACTTTATGAGAGATTATGCTCGGCAGTGTTGGTAATGCAACTGTGCCAGTAGGTACCGTATACTGGTCAAACATAAAATTGGAGGTACCAATAGATATCTCAATGGTAGAGGTGTCAATAGTAGGGGTCTCAAGTCCCTCAGTAGTAGTCATATCAATAACAATACTAGGGCACCCGTGACAGAAAAATAACTCTAATATAAATAGAGGGATAAAATAAGCGAGAATAATATACCTCAATTTGAACAATAGCGACAGATAAAGAAGGTCTAGAAAGCTCCCAAATAATCAGGTTACGGTGCCCAAAAATTCAATAAATATAAATAAATGATCTACTGTATCAAGAGCAGATCAAAGCAGAAGAGGATCTGCTCCCTCCTAAAAAAGTCCTAGATACTACAACCAGGCAACACTGTGATGAAGTGTACGAAGGACGAAGCTACAACGAAAAAGCAACCCGACAGTGGGTGGATGGATAGTGACCCAAGTTAAGCAGTGGGTCATTGGGTGGAGTAGTGGGCTAGTCTGGGTTGGGTTTGGTTGAGTTTGGATAACAGGTTGTTGGGCTGGTCTTTGGTTGAGTTTGGATAATGGGTTGCTGGTCTTATTTGGTTTGTTGGTTTGTGACGACTAATAATATTGTTTTGTGGGTCTGTTGGCTATCACGGGTGCTTGACTGTATTGGTTATATTATGATAATTGATCTGTTATTCTGCCTGCTTCTAACTCTGTATTACACGAGAGGACAAAGCATATAGAGATCGATGTTCACTTTCTTCAGGAGAAGGTTAGCAGTGGTATTATTACTCCATCGTTTGTAAGGACTAGTAATCAGGTTACAGATGTTTTTACCAAACCTGTCACTCTATCCATTCTTCATGACTCCGTTGTCAAGCTTGCTTTAGTTGACACTTTTACGCTTAGCTTGAGGGGGAGTGTTGGAGATATAGCAGCAGCCTAGTTTATTAGGATTTATTAAGTTTTCCCTTTTTACCTTTTTATCCTTATTATAACTTTCATTGGCTATATATATTGGGGCTCTACACTTAGTTTGTATCCCTTTTCCATTCACAACTATTCCAAGTTTAAGTGTTGAATGAGAAATTATTAAAGTCTTCGTGACTTTTGGGAGTAATTAAAAATGTGTGAAGTGAATATAACATGAAAGACTACTACTTCAAAATTGGTGACTTTTGGTTAAAGACACCAATCGAAATAGTTAAATCTTTTCATAAAACTAACATTAACACATTTTGATTAAAAGACACTATTACATATAGTCACAACTTTTTATAAAATCATCATTGATATCTCTTGGATTAAAAGACACAATTTCAAGTTGTTGTACTTTTTCATTAAATCACCATTGATACCCTTTGGATTAAAATGTACCATTACATATGGTTACACCCTTTATGAAAAGTCACTAGAGAGTCTATAAATAGATGATTCCTTGCACTCCCAAAATATACCATTAAACAATTCAAGAATTGCTCTCTCATTCTAGTTCTTTCAATTATCCAAAATTTTGAATTAAGTGTTTAGTCTTTCTCTCTCTCTCTCTCTCTCTCTCTCTCTCTCTCTCTGTGTGTGCACATTCCTGCATTATTATTTCAAGTTCAGTTCAAGTATAAACACAAAATTGTGTTTGTTGGAATCTTGGAGATTCAAGTGTTGCATCTTCAAGAACGAAATTCGTTCTATCGTGGGAGACAGTTGCTTATCAACCTTAAGCACTAAGAGGGAGCAAATTTGTCTTAAGGAAACTGTGACTATACAGGGCTCGGATTATTGTTTATATTATTGGATTTCTAGTTTTCTGAATTTTACTACTCGTGTTGTTCTATGTTAATGTAAGTGCACTGGTTTTGATTTTTACACATTCTGTTTAGATTAGTAAATAAGTTAGATTTTATACAGTGTAATATAATCTAATTATATACACATTTTTCGACAACAATCTTAAGATAGATTTGTGTTTTAAAATTAGATTAAGTACTGTTATAAGTATAAAACAGAATTTTGTATTATATTACTATTTTATTTTCATTAATTACTATACCTATCACAAATCATAGTTGTGTATTCTGTCATATTTTAGTATTAAATTATTGCTTTTGCTTGTGTAACAGAAATGATAACTTCATATGATTATGTTGTTCGTACAATAGTTGCTCCTACAACCGAGAGTATGTCTCATGGGGAGAAGCCCAAGAAGTTCAATGGCTCGGACTTCAAACATTGGCAATCAAAGATGTTTTTCTATCTCATCACCCTCAATCTTGCAAAGTTTCTTAAGGAAGATGTTCCTGCACTTGATGAGAATGAAACAAATGTGGAAAAGGTGGCTACCGTGGATGCTTGTAAGCACTCAAATTTCTTGTGTAGAAATTATATCCTCAACAGTTAGACAATGCATTATACAATGTGTACAGTGCAATCAAGACCACAAAAGAACTTTGGGAGTCATTGGATAAAAATTACAAGACCGAGGATGCTGACATGAAAAAGTTCATTTGTCGGTAAATTCTTGGATTTCAAAATTGTGGATTCTAAGACTGTTATCTTTCAAGTTCAAGAAATTCAACTAATCCTTCATGACATCCATGCCGAAGGAATGTCTCTCCATAAGTCATTACAAGTGGCTGCAATTGTGGAGAAATTACCACCCTTATGGAAGAGGATTTCAAGAATTATCTCAAGCATAAGCGCAAAGAGATGAAACTTGAAGAATTGATTGTTCGCTTGAGGATCGAGGAGGATAACTGTAAATCTGAGAAGAAAAATGGAGTTTTTAATTCCATGGAATCTAAGGTCAACATAGTTGAAAGTGGAATCAAAACTAACAAGAAAAGGAAGCACAATGGTGACGGTCCAAATCAAGGATCGAAGAAATTCAAGGGCAAGTGTTACAACTGTGGCAAACCGGGGCATATCCCAATAGATTGTCATAGGCCAAAGAATTTCAAGAAGCCTAATGTTCAAACAAACATGACTGAAACAGAGAAGCTTTCTATAGAAGTCAATGACGTAAATCTCTCTACAGTTGTTTCAGAATGCAACTTGGTGGGTAACCCCAAAGAGTGGTGGGTGGACACCGGCGCTACTCGACATATATGTTTCTAATAAATGAATGTTCTCTACTTGTGAAAAGTTAGAGAATGATGAACAACTTTATATGGGGAATTTCTCTACCTCTAAGGTTGAAGAAAGTGGCAAGGTGATACTCAAGATGACATCTGACAAGGAACTCACCTTGAACGAAGTGCTTTAGGTCCTAGATATTCGCAAGAATCTAGTGTCCGGTTCCTTGCTTAGCAAGAATGGATCTAAGTTAGTCATTGTATCTGAAAAATTTGTACTCTCTAAAAATGAGATGTTTGTAGCAAAGGGATACATGAGTGAAGGGCTTTTTAAGCTCAATGTAATGACTGTTGTACCCACATCTTCTAATAATAAGAATGAGATGAATTCTTCTTACTTGCTTGAGTCTTCTAATGTGTGGCATGCTAGACTAGGACATGTTAATTATGATACAATTAGAAGATTAATTAATTTAAATGATTTGCCTAAGATGTCTATTGATCCAAATCATAAATGTGAAAGTTGTGTGGAATCAAAGTTGGCAAGAACATCTTTCAAGTCAATTGAAAGAAGTACTGAATCTCTTGAATTAATTCACAGTGATGTTTGTGACTTAAATTTTGTGCAAACAAGAGGTGGTAAAAAGTATTTTATTATTTTTATTGATGATTGCACAAGATACTATTATGTTTACTTAATTAGAAGTAAAGATGAGGCTATTGATATGTTCAATCATTATAAGAATGAAGTTGAAAATCAACTTAGTGGAAAGATAAAGACACTAAGAAGTGATAGAGGTGGTGAATATGAATCTCCTTTCGAGGAGTTTTGTGCAACACATGGAATTATTCAGCAAACAATTGCCCCTATTCACCTCAATCAAATTGCATAGCTAAACACAAAAATTGAACATTGAAAGAAATGATGAATGCTATGTTATCAAGTTCAGGAGTACCTCAAAACTTGTGGGAGTAAGCCTTATTATCTGCTAATTATATTCTTAATAAGGTGCCTCGTAAGAAAACTAATTAGACACCATATGAATTATGGAAAGGTTGAAGACCATCCTATAAATTCTTAAAGGTATGGGGGTGTCTAGCAAAAGTGGCAGTTCCTAAACCTAAAAACGTTAAGATAGAATCAAAAATCATTGATTGTGTATTCATTGGTTATGCCCATGACAATAGTGCATATCAATTTCTTGTTCAAAAATCTGAGGTTCTTGATGTGCATATTAATACTATTATAGAATTAAGGAATGCGTCATTCTTTGAAAATAATTTTTCATTTAATATGTCACATGAATCAAATTCATTTAAAAGATCAATTGAGGCTACGACTAGTAATGGTCAAAACGAGGAGTTCATTGAAGATGAACCTAGACGTAGTAAGAGAGCAAAGACTTCGAAGTCATTTGATCCTGATTTTCTAACTTATCTATTAAAAAATAATCCTCAAAGTTTCAAAGAAGTTATGTCCTCCCCCGAGCTCCTTATTGGAAGGAAGTTGTCGATTATGAAATTGAATCCATTATGATAAATCATACATAAGAGTTGGTGGATCTTCCACCAAGTAACAAACCTTTAGGCTATAAATGGATCTTTAAAAAGAAGATGAAAGTCGATGGATCCATTGACAAGTACAAAGCTAGATTTGTATCCAAATGATATAAACAAAGGGAAGGATTAGATTATTTTGACACTTATTCAACAATTACCAGAATTACTTCCATACGAATGTTAATTGCTATAGCTGCATTGAATGGTCTTGAAAAATATCAAATGGATGTAAAGACAACATTCTTGAATGGTGACTTAGATGAAGAAATATACATGGAACAACCTGAGGGCTTCATTGCTAATGGACAAGAAAAGAAAGTATGCAAGTTTGTTAAATCTCTGTATGGTTTAAAACAAACACCAAAGCAGTGGTATGAAAAATTTGACAAAGCAATGTTGCCAAATTGGTTCAAAATAATGAGTGTAACAAATGTATATATGTCAAGAACACTTATAGTGGATACGTAATTGCCTGTCTTTATGTTGACAACATGCTAATTATAGGTAGCAATAACGATATCGTTAAAGCTATTAAGTGGATGTTGACAAATAGGTTTGAAATGAAAGACCCAGGTCTTGCTAACATTATATTATGAAATAAAATTTCTAGAACGTCAGATGGACTCATGTTATCTCAATCTCATTATATTAAAAAAATACTTGATAAGTTCAATAAGTATAAAATAAAATCAATGAGAACATATGTCGACACTAATATCTATCTTTCTAAGAATAAAGGTAATAGCATGTCACAGTTAGAACATGCACGTATAATTGGTAGTTTAATGTACATAATGAATTGTACCCGTTCGAATATAGTATACTCAGTGAGTAAGCTACGTCGATATATAAGTAACCCCAGAAAAGACCACTGGAAAGCAATTATTAGAGTTTTGAGATATTTAAAACATACTAAAAACTATGGTTTGCACAACACGAAGTACCCAACAATACTCGAGGAATATACTGATGCTAATTGGATATCTGATACTAAAAATTCAAAATCCACGAGTAGTTATGTCTTTACCTTAGGTAGTGCAGTTGTTTCTTGGAAATCCTCAAAGCAAACTTGTGTTGCTAGATTTACAATGGAATTTGAGTTCATTGCCTTAGACAAAGCTGGAGAAGAAGCAGAAAGACTTCGTAACTTCTTAGAGGATATTCCAAATTGGCCAAAGCCTGTGCCTGCAATATGCATTCACTGTGATAGTCAATCTACGATTGGAAGGACACAAAATTGTATGTATAATAATAAGTCTAGACACATACGTTGTAGGCACAATACTGTTAGACAATTGCTCTCTAATGGTATTATATTCATTAACTATGAGAAGTCAAAGGATAATATTGCAGATCCACTTACAAAAGGTTTGATTAGAGAGCAAGTGAAAAGTTCATCAACGAGAATGGGCTTAAAGCCTATTACTTAATCAAGAGTCACCATAATGGCAACCCAATTTAATTGACTGGAGATCTCAAGATTTAAGTTCAAAGGGACAACCAAATTATGTGTAACTCAAGAAGCACTGAGGAGATTTTTTAAACTTTTTCCCATTCCTATGATGAGACAGTGCACATCTGCCGCAAGAACTAGGATAAGTTACACTTTTAATGATATTCTGTGACTTGAAAATGTCCAAGTGGGATATAGCATGATAATCTTAATCAGAAATCACCTATGCGACTAAAGAAGGGACCGCTTCTATAAGAATCATAGGTTGATTACTCTAAAATTACTCATAAAATTAAGTGGTGTTCAAGGCCAAAATGAACACAAACGTGAGAACCAACTTTGTCCGAAAGGTTACTGTGTGAATTCTATTGTCTTGGTTTTCATAAAAGACTGACAGTTTAAAATATCATGTCCATTGGATAGCCAAGTAAATCCAATAATTTGCCACTACAAAAAGTTCAAGGCCACTGGGTACTTTTCCAGATTTAGTAACTTTTCACCTGTACTTGAACCAGTGTTTGGATTATCATATATTGAATTTTCATTCATGTGGGGGATTGTTGGAAATAATGGTATATTTAGTTTAAAAAATCATGAAATGTTGAATGAGAAATTGTTAAAGTCTTTATGAATTTTGGGAACAATTGAAAAGGTTGTTAAAGCCTTTGTGACTTTTGGAAGCAATTGAAAAGTTATGAAGTGAATATGACATGAAAGGCTACTACTTCAAAATTGGTGACTTTTGGTTAAAGACACCAATCCAAATAGTTACATCTTTTCATAAAGCCACCATTAACACATTTTGGTGAAAAGACACCATTACAAATAGTCACAACTTTTCATAAAATCATCATTGATGTCTCTTGGACCAAAAGACACTATTTCAAATGGTTCTACTTATTCATAAAGTCACCATTGATACCTTTTGGATTAAAAGGTACCATTACGTATGATTATACCCTTTATGAAAAGTCACTAAGGAATCTATGTGTAGGTGATTCCTTGCACTCCCAAAACATACCATTGAACAATTTAAGAATTGCTCTCTCATTCTAGTTCTCTCAATTATCCAAAATACATAATTAAATATTCAATCTTTCTTCTCTATATCTGCATATTGATGCATTATTATTTCAAGTTCAGTTCAATTATAAACACAGAATTGTGTTCGTTGGAGTCTTGGAGATTGAAGTGTTACATCTTCAAGAACAAAATCTATTCTATCTTGGGAGACAGTTTCTTATCAACCTTAAGCACAAAGAGGGATCAAATCTATCTTAATGAAACTGTGATAACACAGGGCTTGGATTATTTTTTTTATTATTGGATTTCTGGATTTTTGAATTTTACTATTCGTGTTGTTCTGCGTCAATGTAAGTGCATTGGTTTTGATTTCTATGCATTCTGTTTAGATTATTGAATAAGTTAGATTTGATACAGTTTAATATAATATAATTATATAAACATTTTTCTATAACAATGATCTGGTTCCTTTATCCAATGGGTTTGGAAGCTTTGTCTTGTGAAGATTAAAGCTTTAGATTTTGTTTTGTAACATGCATGTTTGTTAAAAGATTCAAAGTGTTGGGCTAGTTTTTGTAACTGCATTGTGTCCTTTGTTCAACTCAGGTTGACTTGTGCTACTTAACAAAAGCCCTATCTTTTTATAAGGGATTTCCATGCTTTTTAGATTCATGCAAATCTCTATCTTTTTATAGTAAAAGCCTTGTTTTATTAACTCAATTTTTTTTAAAAAAAAGGAGATGGTATAACTCGCTGGATTGGATAAGTGAGCCATACTTCGGATATTGCTCGGAGCAAGGTCAGTTGCTGGATTAATACTAAAAAATTGACCATTCCTTATCTAGCAAGAAATGTCACTATGTCCCTCGACCTCAGGATGAACGTCGATGTTGAGATAAATGAGATTTAAAAGGAAAAATCAATAACATAGCAAGAACACCATGACCAGATTGTAAAACTAGTAGCTCTTTCTGATTTGCATTCAGAGGATGACTTCAAATATTGATAGAAGAACAAATTTTCTTGCAATAAATTAGGGCACGCCCTAAGGATGAGTAAGTAACATTTCTTCCCCATGGCCATAATAACATTTTACCAATTTACTAAGACAAATATAAGAAAAAAAACCAACAAATATTTTATAATGATGTTTAATGAAGGGGCATAAAATTATGCCACGTGGATAGGCAGATGAAATAGGCACCTAGTCATAAAGGGACAGGTTACTTGGATGAAAATATCAGCAGTCTAAAGCACAAACTAAACATAGTTGTAACAGCTCGGTTCATGCTATCTAATAGGAGTGCACAACACGAATTGAAGTCGTGACACAAACTGAATAGCAGGATACACGCCTATAATCAAGGCATTTAGGTGTAGCAGCTAGGCAGAGTCAATGACTCAAAAGGGTTGTGATTAAGGGAGCATTAGAGAGATTTTTGTAACTCCCAACAAACAATCCCGAAGGAAGGGAGATGTGTCATCTCCCACAACAGTAAAGGTAATCCTTGAAGCAAAGTGAAATCTATATAAAATAGTGAGGATGCATGGAAAGAGGTATGTTGAATCCTTTTATATACACTTTTCCATATACACAGTTACTGACTTAAGCATCGAAGTGTCTTCGATCAAAGCACTTCGATCCTAGGCAATTTGTTCCTTTTTGCAGGGAGCACTTTCAAGGAGGGACAATCCTTTCATAAAGCTTAGGAGGTACAATGGTTTTATCCTCTCACATTTGACACTGTCTGTGGGAATCACTTCCCAAATAAAAAGTCATGGCAAGGTTGAAGAGCGCAATTGGATTGCCAATAGAATTTGGTGCGTAGCAGGAAGACTCGGATCCGAACTATTTTGTGTCGTTCCCCTCGAATAGTGTCATCAGAGTGAACATTTATGAGAGTTAGGGGGAACAACATGAAGATAGGATTTCCTTAGCTAGTTTCAAGCCAGACGATGATGAAAATGGGGGTGAAGTTCCTAGGGAGAGTCCCTTCGTGCCAAGGAGGATAATCCCACCTTGGCGAGATTGGTTCAATCTCCGTAAGATCATATAGATGCGGAAGAAGAGATGTTCAAAAATTCATACACAAGAGAGAAGGCCTTAAAACGTGAGAACGAAGAGCTATGGCAAAAGCTCAGGAAGGTTAGTGAAAGTGAAGACGCCGGTGAAGATGTTCGATACACCCAAAGGTGACAACAAAGGACACCAGACCATTGGAGGCAGAGAAGTGGTGAAGACTTGCTGGCAACTGGACATCAAAGAAAGTCACATCGAACCCAAAACTAGGAGGAGGAGTGGAAGCGCTTCATCACCGAGGAACTCGATAGTTGAATGAAGAGGCCCAAGCAAAAATTAGCAAGAAACCTGGCGCGAAGAGCCAATGGGGAATACGTCAATAGAACGGAGGTCTCTCCATTTACCAGATGGATAGAATGAGCAAGGATACCACATAAGTGTGTCATCCCGAACTTCAAATTATTTGATGGAAAAACATATCCCACTGCCCACATCTGTCATTACAGATAGTTAATGACCGTGCACAAGAATAATTTAGCCTTACTGTGTACTATATTCCCCAGCAGCCTTGAGAAATCAGCTATGAAATGGTTCAATGGACTCAGGGGATAACTGGGGCTAGCTAGCCGAACAATTTACGGCTTAGTTTATAACTAGCAGTCGGTAGCCTAAGGATGTAGGGACGCTGATAACACTGAAGAAGAGGATTGGAGAGACGCTACAAGAATATGCACACCGATATTGGGAGACAATGAATGAGGTGGAAGCATGAAACCCCAAAATTGTGGTAACTTCCTTCAGGATTGGATTGCCAAAAGAGAACCCGTTGTAATAGTCACTCACGAGAAGACTGGCGATAAATATGGAGGAACTCATGGCCAGGGTCAAAATGTACGCCAAGGTTGATGATTACCTCGGGAGGGACATAGGTAGAGAGCAAGTTGAGAAAAAGTAGCTTGGCAAGGATAAGTCGGGCCAACAAACTCTAGAAGGAGCAAAAAATAAGGAGAAAGAAGGGTTCCCTTCAAAATCCCCGTACATGGGAGTTGACACGGTGTTCAAGGAGCCAATTTACAGAATCCTTTTCCAGATTAAGAGAAACCCTTTTTTCAAATGGCCAAATAAGCTGGGATGGGATCCAGCCAAGAGAAACCCGAACTTTAGGTGCTCCTATCACCGAGATGTGGGTCACATGATGGAAAATTTCCATTCTTTAAAGTAGCACTTAGAAGAATTGGTCCAAGATGGACACCTTTCACAATTCGTAGAGGATGGGTGCAAGACTAACAACAATGGCATTGCAAGCATCCCGCATGATTGGCCAACTCCTGCTGGCGTTATTGATGTGATACATGCGGCCACGAACCCATGCATGGCCACAAATAATTTGGCTAGGGCATATATCAAACTGGCGACCCAAGCCCGAGAATTGTTTTAGATAGGGATAAGCCTTGGGCCCGAGAGCAAAAGGTTTAAGATGGATGAAGCAATCAAAAAAAATTAGTTTTTTCGAGCAGGACTTAATAGGGGTGCACCACCCACACAATAATGCACTCGTGCTTACCATCCGAATAACGAATTTTGATGTTAGAACGGTGCTGATCGACTAGGGGAGTTCCTATGAAATAATGTACTTTGGACTATTCAAGAAGCTAGGACTCAAGGAAGATGACCTAATATTAGCAAACACCGCCCTAGTGGGATTTAGTGGGAAGATGGTTCTCCCGATAGGACCAGTTGGGACGACGATTGAGTTCTTGGTCGTGGATGAAGAATTAGCCCACAATGCCATCATGGGGCGAACCTAGTTGCATGAGATGAAAGCAGTCCCCTCAACTTACCACCAAGTGCTTAGATTCCCAACAATTGATGGGGTAGTCGATGTCTGAGGGGACCAAGTCTGCTCCCACACCTATCTCCTTGCCTTGGTTTAGGGAAAAGAGAATGTCAAAGTGCACAAATGAGTTACAACTCAAGAAATCAGAAAGTATCAATTAAAGGGTTGATGGTCAGCCGCAGAAAACCAGAGCACCGAGTCGACTGAGCGCACCGTAGAAGACATAGCTAAGGAACTCGTAGATCAAACCACCGAAAGGTATTTCCTACTAGGACTTCATTAACCATAGAGGAACATGCAAGGTTGGTCTTGCTTCTTTGGGAGTACATTGACGTGTTCGCTTGATCGACGTGCGATATACCAGAAACACCTCCCGAGGTCGTCTGCCATCACCTTAATATTGACCCAAGCTTCAAACCTGTAAAGCAAAAACAAAGGAGGTCGGTGCTATAGCGTTGGGAGGCAATGAAAGAAGAAGTGGCAAGATTGTTGGAAGTACGAACCATCAAAGAAGTTCAGTATCCAACTTGGTTGTCAAATACAGTGGTGGTGAAGAAGAAAATGGGAAAATGGAGGGTCTGTGTGGACTTTAATGATCTGAATAAGGCATGCCCTAAGGACTACTTCCCACTACCCAAGATTGATCACTTGGTCGATGCAAATGCAAGACACGAACAGATGAGCTTCCTTGATGCGTATAAAGGATACCATCAGATTCCCTTAGCTGAGCAAGATCAGGAGAAAACATCATTCATAACCCCAGAGGGTATTTATTGTTATAGGGTAATGTCGTTTGGTCTAAAGAATGCTGGGGCTACGTACCAAATATTGGTTACAAAGATGTTCTCCAATATGCTTGGTGATACTATGGAGGTCTACATCAACGATATGCTGGTGAAGAGCTGAAAAGACCTTGACCATATTATCGACCAGAGAAGAACTTTCAGTGTCCTACGCAAATTTGGAATGAAGCTGAACACTTCAAAATGCACATTCGGGTTAGTTACCCACCATGGAATCGAGGCAAATCCAGATCAATTCGTGGCTTTGACATAGTTGCAACAACCAAAATCAATTAAATAGGTGCAAAGGTTAACAGGGATGACAACAACATTAGGTAGGTTTATATCTTGAACTTCTGATAGATGCCAACCATTTTTTCAGGCAATTAAGAGAAAAGGCGAGCAAATATGGGATCAAAAGTGTGAAGAGACCTTTAATGATTTGACGGCTTATTTGGCTTCTTCACCCCTTTTAACCATACCATCGGCCGAAGAACGGTTGTTATTATGTCTAGGAGTTTTCAACCACGCGGTCAATGGAGCTCTGATGAAAAATTCACCAAAGGGCTTGAGCACGATCTACTATGTTAGCAAAATTCTCCTTGATGTTGAGTCGAGATACTTGCCACTGGAAAAGCTTATTCTTGCACTTGTCATTGCGGTTCAAAAATTGCGACATTATTTTCAGGCCTATACCATAGTGGTGCTCACAGACCAGTCACTCAAAGCTTTGTTTAGAAAGGCCAACTAATCTGGGAGAATATCCAAATAGGCTGTTGAGCTGGGAGAATACGACATCCTCTTTGAGCCACGAACTACGATAAAGGGGCAGGTGGTAGCTGAGTTCACCATCGAGTTCTCACCCACGGATCGGTAAGTTGAAATACAACCCCCACACCAGAGTGACACGCCAAATACAAAGCAAGAATGGAGCCTATTCATCGATGGCGTGTCAAACTACAAAGGAGCATGAGTGGGCATCAAACTTGAAAGCCCGGAAAGGGATGTGATTGAGAAAGCGGTAAGACTCGACTTTAAAGCCTCAAATAATAAGGCCGAGTATGAAGCTCTATTAGCCAGATTAAAGTAGGCAGCCAACTTGAATGTCACAAAGCTTAAAATCTTCTCTGACTCGCAGCTCATAGTAAATCAGATTCTAGGGGAGTACTCGGTGAAATATGAAAGAAAGATCTCGTATTACGAGCTAACAAAAAAAGAGCTCGGTCAAATCCCTGAGTATTCCATCAGTCAGGTTGGTCGCTCAAAGAATGCACATGCGGACGTACTGACATCCCTAGCCTCGACAGTAAATGAGGTAGGAGAAAGAACCGTCATGGTAGATTATCAAGTTGAGCCAAGCATCACATTGCCAAAAACAGAGGAGGTATACTCGAACAAGGTTTTGTCGAGCTAGACGGATGGAATCATTAGCTACCTCAAAGGTGGAGATCTTCTTGAAAATAAGAAGGATGCATACAAAATTCAGCTCAAATCGACAAGCTTCTGGTTATCCTCAAATCAGGAGCTCAACCAACGTTTATTTTCTGGACCATACCTTAGGTGCGTACATCTTGACCTGGTCCTATTCGAAATCCATGAAGGGAGCTATGGCACACACACCGGAGGACAGTAATTTGCACACAAAGCATTGTCTCAAGGATATTGGTGGTCGTATATGCAAAAAGATGCCCAACAATTTGTTAAATGGTGTGAAAAGTGCTAGTTATTCTCCCTAGTTCCTAAACATCCCACGGATGATTTGATCCCATTAACAATCCCTTGGTCATTCACTCAATGGGGACTTGACATAGTTGGCCCATTACCTCGGGCACCTGAAAATACGCGGTTTCTACTACTGGCAACCGATTACTTTATGAAATAGGTAGAAGAAAAAACTTTGGCCAATATAAGAGAAACAAATACCAAAAAAATTGTACAAAAGAACATTATTACATGGTTTGGCATACCAGCAGTTCTTACATCTAACAATGGGACTCAGTTTGAGAGAGATCCCTTCAAAAGTTTTTTATTTATAGTATGGAATTCATAATCGATTTTCTGCCCCTTCTTATCTACAGAGTAACGGGTAGGCAAAGATATCGAATGAAACAATTCTTGATGGAATCAAGAAAAGGTTAGAAAAGGCGAAAGGCAAATGGGTAGAAGAATTGTCCATCATATTCTGGACGTACCAAACCACACACTGACATGTAACAGGGGAGACTCCATTTGGATTCACTTATGACATGGAGGTTGTGATACCCTTGGAAATTGGATTGCCAACACTCAGAATCAATTTAGCAATGAACGAGAACAATAGCTCTGTCATCAGTTGTGAGCATGATTTTCTTAATGAGAAGAGGGAGGCGGCAGTAGTAGTTGCATATCTGCAACAAAAAGCTCGGTCTTACAACAAGAGGGTAGGCCCCCAAGCATTTGTTTTAGGGGACCTAGTTCTCAGACTTGTCATGGGAGCTACTAAGGAGTCGACCCACGAAAAGCTAGGTGCCAACTGGGAAGGACCCTACAAAGTAACTCGAGTCATAGGAAATGGACCTTACGAACTCAAGACTATGGAACAATGACAAGTACCTCGGCCTTGGAATATAGCTAATCTACAAAAGTTCTATTTTTGAAGTACCATCACAAATAAGAACTCCGAAGTACCTTCAAAAATAGGTGTGCCCCCTATTGCTCCGTAAAAAGAATGCCTCTTGTAGGAATGTTCCTCTTATGTAAAGCATTTCTTTTATAATAAGATTATGTGTTTAAACTTTTTTCAATTGCCATTGTTTATCAAACCCATCGTACTGCCAAGGCAGGGGGCAAAAATCCTGAGAAAAGTATAAGCCTAAATCAGGCGTAGCCACCTGATCAGATCTAGGTCCATGGTTAGGCATGACGATGTAAACCAAACAGGCAATGATCTGAATTCGATTAGATCAGCAGGTCGGTGCGCACACAAAAACTCTTTTTGAGGAGAAGCCTAGGGGGCCCAGGTTTCTTCAAGAAAAACTTATGCAGACAATTTCGTAAGTGTTTGGATACCCCAGTAAAAATGTTTGGGACCAAGCTCTTTGAAGAAGGGCCGAACAGAGGCCAAAACTTCTTAGAGCAAAAAATAAATTTTTTTCTAAGTAAACTTCTTAGAGCAAAAAATGAGATTTTTTCTAAGTAAATGTCCCTAGCAGAAGTGCTTGGGATCTAACTCTTTGAAGAAGGGTCGAAAGTAAAATTTGAAGGGATAAATAGGTCCCTAGCTAAAAGATCAAATCATTTACAAACTTAGACCAAATACAAAAAGCTGAATTAAAGAGTTCTTTCATAGATGCCAAAAGGAGAATACAATGTTTTTTTACATGAAAATATAAAAGGTGATGTTTCAGGAAGAAGTAGGAGAGCTAGGCATGGAATGGTGCAAGAAAAGCTCAGAAGTAGGAGGCACATTGACAATTTTCAGAGAAGAAACCCAACCCTTTGAAAAATATGCGCCCTCCAGTGAAGGAATTTCCAAGGCTAGGTCATTTTTTGCCTTCTCCTTCAAGTTCCTTGGCTTCAGCCTTGAACTTTTCAAATTCCTCCAACAGAGTAAAATGTTCAAGCTGAGTCTGGGAGAGCTCTACATTGAGTGAATTCTCTGAAGCCTTCAACTCCTTCACCTCCGTCGCAAGCTTTTTGTTCTTATCTTTCAAGCTGAGCATTTGAGCCTGAAGAACAAGCATTTCTTCACAAAGCTTGGCATATTCTTCATCAACAGATTCCTTTTTCGCCTGAATCGACTATTTCATGGCCCTGCCCTTTCTGGAAATCCTCGCCCCAACCTCGTGTATTTTTTGAAGAACCTTGTAAAAAAAGGGGGGGAGAAATGAATAAAAAATACAAAGGTCACTTTTCCAAGTATAAAAGAAAGAACATTAAGGCAAATACCAAAACCACCTACTGAATGGCTTGCTGAGTAATCTCATCATCTAACTCCACCTCATTTGTAGCAAGGTCGCGAGGCAGGATCACACCCTTGGCAATTTCGACTGCGACATTCGTGTCCTTGACAGCTGAGTCTCGAATGCTGATTTCTTTTCCCTTTCACTTTCAAGATAGGATGAAAGGCAGGGATTGGCCATTCAGTCGTAGATGGGGATTTTGCCTTTCTTTTCTTCTTTGTCAAATGCTCCTTAGGCTCTGTATCTGCTAACCGAGTTAACGAGGAGGAGACCAAAGGAATAGCAAGATCCACATCAGAAGAAGGCTCGTGGGGGGAAACATAAGCCTCGAAAGTGGCTTGTATCACCACCGAGCATGTAGATTAACTAGCTTGTGGTTGTTCTAGCTTAACTAAGGCCCTCGGTTTGAGACTTGGGAATGCAGTTGCGTTAAATAATTGGTAGGGAGAGCTTTGTCGTTCTTGTGGTCCTGCCTGTATCGAATCTGGATTAGTCAGAACCTGTTGTGGCTACCGGACACCGGTTGGTTTACACCAAAGAAAGTGGCTTATATCACGATAGGTGCAAGGACATCATCCGAAGGAAGCGTTTGATCAACTTCTAGGATAGGTAAAGGGGGTGCATCATCGAGAATGTGAACAATTGAAGGAGTAGGTTCAGAGAGCCCACTTGAAGAAAGAAAACTTAGAAAATTCTTCACCGATCTGTTCCTTCTAGATGAAGGGATGGCAAATTTTGGTGGAGAACGTGGGGTAGCAGCACGCTGGGCTTGCAACGCATCTCGATCTTTGACGAGCGCGGCATTGGCTCGATCGAGAATGACAATAAACGAGTGATATGTAGTAATGTATCCAAGAAGAACATGGGCAGCTCGACAAAGTAGACTCTCATTTAAAGACCACACTTTTCTTAGGTTATCCATTATCACAGAGTGCTCAGGAACTTTTCCTTTAACAGTCTCCCCTAGGTACAAAAGAGCAAAAGAAAGATTAAAAAAAAAATGCTAGTCCATAAGCCAAAAGAGGACTATGATCATATACATAGTATGCCTTTTTCATATGGGCACCGGTAAGAAGAGATATCACCCGCCTTGTATTACCAGTTACGAGAAACGAAAATGATATCATTTTCATGGCCCTTATTTGAATTAAGTAGATGAGTTACCAGGTACCAGTCTTTCCTCCTCATTGCCAAGTAGTAGTTATCACCGTCTATCTTGAGAAAGTAGCAGAACAGGATCTCCTAGATACCTAGGTTTACGTTCAAAAGGTCTTTCAAGGCAGCAATGTCCATGACTATTCTGAAAAAGTTGGGGCAAAATTGGATAGGGCACACCTTCATAGATGAAAACACCCATAACAGTAGTGGGTGCAAAGGAAATCTCACCCCACCTTCAATGATCGCTCTTGTGTAAATAGGAATCGACCCCCTAGTGCCAATCAATGGCTAATCAGTACTAGCTACTCGAATATAGACGTCGTCGAGAATTTTGTACATGGCTCTGAAAGTTAGAATACCTTCTTTTGTAAGAGGAGTCATTTGGGAGAAGAGGAGCAAATGAGCGAGAAAATGAGAATGCAAGAAAAAGTTATAATTTTTTAAGAGAAGTGGGAATAAGAGAGTCATCTTACACTCCTTTTTAAAGAAGATGAGCAAGAGCCAGGGAAGTCAAGGGATAGACATTTAATGCGAAAAGACAAGACAAAGTAAACTACATGTCTCAAGAACCCAGGCAATGATGAAATTGGGGACATGAAACGACTATCAGTCAAATGATAGTTGACATGCGTTTCCTAGGGGCAAGTGAAGGGCATAAAATTATGCCACGTGGATAGATAGGTGAAATAGGCACGTGGTTATGAAGGGACAGGTTACGTGGATGAAAGTATCAGTAGTCTGAAGCAAACTGAATCGAGTTATAACAGCTCGGTTCATGCTACCGAACAGGAGTGCACAACACGGCTTGAAGTTATGGCACAAACTGAACAGTGGGATATTTGCCTATAATCAAGGCATTTAGGTGTAACAACTAGGCGGAGTCAATAACTCAGAAGAGTTGTGATTGAGGGAGCGTTAGAGAGATTTCTATAACTCCCAACAAACAATCCCGAAGGAAGGGAGATGTATCATCTCTCACAACAGTAAAGAGAATCCTTGAAGCAAAGTAAAGTCTATATAAAGCAGCGAGGATGTATGACAAGGGGTACATTGAATCCTTTTATATACACTTTTTCATATACATAGTTACTACTTTAAGCATCGAAATGTCTTCGATCAAAACACTTCTATCCTAGGCAGTTTGTTCCTTTTTACAGGGAGCACTTTCAAGGAGGGACAATCCTTTTGTAAAGCTTAGGAGGTACAATGGTTTTATCCTCTTACATTTAACATGGTATTTCATAAATAAAGAAATTATAACGTGTCTTTTAGTAAAAAGAACAACCTCGTATGGGTGAAAGTCTCTCTCCTATTAACACTAATTAATAATAAGATTTTGCACTTTTAAGGTCTTTTATTTGTGTCTCGGATGCCCCCGACAACAACAATAATGGAAAAAGAATTTGTGGAAAAACTACAAAATAATAAAACCGAAAAACTAAAATGTACAAGAGAAGTTGATAAGTCTAAATATTGACTAATTGGTCACAATCAGGACTAAAACAAAATAATGAAGGTTAAGAAAATTAAAGCCACAACTTGCAAAAAAAAATGGAAAAAAAATAAGAAATTCATTAAGAAGTGGCAATCTTAACTTATTACCTATTAATCCACCCAACTCGTCCATAAATAAATGGACTGGGTACCTATATTAATTAATACGGGTTTCAAATAGTTTGGATAATATGATTTATTTTAATTAAACGAGTTAATATGAATTATAAATAAGTACTCATTAGATTGAGTATTTATTTTTTTATTAAATAACACAAGTAATAAAATTAAATAAATATAATAATATACTAAAAAATACACATACACTATTACACCAAAAAATATACTCATATAAACTAATCTATACTACTTTAAAATGTCACTATATTTGAAAAAAAAAAAATTCCAATTGTACCCTCTAACAATGAAAGTATTACATTCTTAGTTTTTATTGATGTTTAATCTTTTTTTAATGATAATCTAAAATCAAGTTTAATCGTTCAAATTGTTAAATCCTACAAATTCTGCAATAAGTATTCACTCACTTTTAAAGTATGCAACATTTTCTCCAATGTCAATTATGGTCTCAATGGCTCCCCTTTCCGTTATGAAAACACGAGCTTACAAAGAAATAATTATAAAGTTGTGGTTTATGCAGCAAGACCCTTAGCTTTCTGTCCATCACATTGCACTCCAATCACTCTTAACATATATTAACTTCACTTGTTGATTCATTGTGATCTTGTTTTGTTTTCCAAGTTTCTGGCCCTTTTTTTATTGATTCAATGTTCAATTTAACAGTTCTCAAATGTTAAGTTTTGATTTTGTTCTATTTCTTGAATAAAATAAATCATCTGTATACTTTACATATATTTCACCTTCCATTATTTCTTGAGTTTGTTCTTGTTTTATTTCTCTCTCCTACTTTTTCAAACAAATGATTGAATAATAATAAATAATACATCAATTGCTAGATTAATTACTCTACTTAATTACCAACAATATGATTAATTACTAACCATATGATTAGGTCATTTTAATCCCTCCACAATAATAATACAACATCCCTTAATCTCTCTCAATGTACATTTAATGGGGTTTGATTCTGCACTTTTTTCCAATTTTTCTCTTTCTTGTATTCATATATTAGAAATCTCACTTTGTTTCTGGTATCTATTTGGAGTACATGATCGATTTACTTTTTAATTCTGTGTTGTGAATTAATTTCAGTTGATTTTTCAAATAAAGATTATTTGGTTTGTTCATTGAAGTTTTATTCAAAGAGAATGAAAAGCAACTTCGAGAACCAAATGGTCTTAGATTCAGTCATGGACGAATCTCTAATAAAGAGAGGATTCACTATAGTTAACTAAATCTCAGTAAATGATACTACTAAAAACACACCCCTTCATTTTCTCTCTCTTTGTTTTTTATTACTAGAAATACACCCAATCATGTACTTAACAAACAACTATCATCTATTTAACAACACATAAAAAATATGACAGGATTCTTGATTGCTCTCAATACAATGATGTAGGTTTGACAATGGGTGGCTTTAGAAAAATCTTAAAATGGTTCATGTGCACCAACTAGTACACTAAAACATACATACACTAGCACATAAAAAACACACACACTAAATACATCACCCATGACATGCGGGTTGACCCATGACACACGGGTCGACTCATGACCAATGGGTCGACCCACAACCTATACCCGTGACCCACGGGTCGACCCCACAATCGTGTCCCATGACCCACAGGTCAACCCATGCCCATAATCACAGGACCAACCCATAGCCCATAATTGACCCAGCCCATTATGTGTATTTTTTTTTATTAAATGTGTTTTAGTTTTTGTGTTAGTTTGTGTGTATAGTTTTTGTGTATTAGTATGTATTTTAGTGTATTAGCGTGTATATTTTTAGTGTATTAGTTTGTGTGTGTTTTAGTGTATTAGTGTGTATATGTTTGTATTTTAGTGTACTACTAATGTGTCTATTAAAAATTTTAATTATTTTATGGGTTAATGAGTTTAACCCAAACTGTTATAAACCCAACACATTATAACCCATTTATTACGTGAGTAAAATATAAATTGGATTTATTTTAGTCTAACTCAATTTAACTCAACTCATAACCAATTCAATCCACTTATTTGTCACCTCTAATCATTATCAAGAGATCCTGGACAAAGATGCAATACATAAAAATAAGTGTACTCTTTGCGTCAAAGTAACGTTGAGTTAACTGATTTTGTTTTATAGGAATAATATAATAAAACCATTGATCTTGACTTATAAGTTAGAAGCATGTATGAAGAAGATGAGTCTATGAGAGTAATAGACGTGGTTAGGGGTCACATGATTCTATCAGTGAAGATCTATTGAAATGATCTCCGAGCGCTCTCTTTTATACCCACGTTTTTTTCCCGCAAAAAAAAAAAAAGGAGTCTCTCTCTCATTAACCCACCGGCTCTTATAAGCTTCACTATCCATGTATGAAATGAAAATGGAGATCGTGGGTCAATCATTAAACCCCTTCCCCCCTTTCTCTCCTTCTCTCTCTCGTTCGTCCCAAAAGAGTAGGGTGGTGGATGGATTGAATTTGAAGTGATCTTATTTTAAATCTAATTAGAATATTTTAACTTAAAATTAATTTTATCATCCAAAAAAGTTTATTTTCAGAGATTATATTTGATTCCTAACAGAATTAAATCTTTGACTTGAATATATGATACAATTTAGAGAAATTATTTAGAGTTAATTCTAGTAAATCACACCAGAATTTCAACTTAATTTTATGAATTGATCACAAAAATACATTATGTATTTATACATTTTAATATAATAAATTTGAATTCAATTTTAAATAATTGGTCAAAAAATTAATTCATATGGATTTAATTAAATTTAAATTTCAATAAGATGCTTATTGTAATTCAATCAATTCATACACCTAAAAGAAAGGTTTTTCTTTTGTATTCTCTTGCCTGTATGAATCACAGATCTATGACAATGAAATCCAACCGATCGCATGGAAGACTTTTCACTTGGACCTGATGAAATCAATCCAATATTGTAGTCAAATGAAAGTGTTGATTGGTTGTAAAACGTTAATGCCAAATGACTCCATCCATTGTATTTCCGGAAGAAAATAAAATTAAAAAAGAAATGAAAACCTCTATTATGGAGAAAAAAAAAATTCTTCATTCATCCATGAACAAGTTCTTTTTTTTTTTTTTTCTGAACAGGTCATTAACGAGTTCAATCAATTATAATTTAAATTTTAAAAGCAATAATTTTCTCAATCAATCAATCAAAACAGACTAAAATATAAGGCAAACAATAAAGTTTAAATGATATGGTAAGGTGATAAGTAAATTTTTGAATTTGACCAAAAAGTATTGAATTTAAAATAAAATAAAATAAAATAAAACATTATTATTGCAATGTTACATTATTTAAGCTTTAGTTTTTTTTATCCCATTTCTTAGATGTGTGACAAATTTTAATAGAATCTCGTTTATAAAGAAAAACATATATTTACCATAGCATTTGGATCAGATAACTCTTCCCATAACCAACCAAACTCAACAAATCAAATTCCATTCCATTCCAATCCCCAAATTCTTCTTATTGTAATTCTTCGGCTTATTTCATTGACCAACTTGGAGGTATGACCGACTGACTTGAGGCATTGATTTGCTAAATCAATACAAGAATTTAATGTCACACAATCTAGCATTATATTTTAATTAATAAGGTTAATTGTAAATTATACTTCGAAAGATCGTTCGAATCTCAATTTTTATCCATAAAGATCAAAAATCTAAATTTATACCCTTAAAGATTGAAAGTTGAATCAATGTACACTCTCAAAGATCAAAAATCTCAATTTACACCTTCAAAGATAAAAATTTGTATTAATGTGCACCTAAAACTAACTGCTTTCAATTTGTTGTCTGAAACTAAATTGATAAATTTTACATAGATTCCCTCATACCTGTCACTTAATCATTTGAATCCCTTCACAAAATAAAAGGTAATATGAAATTATAATTTTTTATTAGGATAAAATCATATTTTTAATGGTTATAAAATCCTAATTAAAATACTCTCAATCTAAAAATATTGTAAAATCCGGGTAGATTTAAACTTTTATGAATAAAGGGTAAAATGGTGAATTGTCACCATGATTCGGGTTGTAAATCTGAAATTTTTTGTAACTCGGATGACAAAACGGACCTCACCGTTGGATTCGTCTCGCGAAATCGAGTTACCACGTCAATTTTCGTCGAATTCTGAGATAGTCAAATTTTTCACGTTTGACGGAGCGATCGGGCTTCGGGTGACCCTGTACACGAATTTTTTTATAAAATTTTAAATTTTGGGCAATAAAATAAGATAAATTGAAATAAAAATATTTTAGATTTAAACCGGGGCGAGATTTAATTGTTCGGGACAAAAACGGACCCGGAATTAAAAATGGACATGTGGCCAATTGTGGGCCAAGTGTTCTAAAGTATAAATAGGGGGAAAAATCAGATTTTTCCCCCATTGTTCAGCATCCTCTTCAGCCGATAGAAAAGAGAGGGAAAGGAGAGGGAAAGCTTCAACTTCTCTCTATGATCTACATAATTCTAGTGCTCAAATCCGCTTGGACCAAGAACAAAGATCGTTCTCCTCGTCAAGGGCTACGTCTACGTACCAAAAGGAAGTGATTTCACCGAATAATCAAAGGAAGAATTTTTGGAGATCAAAGCTTTTGGGTTGGTTTTGGTGTTTTAGGGGTTTTCTACACTCCTAAGAGGTAGGGGTTATTCCTACTTTGGATTATTCTTACCTTAGGTGTTGCTAGACTAAGGGTGAAAATTATGTATATGCATATGTATTGTTATACATATATGTCTATGGGTATGAAAGTGAAAAAAAATTAGCATAGGAATAGCTTAGGCTAGCTTCTAGCTTGAATTTGGTATATGGAGGTTCCATGTGATTATTTTGTAACTTGGTGAAAACTTAAGGCATGCTATGTGTTTTATAAACTATGCCTTGGAATGTGTTATGTGAATACATGACTTGAATGACTATAAGATGTTTGATAAAATGCCCTAGTGAAATTGAGTGTGTTACTTGCATGATGCTATGTTATAACATGCTTGGGTGATTGTGAAATCATATGCTTAGGATATGGTTTTTGGATGAAGAGTGTTATTGACATATGCATGAAATGATATATTGAGCATAATGAGATATGGTATTTATATACTTATGATACAATTGCATTGATGTATGAAAATGTTTATATGTTTGTCATAAGCATATTGAGCATTATTTTGTGTGCAATGGAACATCACATTGCATTTGCACGGAAGTGTCTCATTACATGAGTGAGTGCATGTTTGACGTCAATACCACACTTGGTGATTGACGGAAGGCTTGGGAGAGTTGGGTCGAGGACTTAGCTAAGCCGCTTGGTTGCATGATGAATTGGGTTGGGGTAGCAAGAAGAGGCATGACGACCTCTCGGGTGCAAGACCCGGTGATTGGGCTACGCACTCCCTTGGCTCGGCCCATAAAGTGTGTGGGTGTATTCAGAACCCTCGGTCGAAGTCCGTAAATTTCGTGTGGGTTGGAGGCCCTTGGTGTAAGTCCATGAACATCCACCCCTATACAAGACCCTAGAGTGATTAACGCCATTGTGTGTAACATAAATGGTGGTTTCGACTAAATTGACACTTGCATGTGTTGGGGAGCCGGAGAGAGCTCGGAATAAAGTTGCATGGGTGAGTGTCACTTCATTCCATGGCATAGCATTGTTGCATTCCATCATAGGATGCATAAGTGTGAGAAATGCTTGGTTGCATGTTTGTGTGATGATTACATGAGCATGTGCATCTAGGGGAAGAGTAACCTCTATAGGTTTATCTCTATTGGGCGTTGTGCTCACCCTATACGGGAAACAATTTCAGGTACGGGACACGTTCCGGTGGATGGCTCTCATTCGGGGGCTCTTGGTTGAAGAAAAGCCGGGTTGTGGCTTTTGAATTTAGTTTTTGTAAAACTTTTGGTAATTTCCATTTTGGCATGTAAAAGTATGGAAATAGTTGTATTAGAACTTGTATTGACTATATTTGGTATCAAATAGATGTTGTATAAGTTTTGGATAACCTTGGATTGGTTTGGATTGGTTTTGGAATGGATTGATTTGGGGTTGAAATCATACACAGTTTACACAGAAATTTCAGACACTGCTTAGTGTTTGAGCCATAACTTTTTATTGTGATGTCCAAATGATCTGAAATTTTTACAGTAGGTAGTAGACACCTAGGGCTACAAAAGTGTTTTTGTGAAATTTTCTCAATTCCACTTCTAAACAGGTCAAAACCGCACTGGAAGTTGCAGCAGAACAGAAACTGCATTTTCTGTTCGAACGTAAAGTGACGTTCGAATGGTGCGAGTTTTGAACAGCAAAACCAGCAGAGAACCAAATGTACTGGAAGCTACCTATTTTTCAAAACCAAGGGACGTTCGAATGTGAGTAGTGTTGTTCGAACGGTGACTCTAAAACCGAAATTTTTCAAACTATGCACTAAGCTTCCAGGCTTGGATTTCTTTGATTTAAAGAACACCAATGGACTTGGATTTCTCTAGTTCCAAGGATACAAATGGACACTAATTGAGGTATATTGAGGCTTATTAGACCTTGGTGGATTTAAATGATAACTATTACATATATGCACTAATGTTAAAGTAACCTTGCATGTTTTGCTATAAATATGGATAATTGGACCCGGTGTGGTCAATGTTTACTTATAAATGGACCCGGTGCGGTCATTGTTTATATTGGGCCTCAGATGGGTCATGTGAGTTATGTTGCACAGGTTGGGTATTGGGTAGAGTTCCCTGTACAAAGGAGACTCTGCCCAAATTTTGTTAAGTTATGGACCTCGGTAAATGGGACATAACGGTGTGATATCGAGTCACTCGGTATTTACGGGTATTCCGCGGGTTGATGGGTAATCAACGGACCCCCGGATTTTGGGGTGTCACAAATATCCCCCCAATTGAGCATTCAAATAATTATGTCTAGGTGATATATTGCATTGGATATAAAAAATATTATATAAATACCTACATTCTATTGGACATTCAAATTGTAAGCTTAATTTTAAATTTTAGAGTATATCGGACCCACAAAATAAAAGGTAATATGAAATTATAATTTTTTATTAGGATAAAATCATATTTTTTAACGGTTATATTAACAGATATCAACTAAAAAGGGTTATGTGTTACACGTGCACAAACGTCATGAGATATAAGAGTAATATTCTAAATGTGAAGTGGTCCAAATGATTAAATGATAAGTATGAGGGCATTTAGGTATAATTTATCAATTTAATTTTAGGCAGCAAACTGACGGCAATAAGTTTTAGGTGCATATTGATATAACTTTTTATCTTTGAGTGTGCAAATTTAAATTTTTTATCTTTAGGGGTGCATATTAATACAAATTTCTATCTTTGAGGGTGAAAATTGATATTTTTTATCTTTGAGGGTGTACATTAATATAAACTTTTATCTTTGGGTATAAATTCAAATTTTTTATCTTTAGAGGTACAAATTAAAATTTAAACGATCTTTCAAGGTATAATTTATAATTAACCCTACCTAATACCCTCAAATCATTATAACTTAGAATTTTACAGATAATGGAGAGTTGTTTTGTGAGAAGATAACGAAGAGACAGAGAGTTACCGTGTGAGATGATGTGAAGAGATTAGAGAGAGATAATGGAACATCTCCACTGTAGATGTCATTGCCTGACTGAGGTTTTTTTTTTTATATCAGAAGTGATGAGCGAAAAAAATTGGTTTTATGGATAATTGTTTAAATAAATTTTATTATTTTTAGCGTTTTAAAATTATTTTTAAAATTATATAATCAAGGCCTAAACTTTTTATTCTTTCAAAAACGTCACCAATCAAACTTTTTTTCCTGTCCTCCACCACCCCCTTCCCCACGCCCACCTCCCCACGCCCACCTATCTCCTGTGTGTACTTGTAGTTTCCCAGTCTACAGTCCTACAGTGTTTGTTGGCTAACAACCTAGTAGCCCCCATGCTTCTGTTGACTTGATGTTACGCCAAGTCTTCTTGAGAATCTGCTCTCTATCCATCCAGTCAACTATTCAAAGCATTTTGGGTCATGGCATTTTTCTATACTCCTGAAGTCACACTTGAGCTCATCTTCTGTGGGTTTTTCAGTATTAAAGCTCTATAAGATTGAGAAAATTTTGCCCCCTCCTTTGAGCTATTCATGAAGCAAAACTGCTTTCTGGGTACCGCAGCAAAACTCTGTATGTATCAGTTTGAAATCAATTACTTTACTCGGTTCTTAATCTCTTGATTCTGTTTTCTTATGTTCAAATACTTTTGCTTTTAAGTTCAGTAAAAAGCTGTTTAGCTTTATTCTTATTCTGTTACTGTACTAGTGTTATATCAACCACCCGAAGACTTTCATCCCCTAATGCAAAGTTAAACTTCCTAAAAGATCTTCTGGAATAGATTTGTTTACTGTAATTTCTGAGCCTCTCAGACACTAATGTTGCCTTTGAACTACCCTGTGTGAATCTGATCTTACTTGAGTAAATTGTCTCTTGATTTGGAATGATGATTATGAACTCTGTAATATATGTGCTTCGGCTACCTTTCTAGGCCTTTTGGCTAAAGCAATAAAGCTACTCGTACCTAATTTGGGGACCCAACTCGGTAGTTATTAGATTGTTTGTAAACTTGATTCAATGTTGGAAGTCACTGCTAATCTCTAATGTCCACAATACCTGTCGAAATAAAGTCCCAATAGTATTACTCTTTGGCTAAGATGAAGTGAAGTATCTGTTCTTGCAGTCTAATATCTGACAGGTTTTGTTTTATACTTTTGTGTCACTGCTGATAATGTTTTGCAATCTTATTGAATTCTTGTCTTGGTGTAAGATATCTGACACCGTATTTTATTCTAATATATCACAGGTTTAGACTGTCTTTGAGTTCCACGCGTCATTCTGTATTGAGTAAAATTCCTAAAGAAAGAGAATAATTATCAAGTATACAACTATTTGTACAAAGCTATGGGGGAAGATGATATTTATGCCAAAGATGGTACTGTAGATTACTGCAACAATCCGGCCAAGAAGAATGAAACTGGAACCTGGAAGGCCTGTCCTTTTATCCTTGGTAATTAAACGTCTCTTATTCTTGTTACTTAGTAGTCTCTAATAAATTTAACAAGACTTATCTATTTTTTTTCTTTTCAATCTTCATTGGCAGGAAATGAATGCTGTGAAAGATTGGCATACTACGGGATGAGTTCCAATCTGGTGCTTTATTTCAAGCATCAACTCAACCAACACAGTGCCACGGCATCTAATAATGTCTCAAATTGGTCTGGAACATGCTATATCACACCATTGATTGGAGCTTTTCTGGCTGATGCCTATCTTGGAAGATATTGGACAATTGCCTGCTTCTCAATCATATATGTCATAGTAAGTTTATTGGTTGAATTGCATATACTTTAGAATCTAGTCAAGGAACTTATCCATGGGTGGGATACATGATTGTAAGGCACAGGAAAGCACATCATATATGCATGTTTTCACTCAATATACAATAAGCACATAAATTTACTTTTAAGCACATATCACACAGAGGAACACACAAATACCTATCACAAATAGGCACATTTCTTGAATTCTGGCATTACCTTGCTCTAAATAAATGTTCAATTAATCAGGCTCATTGTAGATGGATTTTGAATATATTGAGGTGTTTTTTACATCCTCCTACAGGCAAAATACACAGAAAGATTTGATTAAAATTTAGATATATACCCAAAGCATGAATTTTAGATTTCTGTCTGATCTATCAATCTGTCTAATCATGTTCATGATTCAAACAATGTCACACTAGTAACACCTGCAAAAGATACAAAGCGGCCTTCGACCGTAAAATGCCTCGTTTGATTGTGAGAGCTAGACCCACAGGATAAGCATGCAAGAATTGGGACCTAAGCCTTCTTTTTATAGAGTTACCTTACTTGAGCCTTAATCCAAAATGGAGTCTGCCTTAATGTGTGCTAAAGCGCACCTTATTCCGTAGCCAGCGATCACTAGGTGTTTTTCGGGATTGTCTGGTATGCAAATGCTGATGAGGAATCATCTAATCTGATTTTTCACAAGCCACAGACAAAGTTGACTACACAGGTCCAAATTATGTAAGATACTTAACATCAGTATTTATCTACCTTATGCTTATGCTGAATGCTGTAAGTTCTGTTTATATAAGTCAAGCATCATGCTGATGCAGGGGATGACACTGTTGACGCTGTCAGCATCAATCCCGGGCCTAAAGCCGACCTGCTATGAAAAGGATAAGTGCAACCCAACACAAACTCAAAGTGCAGTTTGCTTTCTTGCACTTTACCTGATAGCATTGGGGACCGGAGGGATTAAGCCTTGTGTGTCATCCTATGGAGCAGACCAGTTTGATGATGCTGATGAGGTTGAGAAAAAGCACAAGAGTTCTTTCTTCAATTGGTTCTATTTTTCAATCAATGTTGGTGCTCTAATTGCTGCTTCCGTGCTTGTTTGGATACAAGATAATGTGGGTTGGGGATGGGGATTTGGTATTCCAGCTGTGGCCATGGCAATTGCAGTGGTTAGTTTCTTTTCAGGTACTCGGCTGTATCGCTACCAGAAACCTGGAGGCAGCCCTCTGACGCGCATCTGTCAAGTAATGGTGGCCTCCTTCAGGAAATATAAAGTTGAAGTGCCTACTGACAAGTCTCTTTTGTACGAGACTCCTGATGCAGAGTCTGCAATTCAAGGAAGCCGTAAGCTTGATCATACCAAAGAACTAAGGTAAGTTTCTTCAATCATTTTTCCTAGCAGATTTCAAGTTACAATGACTTGCTTAAATTGATTTATTACTAATCTCACTTCCAGATATTCATATTCTCCAACAAAAAATTATTGCGTTGTAAATCTATTTGATTGATAGCACATGATAGAATCTATTGAATATGTTGGTAAACATTTGCTCACGAAAATGGAATTCGTCACAGATGATAAAATAAATTTGAAGAGGGTGATTGGACTGATTCCTGAAATTGATTTAGTCTGTGTAAGCATGTTAAAGTACTGAAAAACTTCGTGCCTGTACTACTACTGTAAACAACTCATCCCAACTGCTGTAAAGAAGGATTTTTACAACATGGTCTTTCCCATGAACCCTTGTTTCTATACCTTAGATAGAGCTTGTAGGCAACAACCCACCTCCATCCTTTTCCTACCTTCCAAGTGAGCTTCTAGTTTGTCCCTCACCCAATGTTATTTCATGAAGTTTCTTTGACAAGGCGGCTGTAGACACACAATCAGACCATATGAAGGACTCAGTAGACCCATGGAGACTTTGCACAGTGACCCAAGTCGAAGAACTGAAAGCCATCATACGACTGCTTCCTATTTGGGCCACAGGCATCGTCTTTTCTACTGTGTATGGTCAAATGGGCACCCTATTCGTGTTGCAAGGCGCCACCATGAATCCGCATGTAGGAAACTCCAGCTTTAAGATCCCTCCAGCATCACTTGGCATTTTTGACACCCTAAGTGTCATATTCTGGGTTCCAGTTTATGATCAACTCATCGTCCCAGCTGCCCGAAAACTCACAGGTCACAAAAATGGTCTCACTCAACTCCAGAGAATGGGCATTGGCCTTGTCATATCCATCCTTGCCATGGTTTCTGCAGCATTTTTGGAACTTGTTAGACTTAAATTCGTGAGGAGGCACAACTACTATGACCTCAAGGAGATACCCATGTCGATTTTTTGGCAGGTTCCTCAGTATTTCATCATAGGGTGTGCAGAGGTTTTCACATTCGTTGGACAATTGGAGTTCTTCTACGAGCAAGCGCCTGATGCAATGAGAAGTTTGTGCTCTGCTCTCTCTCTCACCACAGTTGCACTCGGGCAGTACTTGAGCTCCCTACTGGTGACAATAGTTACAAAAATTAGCACCAGGGATGGAAAGCTTGGGTGGATTCCAGACAATTTGAACTATGGCCACGTCCATTACTTCTTCTGGCTTTTGGCTGTGCTGAGTGTGCTCAACTTCGGAGTTTATCTTTTGGTGGCAAAGTGGTACACATACAAAAGGCCTGTGGGTACTCTTCGCTGACGGCTATAGGGAATGTCAATATATAAATGGTTTTCGTGGATGTTTACAATCTTGGTTTAAGGTGTATAAACATTGCAGTTGGCATATTATTGTTGTATGACTGTTTGCAAACAATGTAATTGGAGTCTGCTGAAAAAACAATATACTTTTGGAAACAAAAAGTTAGTTATACTGTTACTTAGATCTAGTTTGGGGGTCTAATTAGTTAACCTAATTTGTTGTTCTCTGGGGGTGTTAAAATTTTTGATTATCCATAAATTTCGACCTTATCTTGATTGGCTATTCGAAAGAATCGGATAGGCCAGTGGAAGATTTTTTTGGTATTGCACAAAAAATTAGGTAGAAATGCAAAATACCTACAAAATTTTCATATTCCTATCCTAAAAATTAAAATCCAAATATCTAGAAATCTTAATATTTTATTAATGTTTATGGTTTTCTTATTATGTTTTACTGTAATTGTTTATGTATTATCGAATTTATTATGTTTTCTTAAGTGTTATTGTTCTATTGTGTTAGTTAATTGAAACAGGTTACTTAATTAAATTATTAAAATAATTTAAAAAATTAATAGTTAAAAAAATATGTGTTCACCTAATTTTTTGCTGAATTTTTTACCTGATTATTTTGAACGGTATTCGGGGAAAAATAGTACACTTGATCACATAGTGTAAGCCAAAAAAAATTATTTCATAAAATATCGAATAGGAAAATGAGATGTTATAATTTTTACCAAAATGGTAGGCCGAACACCCTTATTATTATCTATAGATTTTTAATGCTTATTTTCTAAACAGTTCTGACACAAGGTTGATGAGTAGAGTGCTATTAGAGTTGTTGTGTTCAAGGATTTAGGGATGTACCTGTGATGGGAAGAGTAGGAAAGTTTCTTTTAGTTAACTTTGGACTTTCTCCATAATCCCTATTTTTCAATATACTTTTAAGATAAGAAACGATTATAACTAGGGATGAGAGTAAATCGGAGAAAAAATTCGTCCAAATCCGTCTCGTTTGGACTGGGGATAGACTATACATATTGGATGGTGGACATATACCGAAATACCCGTATAAACCCGTGTGAGAATGAAGGCGGGGATGAACTTACCCTTACTCCCGCCCCTTCCCCGCCACGTCCCTGTTACCCATTATATATATAGGTCACGTATAGGTCATTACATTGATCACGTATAGGCTTCTTTGCTTACTGAGAAAACAATTTGGCTTGGGGTAAAATCAGGTATAGGTCATTACATTGATCAATGACTTCTTCATTACATTCTGTATTTTTTTTACAAATTAAAGAGGAGTTCACCAGATGAAATTTTTTGGCATAGGTGTGTTTATAAATTTTTATTAGAAGTTCTAGAACCATAAATACCTTTTACATTGGACTTTTATTATCGTTTACTTGCATTCCATGTGTGATGTCATTAATGGATGTCATAATTTCAGAACACATAGATGACATATCTGTGGGTTCCCTTGTTTCTGTCATTTTAGCAAATATTTTTGGAACATTATGCAGGTCATTGCCTTGTTGAAACAGACCACAATAATTTTCATGGAATTGTAACTAATTATCTCTTAGAATAATTTCCCTTGTTTCAACATAATTGAATGCATAGAAAAGAAGGCACACTTTTTATATTGTTACATCTTCTATTCCGATCATAGCAAAAAAAAAAAAGTAAGCTATTTTAATTCTTATGACTTTGCTTGTGCTTAGGCGGGGATGAGAATTATAAATTTACCCGCGGACGGGAATGGAGATGAAAATTATACCCGTTAGCATAGGTGGTCGGGGATGGACGAAGGTTTTTTAAGCGGGTACGGGGGTGAAGACTATATCCCCCACCCCCGCTCGATCCATTGACATCCCTAATTGTAACTTGTGGATTGTAGTAGATTGGTTAGAGTATTTTTAATAGGCTTTCTATTTTCACTCAATTTTTAATTACAAAGAGTTAATCTTTAAAATTTCTTCTCTAATAAACTCTTTACATTTAGAGAGTCAAACAAACTATCTACTCTATCTTTTTTAGAATAGAAAAAATAGTATATATGTTTTTTCATCCAAAATATTTTTAGAATAAACGTATCTCATTTAAAATAATAGAGGAAAAATGTGAGGAAAGTTAAATTTATTGCCTATATATATATATATATATATATATATATATACTAACTATAAAATGTCAACAAAAGTGAAAAAAAATTTATTGACAATTATGTCTTTATAAAAAAATTAAAGTCAACTATATCCTTATGTATTTAATTATCTATACCCTACCTAATCGCTCTAATGATTTCATATCTTTTCGTATTCTTACTTCCAAAAAAACTGATAGCATCGTCAATTAATAATAGTAATAGATAAGCATTAAGTTACTGGATATTACATTATCAATTAGAACTCTATTGATGTTCCATCTTCCAATTGGAACACATCTTTTTTCTCTCTATCTCTCTAGTTTTCACACAAATTGTTTGTGTTGTGCTACATCGACAGGTACCAATTATCTTTCTTCCCCACAACAATTCTTTTTGGCTTGGGCACAATGTCTGCAAATTGGATTGATTAGATTGATCTTAAGAATTTGGATAGGGTGTGTTTACTTGGATTCGTCTAGTTTGTCCACTTAATTGTATTCATCTTCTTTTTGAAGCCCAAATCTCCCTATTTCTCTAAGTACTTCGTGCATATCTCAAAACTTGAAACACAGTAAAGGTTAAAAATCTCACTCTACTATATGCTCATGTCTCTTTTTGCTGCTTATTCCTATGAATTTTGTTTGAGTTGTAATTTTTTCTTATTATACATGTACATGGCCCCTCTGAAATGCACGTACACTCCCATAATAAACACACAACTCCTCACGCAAAATTTTTATTTGAGGTACTCGTTAAGAATTCTATAAAATGTATTCATGACTTTGATAGGTTTTCATTTAACTGAAAATCAAGTGTCTTTTTAGTATTAAACTCTTTAATAATGTTATTTTGTGGGGTTCCTATCTATTCAATTCATGTCCAGTTAGATAAATCTAAAGTTGTAGATATATGTACCATGTACATATGAATAGATTTATGTATACATCTCCAAGTTGCGGTTAGAGTCCTAAGCACGGGTAATGTTTGAAGGATTTTGGAATTTTCAAGTGAACTCATTATGCCATCGCAATTAAATCATTGATTAACTTAATTATACTTCTAATTATTTAAAAAAAACGAGGGCAAAAGAGGGTTGGCAGTGTGATACTTTGCAAGGTCGTGATATGTTCTTTAACATGGGAGTCTGAGTAGCAACTCGACACTATCTACCCAAGAATATGTTTTAGATCCAATTTGTTGCAGCTCATCATTGTTAAGAGACATGTCCACCTTGGAATTATTTGAAACTTTGGCGGATATCCAATTCTTTCATTTTCTAAGCTGAAAACAAGTTTTGGCATCAAAGCAACAATTTTGGCTATTTTTGAAGGCTTTTAAGTGCATAATAGAAGGTGACTTTTTATGTTTATCGGATAGGTGCAAAACAATCTCTTGAATCCTGCTCCTATGCTAATTTTGTGAAGGAAAATTTCTTGATTCTAAACTCATCTCTTCGTTGTTAGTATGCCTCTTAACAATAACATTCATAAGAGTCCTATAGTTTGGTTTGCATTTTCATGGTTCCTCCCTATCAAACAAAAGGCTATGAAAAATTGTTTATCACGCTTTGTGGATGAGGAATATGTTTGCCTCTTTCACTAAATGTTTGTTAAGTTCAAAAAGGAACATCAACTGATTGAGGCTAACAAACTGATTCAAGATGATTTAATTTAGGATAACTTTAGGCTACCCCTTTATTGAGTCATATGGGAGTAAAATAGAAATTCTATAACATTATTTCTCCATCACCTAGGATTGTAGAAAGTGTAAAGGTTAGATAGGGAAATACACTTACCTGACACATAGTTTAAGGTGGAACAAATTGCAAAAATTCAACTTGTTGTATTTGACAAACACCAAAAATTACCAATTAAATCTTAGATCTTTTCTGAAAGCGAAACACATCTAGAAAGTATTGACCATAAAAGCGCTAAGTGAGTTTTCTTAATGGTTTTGGGAAATTAGTTGAGGAATATTTTAATGAATTAGAGATTGATCAAAATAAATATGATGATTCACATGTAATGCACGTATACATCAACTAATACTTATAAATGTCAGTATATGTGAAAATTTTTTGATTTTCTATTTTATCCCTAATTATTATAATGAAGTCAATTATACTCACTTATATACTTTCATCTAATTTTTGTTTTTTACAACTATTTGACTTTTAATTTGTTTTGCACTCTTTTACAAGAACTTCTAAATTCTTTTGAACTGATTTATTATTAATATAGTTATATATAATTATCTATATCTATAGGAGGAAGTAAAGTCCTATATATGTTAAATTATTATATACATGGAGTAATCAGGTTAAATTTTATGGTTAAATATATGTTATATTTTATTCTTTGTATGCAATAATATAATAATATTATAAGTGATCTAATCAATTTATTTTAAAAAATAAAAATTAATAATTCTATAATATAATTAGATGTGCAAAAGTTTAAAAAGATTGGAGAGATACCTAAATAAATGACAAATTAGGTACTCAAAAACTTATAGAATAAATCAATGTTTAAAATACCGATTAATTATTCAACACCTAATTTATTATTTAATTTAATTACACATATAATTACTATTCTATAAACATAATATTATTTAAATTTAATTACGTGCAACGCATGTCATGCATTGCTAGTTGCAAAAAAAGACAAAATATAAAATGATAAGAATAGAGAGTCTTATTGGAGTGATGTGTAAAAATTTAATCTCTATTGTAACTTTTTATTAAAGATACTCTCTATTTTAGAAAAAAGATGATTTCTATTTTATAAAAGATGCTCTCTAAAATAGAAAGCTCAGTTGAAGATGCTCTTAGAGTTTGTCTAATTATTTTCTCCCTAATCATTTTAAGATTTCTTCCTTGTAAATTATGATGTGCTTGTAAATGTTTTGAGTCAAATTATTCAATATTAAAGGTTAGTTGTTAGCCTAACGACGATTGTCCTTGTTGTTGAATTTTAAAGTCGGGGGTTTGAAATTTACTATTATTAAACAAAAATGAATATCTATATAATAAAGTACAATACAATTCAAATTTTAAAAGATAAACAAAAATAATTTTTATTTTTCGTGGTTGAGATTTCTTTAAGTTTTACTTTAAAGTTAATCTGACGACTAATATTAACATCCTAAATTTAATAAGAAAAATAGACCTATAAATGTGTGCTTGAGATAACTTTTTAAATATGTTTCTAGAATTTATAACTTATAATAAATATTTTTCTTAAAAAAAAATAGTGTTTGGAACTGTTTCACCACCAACACTACCACCACCACCACCTTTTCCATCCCCCACCTCCCCCACCGCCACCATCATCAACACTACCACTACCACTACCACTACCACCGCCCCCACCCTTACACCTTACCACAGTTGTCGTTATCGCCACCCCTACCACTACCATCACCCCTACCACTACGATTCCCACTACAACTACCCTTGCCATCACCGCCATCACCACCCCAACAACACCACCACCACCACTGTCGCCGCCCTACCACCACTGTCACTGTCCCACCACCAACCCTGTCGCCCAATCACCATCGCCGCCACCCCACACCACCACTGCCCCACCTTACCCCCACTCCCACCCCACCGCCACCACCACTGTCGCACCAATTGCTATTATCGTCGTCCACTATGAATTGTACATACATGGCAAGAGAGTCTTCTTCAACATGAATTCTAACTTGATCATCGCCAATAACTTGCTTTGATTGTTGCACTAAGATTGTCAATTTAACTATGATTGTTCTAACTTGATCATCGCTAATAACTTGCTTTGATTGTTGCACCAGGATTGTCAATTTAACTATGATTGTTCTATTGCGATCGTCAATTTAGCTCTGATTGATTTACCAAGATTATCAATCTAACTTTGATATCACTTGTTGGAATACAACTCTAATACCATTTGTTGAAATATAGCTCTGATACCACTTGTTGATTTTGCACAGTAGATAATTAATACAAATAATAATTATTAGAAGTTATGAATGCAAAAATAGGAAAATAATAAAAATAAATCACAAAGATATAATGTGGTTTGATACAACATGCCCACCTTGGTACACTGTACCTACATCTACAGACCAAAATCTACATCAATGTATTATTGATTAAAAAACTGATTATCTAGTAACTGATTACATAATATTCAACCGTATTTATAAGGATAAAATACGGTAATCCAAATATATTTAAATACAACTTGATTTTTATGTTTCCTATCACATGCCTAATATACATATTCATAGTATATTAAAACTCTTTCAATATAATCTTATTCCATATAAGATTCTGACATTGATTACTCAACAAACTCTCTTTCATGACAATTAGAGAGTTTGAATCAAATTCGAACATCTCTTCCCTTAAATATTGATTGTCATTCCTTCAAGCATCACTATGCATTCTCAAAAGCCCACTTAAAAGCATTGAGGTTGCTTTCCACTTAAGTTGAAGGCCTCTTTAACAAATATTTCAAACTTGACAATACCATCCGTTATGAAACCTTACGAAACCTTGACAATTCCATCCGTTATGAAACCTTTCTAGACCTTTGATTCGTCATTAGACATTTTGTTTGTTCCTTGTGCTTTGCATATAAACTGTCAATACCAAACTTAATTGCAAGATAGTTATATTGAGGTTAATTGTAAATTTGGTTCGAATCAAACGTTTTGTTGGTAGTTTGTTATATGTCATGTAGATTTAGCATTAGAGTATTTAAATGTGGGTGCACATATCATCTCTTTCCTGATATTGTATGACACAGGTCTAGTTCCACCCCCATACTAACTCCCTTCAATTTCCTTGATGTTAAATCACCTATCATAAATTCAATTATATTGAAGTAATTTCCTATACAGGGGATTCTAGCTTGGAGTGAATGGAAGCAAATTAGTATTGAAGAGGATCCTAATCCATTCACCAAAAAGAGCTAGCCAATCTAGGATAATTGTTATCATGAAAGATAAACCAGAAAGTTAATCAGGAAAAAAGTTTTCATTGTGCTACTTTTTTATCTTTACTAAGAAAGGAAATAGGCAATGCAATTTTTCTTTGAGTGTGTTTTCCTTCTCTACTTTTGTTGTTTCCTTGTCTAATAGGTTGCCCACTCTCTTCAAGATTTGTCCTATTCACATGTTATTTCTGCTATGATGATTTCCACTTGCACCTCGCATTTATTGTTTGGACTGAACAATTCATTCAATCTTTTACTTTCATTGTTTGTCCAGAAAAAGCACGACTATGATCAGTTGTTTCGGGATATGAAGTGTATAAATCATCTTCGAAATGAGGGAAATTTGTAGAGCAAAGTGCCACTAAGCTGACAAGAGCACTGTTCCTTTCACTTCATTAGTCCTTTCCTATACTCGGTTTCCCTTTACATTGCTGAACTACTAGTTTCAATTTGCACACCCACAAGGCACTCAGTTCGTTTGAAACATTTGTTTAGATAAACTAGCTAAAGGTTCGCCAATTGTTAGTCACTAGGGTACCATCCTACTCTATTTCAACTTGTTTAGAAACCAAACTCATGAGATATGCAGAAGTCAAAGCCAATGAAGAGTCAAACCCTTCCAAAGCCAGCGCCAACGAACTGGGTAGAATTCATTACTGATGATACTGTTAGATTGGTGATACCCTTTGGACCCTGTTTTCAGGTTGATGCGCCAACTTGGAGTACCCATATTACTGACGCTGAACTAAACACTTCAAGGTGGTTGGGCACCCAAATATGGCCAAGCAGAGGAATTAGTTGAGAAACAAATGAAAATGTGATTGGAAAAGGGAGACTTGACTCTTGTCCATGCGTCTCCCCTGGATCTATAGAATGTATTAAACGACATGTTACAGACAAAAAGGGTGACCTGCAATATCATCTCAGGATCTGGAAATGGGAGTATCTTCTGGAAATGGAAATTTGACATGATGGGAGAATATGTTTCTAAGTTATGGAATTTGGATGAGCAGAAAAAGTTTGCTCTTTTTGTGAAAACAAATCCCACATCAAAGGGGAAAAACTTTTTGAAGCCTGCCTTTGAGTGTTTGCAATCCCAGTGCAGAGAAAACATAGTGAGCTACTACTTCAATGTATGCATTCCCAGGCGCATTGCCACGCAGACCGCTGTACAATAGTTGACACAGATGAGGATGAGGCTGGAGGGGCCTCTAACTCTAAAGGTTCTTGAAAAAAGGTGTCGAGCTGGTAATGTAACCTCAGGTAGTTCTGAATATGTGAAGAGTAGGTACTTGATTGGTAGACGTTGATGCTGCTACCAACCTACAACCATCTAATAGTTTTCTTAATTTCTGGTTAAGGCTAGGAGGCTGATTTTATCATTTGTTTGTGAATTTATTACTACTTAAAGCGCATAAGCTTTGTTTAGGCTTGACTGCGAACGAAATTCAACTGCACTCTTGTAATTTGATCATGTTTTGTATGCCAATTCAATCAAATTTTGTCTTGATGCTAATTGTCAAGAAAGATATTGCGGCTGGTGTAAATATGTAAAATGGGCATCCTTAAGACGTAGATTATTCATTAAAAAATGTGTTGATTACTGTGGGGATAGTAAACAACGGTTTTATCTGGATCATCACAGAGAGTCCCGTGGGGGTGGAAACACTTTACTTGGACGGTGGATCCATAAAGTTGAATTAATCTCGTGGTGCGCGCTTTTCATTGAATGATCTCTCTCTCTCTCTCTCTCCGTCTATTCCCCATGTGATCAAGATATGGTGATGTAGTGGAAGCTACACCCTCCATCAATCACTTGTCTACCTGTTTCGTCTTCTTCCCCCCCCCCCTCCCCCCTCCTTTCTCTCTCTCTCTCTCTCTCTGATATTTCTCTTGCTTGGAGTATCGGTGTATCATCTTCACCACCACACACTCCCACACCAAAAACGGAGCTCTTTTACTCTGTTTCTTTGTGGCTTTGTCTGTTCCCGTTTAATATCTAAGCACTTCCACGAATAAGCCATTAAATATCTTCTCTCTTTCTCACACCATATAAGTTTTCCCTACCATTAGGCTTCTAAGTTTCAAAATTCCTTCCTTTTTGCCTCTATCTGGCTCTGTGCTAATTGGAGCTTGAAGAAGACGGTTAATTGATATCAAAACCTAAAGCAAACATATCTCGCACAAATCAAGTACTGTTCAATCTCCTCTTAATTGCATTTCTTTTATATACACTAATAAATGGTTAACACTGTTAATTGCATACAGTTACAAGTTTTTTCTAGACTTACAAGTACCTATTTTCAGATAGCATATTGCAGGAATTAGTTTTGTTGTTTGATCCTAATTTTTTTGGTTATGTGTGCAGAATATCTGTAGAAGCTTGTAAAAGAACTAGGTATGGCGGCGACTACTGCAAAAAAAAATGGTTCTAATGCTACTGCCACTGCTAAATCTAGTATTCCGGCTGTTTCACACCCGCTGGCCGAAGAGTCATCGGAGATTGCCTCCAATATCAATTTCCATGCACAATACACTCCTCATTTTTCGCCTTTTAAGTTCGAGCCGGAGCAAGCGTACTATGCGACTGCAGGGAGTGTTCGCGATCGTCTGATCCAAGTAACACTTAACAAACCTCAAAAAAATTATATCTGAAGGATGCAATTTGCTGTTCCTTGTACACTTGTTTTGTCATTTGTTATTTCTTTTTCATATCAAGCTTTTCTTATCTATTTATTGACCTAAGGTTAGATTGTGTGGTCTCTGTCAATCAAATGTTTTTTGAAGACGTGGTTTTATCTATTTTTGCTATTGCAACAAAATCATCCTTTGTCACAGTGAGGTAAGAAAATGGAAAAGGAAAAAAATTCGAGGAAAGATGATATCTAGGTTGTAATATAGAAGGCTGTGATGCATATTCTTAGCTGCAAAAAAGGTCAATTAGAATTTGAATAATATGCTATACATGGCTTATTGATTTGTAATTTTTACCTAAACTAGTAATGCTGCTCTCATATGTTGATTGTTTATGTAGCAATGGAATGAGACCTATCGCCATTTTCACGAAGTTGATCCAAAGCAAACATACTACTTATCCATGGAGTATCTCCAAGGACGAGCTTTGACTAATGCAATTGGAAACCTGAATATCCAAGATGCATATGCTGATGCTTTAAATAAGCTGGGTCATGAACTTGAGGAAGTTGTTGAGCAGGTAGCTTAATTTTTGCAACCTCTTCACATCTTACACATGTTTTCAAAGACCTTGATCCATGGAGCTCCGGTCAATTAAACTCCCTCCCATTGTGATTCCTTTAGTTCCTTTGGACCAGTCACATGCAACTGATCTTGTCAAGCAGTACAGGAACTATATGAATATTATTCACTTGTCTGATTTCTTTGATTAGTAACAATTGTGTAATACTACCTGATCAATATCGGTTGCACTAAGGTTTTACATCCTCCTGGGCATGTTGCCCTCAATCAAGCGGCAATGCTTTTATTCTGGTAGGCTCTGTGTCCATGGAATATGATTGTGGTCTGACTCACCCAAATATGTGTATATGCCAGGTTCCACATGCAGTATTCTGATAATTATTCAAGTTGAATGTTGTAGGAGAAAGATGCGGCACTTGGAAATGGTGGTCTGGGAAGGCTTGCTGCATGTTTTCTAGACTCTATGGCGACATTGAATTTGCCAGCATGGGGCTATGGTTTGAGGTACAGATATGGCCTGTTCAAGCAGCGGATTACCAAGGCAGGCCAGGAAGAAATTGCTGAAGATTGGCTTGAGGTCAGATCTCCCCTAAAAGTGGCGTTGAACATTATGTTGTTGCTTTACTTATATCTTGAATTGAACTTAAATTGGGTGGGAATTATGCAGAAATTTAGTCCTTGGGAGGTTGTCAGGCATGATGTTGTGTTCCCCGTCCAGTTCTTTGGTCGTGTTGAGGTCGATCCCTCTGGCTCGTAAGTGTGACCTCCTCTGTTTGTTGACTGGAATAGTGGTGTGTGTTACATTAAGAAAGAGATTATAATCTTAGGTTGCATTGTTAATGCTAGTTACTATAAAAACCGTAACGGTTGTTTTCTGAATGATTATAGCCGAAAATGGGTTGGCGGCGAGGTTCTACAAGCTCTAGCATACGATGTGCCAATCCCAGGGTACAAAACCAAGAACACTATCAGTCTTCGGCTCTGGGAAGCCAAAGCTTGTGCTGAGGACATAAGCTTATCTCAATTTAATGATGGACAGTATGAATCTGCTGCACAGCTCCATTCTAGTGCTCAGCAGGTTAGCGGTACATAACTCTGATAGAAGGGCAGTGCAGCAATAATAAACCCTCTTTTATTAAAGCACAGAATCCTGTTTATTCTATTTGCAGCTACACTCTTTTTTAGTAAAATTTATAGTCTGATATTTGCATTCAATTGTTTGTTCATGGAATATTCACCACAAGTTGTGCATTTGCAGATTTGCGCTGTTCTATACCCTGGGGATGCAACAGAAAATGGAAAACTTCTACGTCTGAAGCAACAATTTTTCCTGTGCAGTGCATCACTTCAGGTTGGCTGCCTTTTTTGTCCTAGTTTAGTCTAAGGGCCCATAAGTGTTGAGCATGATATTTCTTATTTCTCTGCGGCCTCTAATTTAAAGTCAGTTTACATCAGTGCTCAAGTACCTTGTTTTGTTGCTGCAAGTGCCATAGCCTATGGAGGCATCGTCAAAGGTTGTTTTTAATCAAGATCCAAATTCATTGCTGCAACTCTGTCTTTCAAAGAAACTGCATTCTTTGGTTTCCTTGCTTTACAAAATGGTTGTCATCCATATCTTTGGCAATAAGCATAGTCAGTGTCCTGCAAATTTATTGCCTTACAGGTGCAAAGGGTTGTGCTTTCATGCATGTGCAACGATATAAATGGACAAAAAGTTACATCCAACTCAGTTCTAGGAAGGAATGGAATCACACTTAAATTATGCCAAGTTTTGGTCCCAGGGGGACATTCATCTCTAATTATTTGAAGTTCTATGCAACTGTTATTCTTTCCACTGAGTGCACAAGGTCTATGCATAAAGAATGGAGACTTTCACCCTTAATGTTTGACTGTTGATTTAAATTTATTGCAATTTAGTTTTTTCCTGGTAATTTGTGACTAAGGCAAATGTATTTGTTAATTTTTCTTTCTGTTCTCTAATCTTGGAATGAACTTCAGGACATTATTTCAAGATTTAAGGAGAGGAAAGGCGGGAAGGGTTTGCGCCAGTGGTCTGAATTTCCTAGCAAGGTTGCAGTACAACTAAATGACACACATCCTACTCTCACAATCCCGGAGCTGATGCGATTGCTAATGGATGATGAAGGACTTGGATGGGATGACGCATGGGATGTGATGACAAGGTGCATTTATTTGTCTTTGCTTGGTGGAACATTTTCTCATTCTTTGGTGTTTCCTAGCAAAATTTTCTTTCCTGTGCTGGTGTTTGTTGTATCCATGTTGTAATTCTTGTGAGGGCCTTAATAACAAAGAAATTAGTGACTCAGGACAATTGCTTACACAAATCATACGGTTCTTCCCGAAGCACTAGAGAAGTGGTCACAAGCTGTAATGTGGAAGCTTCTTCCTCGCCATATGGAAATCATCGAAGAAATTGACAAGCGGGTACCTTGTTCACCCAGTCTTATTTTTCTTATAACTGTATGTGTAGATCTATATTGATCAACTGCAAAAACTTGAGTGTCTTGCAGTTTATTGCCCTGATTCAGTCAACACAACCGAATCTTGAGAGTAAGCTTTCTAGCATGTGCATTTTGGATCACAATCCCCAAAAGCCCGTTGTGCGGATGGCTAATCTATGTGTGGTGTCTTCACATACGGTAAGAGATCCTTTCTTTCAGAATTGGAATACATATTTCACTTGTTCATCTCAAACTCCTCCCAATTCACCAAGGCTCGTGGTAAAATTTGAAGAAAGATGAATGGCTTTAAGCAAAACCATCTTTTTCGTCCTATACAAAAGCTATCCCCCAACAAAAAAGAGTGTTATTATAGTACGCTTTTTCATGATGGTTGAGCCATTCTTGAACCCCCACCCCCTCCCCCTGCTCCAAAAAAAAAAATCCCTCCCATAATTTGTTTCAAATAATTATCAAATCATACTACTTGGAATAGTTGTGAGTGGAAAAGGAATACTCAAATTAAGAGTAGAGTCCCGGCAAATAATAGTACAAAGTGACCTAAGTATCCTTGTGGTCTAGGCAGAATATAGAAGTTATAGTAAGGGTAAAAAAAGAAAAAAGAAACTCTAATAAAATAGACTATACTCCAACAATACTATTTATAGCAGCATCTTACTGATGAAGTCTTATGACCACATTTACCTACAATCAATAACGTCTGAATCTTTGTTGGCCATCTCTCCAGGTCAATGGTGTTGCCCAGTTACATAGTGACATCCTTAAGTCTGAGTTATTTGCAGACTATGTCTCTGTTTGGCCTAACAAGTTCCAAAATAAGACCAACGGCATAACTCCCCGTCGATGGCTCCGTTTTTGCAGTCCAGAGCTCAGTCATATAGTCACCAAATGGTTAAAAACAGATCAATGGGTGACTAACCTTGACCTTCTCACCAATCTTCGGCAAGTATGTAATTTATGTCTTTAAGTAAGAGTTTCCTTTAATCGCAATGTTATTGCTATTGACCTCTCTTTCTCCACTAGTTTGCTGACAATGCAGATTTTCACACTGAATGGGAATCAGCCAAGATGGCCAACAAACAGCGTTTAGCGCAGTACATACTGCGAGTGACAGGTGTGAGCATTGACCCCAATAGTCTGTTCGACATACAAGTCAAGCGCATTCATGAATACAAAAGACAGCTGCTAAATATTTTGGGTGCGGTCTATAGGTACAAGAGATTGAAGGTGTGAGAAACTTTTTATCGTTCCCAATACTTTGGTTGTGCATGAATCTGCTCAAATATTTGGACCATTGTAGTTGTGACACATGCATTTACATCTTTAGAAACATTTATTTCTTGTTATCGTGAATATTCTCCCTCCCAAAAAATATGCCTAATACATACCTTAACTCATCACCGTGCCCTGCTTTTTATCAGCTTTACAAATATTGTAGCTTTACATTTGCTGCTGCTATTCTCTCATGTAATAGCTTTCATCACAAGATGGATAACTTGCTCCATCCTTCCTGGTCTCTTTCATTTTGTTATGACCAATCATGAAGAATTTTGTTCTACAGGACTCCACTATATTCAAATTATTGCACAATTATTTTATCCTTTCTTGGAACTAAACTATGACAGGAAATGAGCCCTGAAGAGCGGAAAAATACAACATCACGCACCATCATGATTGGTGGAAAAGCGTTTGCGACATATACAAATGCTAAAAGAATAGTTAAGCTGGTGAATGATGTTGGTGCTGTAGTCAACAATGATCCAGAGGTCAACACCTATTTGAAGGTAAGGATGGTTTTTGAAAGTTTAAATGACACAAAAATTGTTCTACATGCTATTGTTGGTCATATTGCAAGCAAAATATACGCATATCATCAACAACAAAAAAATTGTCATGTTCTATTTTTGGTTTGCAGTTCAACATTGTCTGTTTTCTCTTCTGCCAGAATGATGGAAAATACGTGTAGTACATCTGACAACAATTCGAGTGTCAGCTAGCTTAGAGTGTGTCCTTGTCATTTCTACTTTTTCTTCATCTTCACTATATGGACCTGGACAATCCCTGATGGAAATTTGACTAATGAGCAGTAATGCAAGTACTACAACTGTCATGCAAGTGCTATTGGACAATATATTAAAAAAGTTGAGTATTATAACAAATGGAGTTAAGTATACAAATTTTTATCTTTAGTATAATTTGTATGTGTGCCACATTTCAGTGATTTGGGAACATTTCATTTTCCTGTGGTATTTACTCTTACAATAAAGATAACCTTGGAAATAAAGTCGATTTATATTCCCTATGTGGGTATGCGGCGATTTGTTACCGAAACTACTACACCTTTGGGATGCATGTATAGTAAATATTGTCCTCGTTCACTTTTTCATATCGGATATTTCAAGCCATATTCTTTACACTTGCAGAAATTATTCTATGATTTACTGTACCAAAATTTCTGTTCTGTTATTCAATGATATTGTCACTTTAGAACTGATATTTCGTATCCAAATAATTCTCAGGTAGTTTTCGTTCCCAACTACAATGTATCAGTGGCGGAGATCCTTATTCCAGGAAGTGAGTTATCGCAGCATATTAGCACAGCAGGCATGGAGGCAAGTGGCACAAGCAACATGAAATTTGCACTCAATGGATGCCTTATTATAGGAACATTGGATGGTGCTAATGTGGAAATCAGGGAGGAAATTGGGGAGGAGAATTTTTTTCTCTTTGGTGCAACAGCAGATGAAGTCCCTCACTTGCGCAAAGAAAGAGAGAATGGACTGGTACGAAGCTACAATTTCTTAATGTTCGGTGAACAGATCAATGGCATCCTATGGCCATGTTTAATGCTCACTCAAGCTCCTGATTTTCCTTATCTTTGGATCTTCTGTCGCGTATTATAAATTTTTTATTTCGATTTGAGTATCAGGGTTAATGCTGAATGGCTCTAGTAACAATCTTAAAGACTTGTCAATTCAGCTCTCCTAACTTGGGTGGACAGCTGAAAAGACTTTCTTTGTCTAGATTAAACACCTAGCAACTTGATCAGTTAGCGTTGATACCTCCAAGTCATTGAACAGTACAGGTGTTCAATAAGGCCAAAAAACCAGGCAGCTACTAATTTTGACTAGATTGCAGACCACTAGCCTGACAGGTTTATGGCCTGGAATGCATGGATTTGTTACATGATTATCAATATGCTAGGTCCAAAGTTGCCAAGGTTGTCCTGAACTTCAATAATACAGTGTTGTGAACTAGCTGTGTTTTTTAATCCATGGAGTAATTCTTTCTGTAATTTCGCTTTACATTATACTAGTTTTTGACTCCCTGTCATATACTCACTATCAGGTCCCTCCTCTCCAAATTCATTATGGTTATTTTGAATTCATTGTTCATTTAGTGAGCAGCCACTTTTCTCCTTGTTCACGGTTTTTGTTTTTGCTGATTATGCAGTTTATGCCTGACCCTAGGTTTGAAGAGGCGAAACAGTTTATAAGATCTGGAGCGTTTGGAAACTACGATTATAACCCACTCCTCGAGTCTCTGGAGGGGAACTCAGGTTATGGTCGTGGTGATTATTTTCTTGTTGGTCATGACTTTCCTACCTACATGGATGCTCAGGCAAGAGTGGATGAAGCTTACAAGTAAGTTTACACTCCTCGCCTTGAATATGATTGTGTTGGGGGGAGTAGATATCACTGCATTGAAGGCTTGCTTAAGACTTTGTAAATCTCTCAGTTTACTTCTTTCTCTCGGCACATAAATGATTTTTGATACCCTTCCAATGAACTTATGTCTGGAAATGTTTGTATCCTAAATAATTAAAAGGTTTTTCATCAAAACAATTCAATGAAGAATTTCTTGAACTAGAAAATATACTAAACTGCATAGAATAAATAGAATAAGGGTGACATAATACTAGTGCGGTGACTAATGAACTACAGATTGAATGTATGGTCATATTCATTTGTATATTGGAGGAAGATGTTGTCACAAAGTTATGACTTAATTGCAAAGGTCAAAGTGACTTCTAGGTGCCAGCAATCACTACAGACTTAACAAAGTTCCATTGAAAAGAACATTAAGAAACTTTTTTACAGCTTGAGTTGGCAACTTGGCGTTATATCTGCTTTCATAGAAGGATTGCAAACATACTTAAAGCTAGAAAGTTCTTTTTTTTTCGTACACAAGTCACATTTCAGAAGCTTCAAAGTGGTCATTATTTTAGTTTTGTATCTCACTGCATGTTTTCTGTTTTCTCATATTCTTAATGCTCAGTCTTCTGAAATGACCTGATAACTGTATATCCTGCTTTTAAGAGTTGACAAATGTAAATTCTCAATCACTGTCATGAACAATATCGAGCTTGGCAGAACCAGCATGAATCATGCTAAACTTTTGGTCAAGTTTGACCAACCTCGATAAATGTTCAAAATGAAGTTGATCATTTAGCTAGCTATTTGTTCATACCCTGTCTACTGCAACTGTGTAACAGGCTTTAACATCCAAGTTTCCAATGGGTACTGATAAATTGTATGGGCAAAATTACATCTGGCGATACAAAGTTGAAGCACAAAATAGATTCTGTTCTGATTCTAGAAAATAAATAATATGACGACGATAATGAGCAAACGCTGGATATAAGAAGATATATAGATGGCTATATTAGTACTCTGATCGGTGGATTTTGATCTGTTACATGCAGGGACAGGAAAAGATGGATTAAAATGTCTATCTTAAGCACTTCTGGGAGTGGCAAATTCAGTAGTGACCGGACAATATCCCAGTATGCAAAGGAAATCTGGAACATAGAGGAGTGCTGCGTACCACAATTACGATACCCTACTGTTACGCCTCTCTTGTAAGTTTCAATAGACAAGTCGATAAAAACATTTAGAAAAACAAAAAAAAAAAAAACTGAAAAACAAAAGATGTCTGTAAAAATATTTACCTAAAGATGATACATTAATAAGCTCAGTGATTTGCATTTACTGCACTACTTGCGTTTGTTTCGTAAACATATTGGTTGTTTGTAACGGATTTAAATGGTTTAGTTAACTTATGTTCAGTGCAAGATTCATTTTGTCTTCTTTTCTCTTGACATGTGACTTGATATGTTAATTTTGATTCATTTTGAAGTGCTGATTATTTACCCTAAAACCACAGGGTCATTGATTCAGTTAAGTCTATATCCAATCTACCCCTTATTGACTCTCATTAATGAGGACTAATCTGGGTATTATTTTTTATCATTTACCTGTGAAAAAAGGAAGTGCTAACCAAAGTGGGTCTGCCTTCCATCTTCTTGCTTCCATTTATTTAGAAGCGATCACCAACTAGGGGTACAATTGACCCGACCCGAGCTCAAACAGCGCGTTCAGGCTTGTCTCGACCTCCTTTTTTTTTCTTTCTATGTCCAGGTTCCGCTTGGCTCTAGTTAGCATGTGTCCAAATTTAAAATGAATTGCGTCTCATGTTCAAGATGACTTTTGGCTCATTTATGTATTTTATCAAAGAAAAATACTATGCAACCCAGATAAACGGAACCAGCAACTTTTTAAAATGAGAATCATTGATCCAATGATCTCTATTGATTTGGAATGCAAATTTGAGTTATAAATTTATGTTACATAGCATTATTCTTTATCAAATGGGCGCAATTTGTTCACGACTTGCAGGCTGAACAAGAGCTTTTTAGATTCGAACTCGCAACCATTTTTATCAGTGAAAGATCTCCAATACTAGTAATTTGAAAACCAATTATAATAACTAGATCCTAGCAGCAATTTGTGCTTGAAACAGGCTTAAAACAAAATTGTAGACCGACAGTCATCTTTCTTTCCAGTGTCATCCAACCTTGAAATTCTTTGAAGATGGGCACAAATCTAGGTCCATTTATGATCATACAGATGTATAAAACAGCATACTTATGAGCTTATGCTAAGAGACGGTCTGCGAACGGACAATGATTGGTTACTCATATTCAAATTTTTTTGGTTGGCTGGATGATTTAAAATTCACATCAAGATATATTTTCATATTACCTGAAAGAGCAATAGCATGGAAGAACATTAAACAAATTCTCATAGCTTCTTCCATTATAACAGTTGAATTTGTAGCTTGTTATAGAGTTGCAACACAAGTTACATGACTAAGAAATTTTATTTCAAGGCTTATTATTGTAGATTTTATCTTTAGGCCACTAATAATTTATCGTGATAATAGTACAACTGTGATCTTCTCAAAGAACAACAAAAATTCTAGAGGGTCTAAGCATATGAAAATTAAACATCTTTCAATCAGTGACTTAGTAAAAAAATGTGACATTGTAATTGAACATATTGATATAGAATCAATGTTTACTGATCATTTAACCAAGGGACTAAGACATATAACTTTTATGAAAATATGTAAACAACATAGACATTTTGGGGTCTTTTAATGTATTTAATTAGTGGGAGTTTATTTATGAGTTAAGAATTTCTGTATTAATTTAATTTCATTTGTGATATTTGATACTCATTTTGGTTGAGATACATTTATTTGATGAATAACAATATTTGGATGATCATCTTTATTGTTAGCACGATATTCTTGCTACGTTTTATGTATGTATATTTATGACATGTCATTTTATACAAAATCTTAAGGATTGATATATATCTTAAGTATGACTGTTTTGTCAATGGAGTATATCTCTGATTACGCCTTTGTGAAAATCTTAAGATTTTAAATTTGGAAACATACTAGCTTATTGTTAAAATTAATAGATTTCTCTAATTTATTGTTAAAGTATGTTGTTATAGAGAAATCGTTTGAATGACTGACAATGAAAATATCATATTTATTAGATCATATATTGAGGTGCTATTTTCTTGTTACATTACTACATCTTGATCCTTGTCAATAGGATTATTATTTTTTGTAATAATGAATTGATCATATGTCAATAAAGGATATAAAGGCCGCCATGATTTGAAAATAGTAGTTTTATTAGACCGGGTTAAGTTTGAGATGTTGCATCAGGACCGTATTTGTTTTATTTTGTGGTCACATTGAGTTTTTGTTTAATTAACCCTAGAGTCGTTTTTCGACAAATAATTTTATTTCATTTTTTAAATGACTACAATTAATGTTTTCCAATTGGTATAATGTTGAACTTTTTTTTCATATTAGACTTCTAGTAATTGATAGTTAATTTTGAGTTTTTGAAAAATGGACTGAATATATGATCTATTGAGATAAGTCAAATGTTAAGTGATTTATTTTGATGGGCTTATGTATATCTTTTTAATTGATGTGGTTGAGGCGGTTAAGTATAAACTTTAATCTAATTGTGATCCGTGATGGGAGAGCCCATTAGATTCATTATAAATAGCAGGTTTGGTCCCCTCTCCACTTCATAACCTAATTTGACTTGTTCAATTGAGAGCTGTCTATTGCTTTGAAGAAGGAGAAGAAGAGCTTGCCCTTTTTGCGAAAAAAACTCAGAAATCGAATATTATGGCTCACATAGGTTTGGTCTAAACTTATATGATCTAAATCTTATAATTTAAGTGTTCTAAATTTCTTATACGAATCATTAAAATTCTTACATGTGGTATCAAAGCCATCGTATATGAATTTAAAACTCAATGAGATTTGTTTTATATTTTTATTCATAATAGTATTTGAATTTCAAAATTAATTTTTTGTGATGTTGGCGACACCGAGTTTCTCAACACAGTCGCAGTCAATGGCCATGGTTGTCATACAGGCGTTGATACAATAGTATGCAACAATAAATAAGTACCTAAAAAGCTTTATCATAACAGCAGAAGAAGCCGCTATCGTTCCAATTCCAAAAGCATTTCACCAAGGTTGCGAAGGTTTTAGAGAAGGAGCTACTCACGAAGTGTCTCACCAAGGTGCTCACGGAGAAGCTAACCTCGAAGTGTTTCCCCGTTGACAAGGAGGTGCTTGAGGAGGAGGAATTCCCATAGCCTTTCTCCTAGACCAAGTAGAACCTCAAGGAGGAGCGTCTCTCGTAGCTCTTCATGTAAGCGTGGATGTTCTCGGAGGTGGATCTACGGCTCGGTGATGGAGTACCGCATGCACAACTGGGGGTAGCGCTTGGTGTACTGCATCACGCCGCACCACCCCCATTTCCCTCCGCGAATCCATCCCTCTGCTTGGTTCTAGCCTTGTCTAGATCTCCACCTCTTTGAGTTTTCGCCCCCTTGAGTTGCGCCCTGCCACTAGCTTCCTCCCAGACAAAAAGCGAGATCGCTTAGCATGAAAGACTGCTTTACTAAGTAAAGTAATGTAATATAAATCAGGCGCGTTGGCGCTTTCATTTTCAATAAGGGGCAGAGCTTGAAGAAGTGAAGTGAGCCTAGAGTAGCAGCCTCTTACTTTTTATTTGTCGAGCCACACGTACTATAACAATTATTAAAAAAAACACACAAACAACAGACTAACTATACTAACAAACCAAATGAGTTGGTGGGTCCTCATCAGTCGGCTTTCATTAAAGGCAGGAACATTAGTGAAAACATTCTTCTTGCTCGCGAGCTGGTCCTTCATTTTCATTGAGACAAAAGAACTCCTAAGTTTTGCACCAAGTTAGATATTTGCAAAGCGTACAACTCCGTTCCTTTAGCTATTCTTCCAGAAGTTATTCTAGGTGTCGTAGTGATTGTGCATCTTTAATCTACCAAGTTTGTTTCAAGGTCTGTTACTCCTAGGTCAGCTTCACCTTCACCTTCAACATGAAGGGTTAGAAAAGTTCTCCCCCTTATTTATCGATTGAGGTTAATGTGTTTTGTTGTTGTATAACATGTAGTCTATGTTAGAGATTATCTTGAAGACTTTTGCATACTTAAAACATTATGTGGGGTGGTGGGATTTGGTTGTGGGTTGTGAAGTGGGGGTTGGTTACTAGTACACTTTTCATTTGTGTTCTTGCAGGATTATGGATGGTGACTCTCATTTTCAGCGTTTCTTGTTGGAAGGAATTTAGCCTATATTTTTGAAAGAGCAATGTTATATAGTCCAAACAAATCCCAAAATCAGCAACATATGACATGGCACACTCCATGTCATTTGATGAGTCCCACCATGTGCTTGCTCTGTCATCACATGAAGTCTAATGAGATCCATCTCCTATTCCCCTTTTCTTGTCTTATTTTTTAATGTTATTCGGTCTCCCCAAAACATGAAGCCCTTTTCTCATAGGTATTTTGTTAAATTTTTTTGATCAATTTTTTAATTGTTTTGTTTACTGATTTCTCTAACTAATTTTTTGGGTTAATTTTTTAATTAATCTTTTCATTAATTTTTATCTAAATTTTTACGGATTTCTCTAACTAATTTTTGTGTTAATTTTTTTAATTAATCTTTTCGTTAATTTTTTTACTTAGTAACTAATCAACTTTGTTCAGTTTGACGAGTATGAGTGAGCACTATATAATCAAGAAATAATGTATAACTATATGCAATTTGTAACTATTCCAACAAAAGCATTGAGTACATTTGACAAGACATGTGACTATATATCCACCATTCAAAGACTATTAAACTAAACACACAACAATTCTCATTAGAACAAAATTATGGCCCAAAGCATACAAGTTCCATAATTAGTAGGTTACAACAATTTCTATAAACAGAAAATTAATTGTCTCATATCAAGTCCCATATCCAGCAACACTTAAAACAATACAAATCTATAACACTTAACAATACCTGCATTCACTTGAAAAAATGATTCTTTAATTTTTGAGCTTTTGGGTCTTCATCCAATTCAAAATTTGAGGTGAAATTAGTAGGTTGCATTGTTGCTATATGCATACTCCCAAGGGCGGAGCCAAAAATTTTGCTCAGTGGGGGCAACCTAAATCATATGAATATTAAAATTATTAGGAAAAATTTTAATCACACTCCTCCTAATTTACTATATCTTTAAGGATACCCCCTCTACTATCAAAAGCATCACTGACATCCCTTCTAGTTTAATCTAAACATCACTAACACTCCTTACCATTAAACTACCATTTCTAACAAAAAAAATTTATCTAAAATATAAAAAATGCTCATACATAAACCTCAAGTAATTTGATTTGAATTGATTGAAAATAGTTTTTAATTGGCTAAAATAAAATTTTAAATAGCCCAAATTTTTTTAAAAATGTAATTTTTAATTGGCTCAAATTTTAATTAGTTTGAATCGAATTTTAATCGACTCAAATTTTAATACATAAAAAAAATTAGAAAACAGAGGGGGTCTCATTGAAGATATGCTTATCTAGAGGGAGTGTGGATGAAGTTTGTCATCAAATATATCATGGGCAATCTAGTAAAATTGCATTCTAGTTAATATTTTTAATATGACAGGGGTGTCACTGAAGATTTAGAAAATAGAGGGGATGTCTTTGAAGATATGATAAATTAGAGGGGGTGTGGTTGAATTTTTTTCAAATTACTAATGTTCACTAAAGTATCCTTTCATTAATAGAACGTCAATTAAAGTAACAACTCATATACATGAGCACTATACAAAAAGAGCCAACAAAAAAAAGTTCACTATAAATTTATCTATAAGACCTAATCACCTAACAAAAAATTTTGAATCAATCATATATAGTTGAATATTAACAACCAATCAAAACAAATATAAACTATGACTATTTTATTAAGCTAAACTTTAGTATAAGAATTAAATAACCAATCACAATAAAATTATTCAAAACACCAAATTAAAATAATTTAATCTAACACAAAATGGAGGCATTTAGCCTTTTAAAGGAATTTTGTGACATTTATAAGTGATCCATATATTTGTCAAAATATCATAAATACTAATAAATCTTTTAAAAAAAATTCAGTGGGGGCAAATCTTTAATAAATTTTAAAATTATACTTAGTCCCCAAAAATTTTTAAAATTTCAGTGGGGGCAGCTGCCCCCACTGTAGATCCGCCACTGTGTACTCCTCCAATTTGGATAATATTAAGCCATAAATCAAAGTAAAATAAATAATACAAATAAAGATGAAATCAAAGTAAAAAAAAACACATTCACTTATACCTCAAAACTATTATCATGATTAAATGCCGGATGGATATTTGGTTGGAATGAATGGAAACTTCGTCCTTGTTCCATATATTGTTGCTCAAATAAACTTATTCCAGTGTTCATTGGCCAACCACTTATATTTGGCCACATGATAGGTTGCTTAAATTCAGGACTCCATCCATCCATATTTGAAGCATGTTCATCCACCTATATGTAATTTAAAATTTATTTGTAATTTACTTAACACACAATGATAAATAAATAAATAGTGCTTAAAATAAAATAGCACAAAAATTCTTACACTTAATGTGGCATTCTCATATGTTTCGACCACACCTTGTTCATCTACAATCTCCTCGTACTCTAACAACATCCAAAAAAAAGTTAGCCTTCTCCAAAGTTAGAAAAAAAGTGTTGAATGCAAGCTATTAAAATTAGTGTGGCAACCCAAAAAAAAAATATATACCTTCACTTTAGGTCTCTCACTATTTTTAGCTCCTCTTTGTGTGGCTAAGTTTTCGGCACCACGTTGATTCTTTGCCTTCCTTTTTCTTTCTTTCTTTTTCTTCATTGTCTTTTCAGCCGTAGATTGCTTCCTTTTAATTGGAAGTCGGCCCTTGCTACAAACAGCTATTAGAGTAAGAATGCTTTTATTCTTTTTTGAAATACCAATATCATTTTCACGTGATTTTGAATTATTGTGAGTGTCAATGAAATTGGGTTGCTGTCTTCCACAAGCATCAACATTTTTGTGTAGCTCCTCTTTTAATTTAGAAATTCGTGTCATCACCTTTGAACACCGATCCTCAATATCTGTAGCTAAGTCAACAACCTCAAAGAAAGCATTACACATTTTATCAAATCGTTGTGATTCAAGTGTTGCAGACCAGTTGGCAAAGCTGATACGAACTTTGGTGTGTCTTCTTTTGACAGTTTTGCACCATCTTTGTAAGTTATACTTGTCATATACTTTTGAAACCTTTTAATGTAGGAGCACCGAAATGACATGTCTAGACAATATTCCTCTAAATTGAAACAATTGATAGTTGTAATTCATATCATTGTTGCCCTCATCCAATGAAACTTTGAAGGTTGTAGTTTGGTAGCTTTCTCCAAAAGGTACATCTTCACCTACTTCATACACTGAAACACGAACACCTTGTTGACATGAAGACAAGTTACAACAAATTTTCCCTGTTATTTCTATTTGGAACTCTTTGAACTTTGCCGTCGTGTAAACATCTTGGAATTGTTTTTTCATCTCATATAGAGTTATACAAGGGAACCTGTAACGCCCCAAATACCCCCTCGGACGGCATTACATTCTAAAACCTTTCACAATCATGAGAGCACTAAATAAATCCATAAATAAGAAATTTTTATCCATCAACCATTGATATTTTAACAAAATTCGGGCAGAGTCTCCTTTGTACGGGGAGCTCTACCACAAAATCCAACCTGTGCAATTCTACTATAATGACCACACCGGGTCCAATTAACTACTATATAATCAATCCATCAAATTTACATGTTAACCCAAAAAAATATGCCCACAATGGCATGTACACTCCCAAAGAATTAAACTATGATAAGCAGCGGAATTTCAAAAGATAACTAGACTTTACAATCTTTCAAAAAAATATAGCCTAGTCTAGAACAAAATAGAAGGGCCGCTCTAGGCGTCCACCTCGGGATCTACGCTCCCGTCGATCGGAGTCTCCCAAAGAACGGGCTCCTCGACTCCTGGCTCCTCCTCAAGGATATAGTCTGAAAAATGTTAACAGTAGGGGATGAGCACTAGGCTCTGTAGCAAAATCTTCCCAACTCCAACAAGGTTTATAAAATACAAAACGGGTCGGTCACATTTCATAAATAACATATATGAATTTGAAGTAAAACGGGACATTTTAAATAGATCTCAAGTTTAAGCCATACAGTAGTTAAGGAGAGAAATAAATTAAGTTTAACCATAGCAAACCATTTCCAACATTAAGTCAATTAGGAGGGGCTCCCTCCGATGCATCGTCCCATACCAATGCACCGGCCAAGCCATTCCAGCCAATCATCACATTTATGTTGGTTCATCCCCGTACCATGTATGTTGATTGTTTCTCATGAATCTACCCAACGATTATACCTAGTCCACCCATTTATAATCACAATCACAAGTACTTAGGGAAGGGGCGTCTACCATCCCAATGGCAGTGACGAGTCCCTCCCCAGGAATAGTATACCAACCCTAGTTCGAACTCCAGGCGTACGATAGTGGTCGCATTACCAAATGACAACTCACTACAAGTGCAAGAAACCATCTCCCCCCCCACTGGGTTCAACTGACATTTACACTCTACGGCATATCTCGTAGGTAATCCAAGTCCCTCCCAACCACCATACAATGAGTAAACCAACATATTCTCAATCAATTCACATTTTACCAATTAATCGCAAAATACCCAAATTTCACAAGTAAAGCGTCATAGCAAGATGGAATTAAAATGAGCAAAAGATCAATATAAAGATCATTTTCGTTGAACAATATCGAACACTAAATTTATAAAGTGAGAACCAAGGCAATATATGGAGAAAACTCAATTTTTCTTAAAACCAAGTTTGGAAGATGAAAAAGAGAAATTTAATGGTTACCAAACCATCCCATTATTCAAACATAGCATTTATTACAAGGAGAATTAAGAATCATACAAATCATATCAAATAAATATGGATGGGAGTGGAAAACATATGTATATACATAAACCCTAGCCTCAATGTAAGAAATTAGGAAGAAATCCCCTACCTCTTGGTTGTAGCTTCAATCTAAGACCCAAGATTCAAAATCTTCCTATTCTCCTTCCTTTTCCTCTTAATTTCGTCCTCCTAGGGTTTCTAGAGATTTGGGTGTGAGTGGTTGAGGAATAGAAGCAAAAGAAATGGGTGGAGAAGAGAAAACTTGAGAAATTCGGTTTTGATCTTTATGAGGTGGGAATCTCTCTTGACCTTGGTGTTTTTCTCTCCCTTTTCTCTTCTCTTAGGGCTCTAAGGTATTTAGAGTGGAAGGGAAATGAAGAATGGGAGAAATAGGGCTTGGAATGGGTGTTTTAAAACCCAAAAATCCCGACTTTTACTGTTCATCGTCTGTTTTGGGGGTTTTCCAGACTTATTGTTTTCCTTATTTTTGATCATGATAAACTTTGAATCTGAAAAAGTGCAAAACATGAAAGTTGTAGATCTAGATGTCTTCTGCATTGTGTCAAAATTTCAGCTCAATCGGACCATTGTAGCAAGAGTTATGACGATTCTACGACAACTGGTCCGGAGTAGGCAATGTACCCGGAGCAGCGCCCCAGCGCCCATTTGGGCGCCCCTTTTCACTTCCAATCCTTCCAACTTTAATCCTAACTTATCCTACATACTTTTCTACATCGACCTAATTAGTTCAAGTTCTTTTATGATTTATTTTGTACATTTTCATACCGAAACTAATCTTTTAACTACTCTTTCCTTGAGTTATACTATTTTATCATTTCAAATGAAATAATTACTGAACACCTATGTCTTTTATTTTTTTTTTATTTTTTTTTATTTTATTTTTTTTTTAAACGCATGTGGGGTATTACAGAACCACGAGCTATAAGAATTGAAGTCTTCCTGATTTTCTTTTTCCACCTTATCTCTTAATGCATTCTCATATTGTTCTGCAAATTGTTTCAAGGTGGTCTTCAAATTGACATGCCCATCAAAAAATGAATTAATGCTCCCACTTCGTTGTGTAGTAGACATGCTTGCCCAAAACATATCTTTCACAAATGCAGGCACCCAACGACTCTTCTCCTCGTACAAACCAAGTAACCATTCATTAGTTTCAAGGCCATACTTTGCAATTAATCAACACCAACCTTCTTCAAATTCTTCTCTTGCCAACGAATCATAAACCACATTTTGCAATGAAAATTTGATAGACTCATATTGCTTATATCCTCTTAACTTTTCGGGAAATTTCTTTATTATATGCCACAAGCACCACCAATGTCGTGCATTTGGAAAAATAATCTCAATTGCATTTTGCATTGCTCTGTCTTGATCTGTAATAATTGCACTAGGATCACATCCACTCATACAAGTAAGCCAAGACCGGAATAACCATGTAAATGTCTCAATGTCTTCACCTGAGATCAGTCCACACCTGAGTAATGTCGATTGTCCATGGTGATTTACTCCCACAAATGGTGCAAATGGCATATCATACTTTTTTGTAAAGTATGTTGTATCAAAAGTAATCACATCGCCAAACTCCTTTAATGCTACTTTACTCCTTGCATCTGGCCAAAAAGCATTTCCTCGTCATCTAAGTCCATCATGTGGAAGAAATTAGAATTGTTAGCTTGGATTTTTAGAAAATAATTCTAGATTGCAGTAGCATCTCCTTCACCAAGCCGTAATTGTCAGACTTTATCAATGTAATTTCTACAATCCTTCTCTAGAAATGACAGTTGTTCATATCCCCCTTCCCCTACTACAAATGAATTAAAATTCTTGTTCATTCTGATTCTAGCTCTATCATTCAACTCAAGTCTTCTTTTTACAAATGGTTTAAGCAAGTGTTTGCACCGATAAAATCATGATTTCCTTGGACTCAATGCATGGTTATGGTCAAATACAATATAGGTCACTCACCACCATTGGTTTCAAGAGTGGTGAGTGACCTCTATTATACTTGACTATAACCATGCATTGAGTCTAGAGAAATCACGATTTTATCGGTGCAACTGCTTGCTTAAACCATTTGTGAAAAGGAGACTTGAGCTGAATAATAGAGCTGGTATCAGAATGAACAAGAATTTTAATTCATTTGTAGTAGAGGCAGGGGGATATGACCAACTGTCATTTCTAGAGAAGGATTGTAGAAATTACATTGATAAAGTCAGATGATTACGGCTTGGTGAAGGAGATGCTACTGCAATCCACAATTATTTTTTGAAAATGCAAGCTAACAATTCTGATTTCTTCCACATGATGGACTTAGATGACGAGGGATGGCTAAGAAATGTTTTTTGGGCAGATGCAAGGAATATAGCAGCATTTAAGGAGTTTGGCAATTTGATTACTTTTGATACAACATACTTGACAAACAAGTATGATATGCCATTTGCACCGTTTGTGGGAGTAAATCACGATGGACAATGGACATTACTCGGGCGTGGACTGATCTTAAGTGAAAACACTGAGACATTTACATGGTTATTTCGGTCTTGGCTTACTTGCATGAGTGGATGTCATCCTAGTGCAATTATTAAAGATTAAGATAGAGCAATGCAGAATGCAATTGAGATAGTTTTTCCAAATGCACGACATTGGTGGTGCTTGTGGCATATCATGAAGAAATTGCCTGAAAAGTTAAAAGGGTATAAGCAATATGAGTCTATCAAATTTTCATTGCAAAATGTGGTTTATGATTCGTTGGCAATAGAAGAATTTGAAAAAGGTTGGTGTCGATTCATTGCAATGTATGGCCTTGAAACTAATGAATGGTTACTTGGTTTGTACGAGGAGAAGAGGCGTTGGGTGCCTGCATTTGTGAAAGATATGTTTTGGGCAGGCATGTCTACTACACAACAAAAGTGAGAGCATGAATTCATATTTTGATGGGTCCGTCAATTCGAAGACACCTTGAAACAATTTGTAGAACAATATGAGAATGCATTATGAGATAAAGTATAAAAAGAAAATCAGGAAGACTTCAATTCTTATAACTCCTGGCTCCCTTGTATAACTCTATATCAGATGAAAAAAAAATTCCAAGATGTTTACACGAGGGCAAAGTTCAAGGAGTTCCAAATAGAAATAACAGGAAAATTTGTTGTAACTTGTCTTCATGTCAACAAGTTGTTTGTGTTTCAATGTATGAAGTAAGTGAAGATGTACCTTTTGAAGAAAGCTATCGAATTGCAATCTTCAAAGTTTCATTGGATGAGGGAAACAATGATATGAACTGCAACTGTTGATTGTTTCAGTTTAGAGTAATATAGTGTAGAAATATAATTTCGGTGCTCTTACTAAAATTATTTTAAAAGTATATGACAAGTATATCTTACAAAGATGGTGCAAGACTGTCAAAAGAAGACACACCAAAGTTCGTATAAGCTATGTCAACTGGTCTGCAACACTTGAATCACAACGATTTGATAAAATTTGTAATGCTTTCTTTGAGGTTGCTAACTTGGCTACAGATACTGAGGATCGGTGTTCAAAAGTGATGACACGAATTTCTAAATTAAAAGAGGAGCAACACAAAGATGTTGATACTTGTGGAAGACAGCAACCCAATTTCATTAACACTCACAATAATTCAAAATCATGTGAAAATGATATTGGTATTTCAAAAAAGAATAAAAGCATTCTTACTCCGATAGCTGTTCGTAGCAAGGGCCGACCTCCAATTAAAAGGAAGCAGTCTACGATTGAAAAGGCAATGAAGAAAAAGAAAGAAAGAAAAAGGAAGGCTAAGAATCAATGTGGTGCCAAAAACTTAGCCAAACAAGGAGGAGCTACAACTTGTGAGGGAGCTAAAGTGAAGGTATTTTTTTTTTGGCTGCCACACTAATTTTAATAGCTTGCATTCAAAACTTTTCTTCTACCTTTGGAGAAGGCTAACTTTTTTTTGCATGTTGTAGGAGTACGAGGAGATTGTAGATGAACAATGTGTGGTCGAAACACATGAGAATGTCACATTAAGTGTAAGAATTTTTGTACGATTTATTCATTTGGCATTGTGTGTTAAGTAAATTACATATAGGTGGATAAACATGCTTCAAATATGGGTGGATGGAGTCCTAAATTTAAGCAACCTGTCATGTGGCCAAATATAAGTGGTCGGCCAATGAACATTGGAATAAGTGTATTTGAGTAACAATATATGGAACAAGGATGAAGTTTCCATCCATTCCAACCAAATATCCATCCGGCGTTTAATCGTGATAATAGTTTTGAGGTACAAGTTAATGTGTGTTTTTTTTTTACTTTGATTTCATCTTTATTTGTATTATTTATTTTACTTTGATTTTAGGCTTAATATTACCCAAATTGGAGGAGTATGCATATAAAAACTATGCATGCCGCTAGTTTCACCTCAAATTTTGAATTGGATAAAGACCCGGAAGTTCAAAAATTAAAGAATCATTTTTTCAAATGAATGCATGTATTGTTAAGTGTCATAGATTTGTATTGTTGTAAGTGTTGCTAGATATGGTACTTGACATGAGACCATTAATTTTGTGTTTATAGGAATTGTTGTAACCTACTAGCTATGGAACTTGTATGCTTTGGGCCATAATTTTGTTCTAATGAGAATTGTTGTGTGTTCAATTTAGTAGTCTTTGAATGGTGGATGGATATAGTCACAGGTCTTGTTATGCACTCAATGCTTTCCTGGGTATAGTTACAAATTGCATATAGTTATACATTATTTCTTGATTATGTAGCACTTACTCATACTCATCAAACTGAACAATGTTGATTAGTTACTAAGTTAAAAATTAACGAAAAGATTAATTAAAAACAAATTAACACAAAAATTAGTTAGAGAAATCAGTAAAAAGTTAGATAAAAATTAACGAAAAGATTAATTAAAAAATTAATCCAAAAATTAGTCAGAGAAATAAGTAAAAAAGCAATTAAAAAATAAATTAAAAAAATTTAAAGAAATACCTATGGGAAAAAAGCTTCATGTTTTAGGGAGACCGAATAACATTAAAAAATAAGACAAGAAAGGGAAATAGGAAATGTATCCCATCAGGCTTCATGTGATGACAAAGCAAGCACATGGTGGGACCCATCAAATCACATGGAGTGCGTCATGTCATTTGGGTTGTTGATTTGGTATCTATTTGGGCTATATAACATTGCTCTTTCAAAAATATAGGCTAAATTCCTTCCAACAAGAAACGCTGAAAATGAGAGTCACCATCTATAATCCCGCAAGAACACAAATGGAAAGGGTACTAGTAACCAACCCCCACGTCAAAGCCCACAACCAAATCCCACCACCCCATATAATGTTTAAATACGTAGAAGTTTGCAAGATAATCTCTAACATGGTATACAGCAACAAAACACATTAACCTCAATCGATAAATAAGGGGGAGAACTTTTCTAACCCTTCATGTTGAAGGTGAAGGTGAAGCTGACCTTCAACATGGAGGTTCTCCGACCGTGACTGGGAGAAGAGTAAAATCGAGAGGGAAGCCTCTTTCCCCCGAGAAGCCAATGAGAGGGGAACTGATCGCAACCAGTTTCTCTCTCCCGACACCAAGCTGTTTGAATGCTTCCAGGTATATGATATCTGTTGAACTACCACTATCAACCATGACCCTTCTGACCTTGAAATTAGAAATGTTTAGTGGCACTACTAGGGGATCATCATGAGGTACTTGGATTCTCGCGAGATCCTGGTCAAAAAATGAGATGGATTATTCAGTCCTGGGATACTTTAGGGGTCGATCTTCCATCTAGATGATGTAGACCTCGAGGACAACGTGGCGCTTTGGGCATAATTTTTTTGAGTTGAGGAGGACTCACTACCACCAGCAAACCCTCATGCGATGACCTTGATCTCGCCGATGGGGTCTTGATGACCTCAGTTCCCATCCTTCGACTATCCTTCTTCTTCTACTTATCTTTGTAGTCATTTGAAACAAAATGCAACAATCTTCCTCTTTGGATTAAATACTCTATTTGCTCTTTCATATCTCTGCATTCTTCAGTATTGTGGCCATGATCTCGATGGAAACGACAATATTGCTTCTAAGATCATTTTTCGGGGGTGGCCACATCTTGCCCGGTCATTTGAGGATCTGGTCATTTTCCACTTGGAGTACTTGTTCTGATGGGGTGTTTACAGGTCTGTACTTGACGAAGCAGGGAGTTGGGGGTTTATCCTCCTATTCATGTTTTGTGGCTTTCTTTTTCTTGGGGTCTAGCTGGGCAGCTATTTTAGGTGAGTAAGATATCCTCTTCTTCGGTTGACTAACGTAGAAAGATCTTGTCGGGTGCTAATAGTGTCTTCAACATTCATGTGTTTCAGCCATGATCTTTGTGGGGTCTTTGCTAAAAAGTAGAGAAAGGTGGGGGTACTAACACCCCTTAGAAAAATAGCGAGGGAGACTCGATCATCAAGGTCCTCTTGTAAAGCTTCATTGATAAACTGAGTAGCATAACTTCTAAGGGATTTATCTTTCTGTTGCTTAATGATTAATAAGTAGGTGGCTGGTTTCCTATGTTTCTGTCCTCCCACAAAGTGTGACACAAAAGACTGACTTAACTAGGAGAAGGTGGAAATGGAACTTGGTTGTAGCTTACTAAACCACATGCAAGCATTCCCAATTAGTGTGGTTAGGAATGCTCGACACATGATCTCGTGTGGGAAGGCCTGCAATGTCATCAAGTCTTTACACTTTTGAAGGTAATTGAGTTGGTCTTTGCCCCCTTCAAAATTTTTCATATGGGGCATTCGGAAACCATAGGACAATGGGTAGGTCACCATAGTAGGAGTGAAAATGGTTACTTCTCTTCGGGTTTCTAGAGTAGCTTTGTTGTCAATAGCATACTTCAAGTCTCCCAACTAAGCTCTGAAATCCCTCATTTAGTCCCCCCAATCAAGGGACTTGTCTGCTACTTCTTCCTATGGTTGTTTGGGGTTTTGTTGGGCATCCTCGTTTTGCCAAGGATGAGAGGGATCACCATTGACACTATTTAGCACCGAGTTGGTTGGTCTTTGAAAGTTTTGGGGGTTCGGCAAGGTAGGAGGCGGCAAAATAGGTGCTTGTTGCTGTTGTTGGAGGACTACTTTGAGGGCTTCGACCATTTCTTTCTCTTATTGACTCAAAGCGACAATATCACCCTGTATACATTAAACAGAGGCTCGATCATCATGCTAGTTTTTAGAAGGGTTAGCAGTTATGGCATTCTTGTCGGCTGGGACATTCTTACTTGGGCAAGGAGGGGAGGCCATTGTTTTGGATTTTGAAAAGGTTGGAAAACAATGTTTTGAAAGGATTGGAAAACAATTTTCTCACAAATGGCGCCAACTGATGGATCAATCAGTAAAGAAAATCTTTATGTCAAAGGGCTACGATAGTCCAGAGTTCAGAGCTCAGTTCTCGAAGTGCAGCAACTATCAAACTTTGGTCCTGTCAAAAGAAAGTAAAAATATGGGATCAGTATGGTCCCAACCGAACAACTTCCACTTCCAATGCCAAAGTTAGTTCGGCAGAATCTATAAAGTGTTTGTTTGATAGGAGAGAAAGAGTGCGAGAGCGAGAGAGAGAATTTCTTCTAAGGATTTTGTTACCTACCCAACAAAGGATATGTCCTAGCATAGTTAGGACTTTTGATGTCCATCCCAACAAAGGATAAAGTCCAAAGAAGCCAAGACTCTCCAACCGAAAGGAGATCAGGCAAATTCAAACTACCAGGAGAGCCTAGGGTCCACTCTCCCTATAACACCTATCAAAATACTACAAAAGGAGAACTCTGGGTAAGACCCAAGAAAGCACACTAAACCTAGTTCAATTGCTACACCTTAATTTCTCAAATATTGACTTGAGCGTTAGAGGGTCGACCCTCGAAGCACCCCTCCGGTCTTTGACTTTTTTTTCAGGTACCACAACTGCAGGAAACCTCACCCAGAGCTCAGAAAAAGGCGTAACTAGGCCTAGATCAACCACAAATAGCTTTTAGAATAATTAGACATATTTTTAACTCCTACAATTTGGCACCGTCTGTGGAAAACGACTTAACAACCAAAGTTTTTGGGTTTTCTCATCACCCACCAAGGAATAGAGGCAAACCTACATCAACTACATGCACTAACATAGTTGCAACCACCCAAGACGATCAAAGAATTACAGAGATTAACTAGCATGACAGAGACTCTCAACAAATTCATATCTAGGTCATTGGACAAATGCAGACCGTTTTTCCAATATCTCAAGCAAAAGCGGAAAGGAGTATGGAATCAAGAATGTGAGGAAGCCTTCGATAAGCTAAAGGTATATCTTGCCACTTTTCCCCTGTTGGCCACACCGGTATTAGGGAAACACATTTTACTGTATTTTGTTGTGTTTGATCATGCGATGAGCAGAGCGTTGATGAAGAATTCTGAAAAAGGAGTGAATCCAATATACTATGTCAGTAAAACAATCCTCGATGCAGAAACAAGGCACCTTATACTTGAGAAATTGGCATTGGCATTGGTAGTCTCAGCCAGAAAATTGTGGCACTACTTCTAAGCGCACATGATCATGGTGCTAATTCATCATCCACTTAAAGCACTTTTTAGAAAGGTAGACTTGACAAGGAGAGTGTCTAGATTGGTTGTAGAACTTGGTGAGTATAACATCATCTTCGAGCCCTAAACGACAATCAAGGAGCAGATGGTGGCAGACTTTCTTGCTGAATTGTCTCTTGGGAATAATAGAGCTCACTCTTAAGCTCTCAAAGAATATGGACACTACTAGGAAGAACGCCTCAAACTCACAAAACAGCTGGGAACTGTTCATGGACTAATCTTCAAATCAAAAAGGTGCAGGCATCTACATAATACTGAAAAGCATGGAAGGGGATATCCTAGAGAAGGCTGTTAGGCTCAGTTTCCAAGCTTCGAATAACGAGGCCAAATATGAGGCCTTCTTGGCTGGTGTAAGGCTTGCAACAAACATGAATGTAGGGAGTCTCCAAATTTATTCAGACTCCCAGTTGGTTGTAAAGAAAAGAAGAAGAAGACTCTTTGGCAGCTACATATATGTGCCACTTTAGGTAATTTCAATCCTAAAGACTCTTAATTTGTTATTGTAACATTCAATAGGAAATAGCAGTTTCAAATTTGTGCCACTTGTTGTATTATAAAACTTAGTTCTCAATGAATATATGCAAAAAAAAAAATCATTATGGAAAGCTAACATAATCGTTTGCCATTTACCCAAAAAACATCATTGTTTGCCTAAGATTTGATAGTTAATTTAATTCTCTAACCTAATTCTAGATAAATTGTCGCCGAATTGGAATCTATCACCAAAATGATGGATTCCGCAAATTATAATAAGTACAACAAAAATTGATATTAGCAAAAGACACAGTGAACCTGGTGGGTTTGTTAGGGTAATAGGTTGCCTATACCTTGGACAATGAGAACTTCTCTAATACCTATTTGAAAAAAATGCAGCAAGTAATATGTCAAGTTCACACTTCTTAATTCTCTAGTGCACATAAATTTCCCCATGTTTTTTCCATAATGGTACATTACTGTAAGAGGCAAAAAATCAAGATTACCTCCTCCTGGAATTGAAATGATTATGGGTTTCTAAACTTGATCTCCTAGTCTTCCTCTTTCTGTAAAACGAACAAACTGCCCAAGATCGAAGTGCTTCGATCAAAGGCACTTCGATACTTAAGTCAGTAAGGATAATGAAACGAATGAAAGAAGACAAGGAGGGTTTAGCGTACCTTTCTTCTTGACTCCTTTTGCTTTTTATAGATGGTCATACCCTTAGATTTCCGTGATTCTTGATTCAAGGTGGCACACCTTCCTTCAATTCAGTGGTTTGGTTTGAAAAGTTGCTGATATTTCTCCATTAGTTTCTCTTGATATTTTCAATTTCTCTGATCTGCTTATCTGATTGCCTTAGTTATAGGCGAATCTTTATCCTTCCGTTTATTTAAAATAGTTTGGACATATCGAATGCCGAGCATACTTGATATTTGCCGAACAGATTAAGGGACTTGGCTTGGCACAAACCGATCTCTTCAATTGTCTTGCCGAACACTTTAACAGATTCGACTTGGTACAAGCCGAGCTCTTTCATTACTTAGCTGAACAGACTGATGAGTTCGGTCATAAAGAGAACTGAACTTTTTCTGCCATTTGTCAAACCTTTGATTAGTTCGACTTGGTTAAAAAGCTTTAAAAGGGGATTCTTTATCACGTGTCTTGTCTTGTCAACATCACGTGAGCAAATTTAATGTCTTGTCACGTGTAATCATGAGGTTTAACCCCTTCATTTGCCCCCAGAAAACGTCTGACAGACATTTTTTGGCTGTCAGTCGTTTTCTTATCGATTCATCATCACTTGTACTTTGTGATATGCCTTTTCGTTTTGGTGGCACATTCAGAGCATTTAAATGTTGCCTTTTAAAATTTCTCCTTCTTTATAAACTGTTTTTCTTCGTATTTTTGTTTTTCTGCTACTAGACTTTCAAACTCTTATCCTCCTCTTTATGCGTTTTTCTTCCTCTGCACCTTATCTTCTTCAAGGCTCCTCTTACTCCATCAGAAGTTCTGCCTTCAAAATCAAGTACAACATCTCAAACGATGTTGAGGTTAGGGTTGTTGGGAAGGATGAACCCTTGATTGGCACCAGAGAGAGACTCCCCATCCCCACTTGTGTCATTACTAAGGGTGGAATCCGTTTTCCCTTCGATCCTCTTCTTCTCTAGGTTCTCTCTGTCGCAAAACTCTGTCTCCTCCAATGCTGCCTTAATTTCTTTAGGATAGTCATGGGGGTGTCTACATTGAACAAAATCTTAGGTCTGAGTCTTGGTTTATTGGACATCCTATACTACTACATCATAAAAACTGCTAGAGATAGCTACTATCTCTCGATGAGGAAGAAGGATCGTTATCTGGTCACCCATCTTCCAGATTCGAAAAAAGGTCATGAAAATGACAATGTGTTCGTTTCTAGAAATTGGGAGTACCCTGCTAGAGCCTCCCCCTCTTATAGCTGCCCCGATGAAGAAGGCGCGCCAGGTATTTGAATCTTCTTTTTCCTCAAGAAACATTCGTTGTACTTTCTTTTCTTGTATCTGATATATTGCTTATGTAGGAGAGACGGTGAAAGGCAAGATTCCCGAGTCTTCTGTTAAGTTGGACCAACTTCAGAAGGTTTGTGATTTCAACGAGTCCTTGTTCTGCCGTGCTGCCCATACACTATTTGAATACACACCAAACTACACATCCTTTATTACTGTGCCGAACCGACCCAATGTGACGCTTGCAGCGGATCGGGAGGCAATACAAGCTACTCAGGATAAGACACCTCGAGGAAAAAAGAGACCTCTAGCAGCCTCTGGACGAAGGACTGTAAGGAATTTCTTAAACTTTTTGTCAACAATTTAGCCGACTCCTTCCACCGAACTGACTCCAACTACTTCAGCCATTCCAATTTCTGTTCTTGACGAATCAATTGTCGAGGCCCTTCCCGAGGTGATTCTTTCTGAAGCCAATGATGCAAGTTTGCCTTTGGATGACCAAGCAGATTTGGCTCAAGCTGCTGAAACTTCTGTTCGTCTTAAGATAGATCCTTCGGAACCTGTTCGCTCCCCAGTTCAAGAAGACAACTCAATCTTTGAGCTCGCCGAAGACCTAGCCCCTAAAAGGCAGAGGACTGTCGAGTCTAAAGCGAGCCTTCAACCCGAGCCTACTAATCCTCCCTTCCCACCAGTCCTTAGAGCAAAAAAGAAGGAAATCACTGCTAAAGACTTTGCAATAGAAGATTTTAATGTTGCAGTAGGAATTGCCCGAGGAGTGATTTTGCCTAGGGATCTGGCAATGCATGAGGCTCTTACTGATGATGAAATGTCTTATCAAGCAATTCAACATATGGTCCTGGTAAGTCTTGATTCTGACTTCCTTTAAGTTTTTTACTCTTTCTGAAAATTTTTCTAAGTCTTTTTCCTCTTTAATAAGGGTCTGCAAAAAGTCCATGAAGTCAGAGCTCGAATAGCTCGAAAAGACAAGGCAATGAAAGATGTCATCCATGCCCGAGCTTCGGCTCTGGCCAAAAAGGAGAGCGTGGATGAGGAGTACACAAAACTTTGTGAAGAAGTGAAGGTTCTGCAGGCTAAAAACCAAAACCTGATCGAGGAGAACCAGAAGCTTTCTTCAAATGTTGAGAAATTGAAGGAGTCCGAGCACGAAATCAACGTGGAGCTCTCTCAATCCCAACTTGACTACTCCACCCTCCTTGAGGAGTTTGATCAGTACAAAGTCGAGGCTAAAGAGAAAGAAGATGTTGCTTATAATGAAGGTATGGAGAAAGCTAAGGATGACTTAGCTCTTCAGATCCCTTAGCTCCAAGAGGCATTCTTCAACAGAGGCTGGCAGGCTGCATTGACTGCAGCCGAGGCCGATCCTTCTTCAAAACTTTTTTCGAGGTATACAACTCTGAGCTCCTCTCATCCTCCTACTCCTTCAAACACTTAGAAGACTTTTTTAAATATTTTGAAATTTCTGGTGTAACTGCAATTTCTGATATACCTGATCAATGATCATGACCCTGTACAAATTTTTGAAGTATGAATGCAAAACGCTTTTTGGCTTTTCAGTTTCTATAATATGCTATATGCTTTTGAGAAAATATTTTTTTTTTTTGAAATCTAAGTACTATTTGCTTTTCAGCTTTTTTAAGTTATGGCCTCTGTTCGGCCTTTCTTCGAAAAGTTCAGTCCTTTAACAGGGATCTTTTATACTTGAAAAAAATTTCTGTAGCTCTAGAATTTTTGGCCATTGCTCTGCCTTACTTCAAAGAGCTCGATCCCTCAATGGGTACCTTTCTATACTTAGAAAAAATTTCAAGCCTCTTTGAAATCTTGGCCCTAGCTCAGCCTTTTTTCAAAGAGCTCGGTTCCTTAGCAGGAACCTTTTTATACTTAGAAAAAATTTTATGCCTCTTTGAAATCTTGGCCCTTGCTCGGCCCTTTTTCAAAGAGTTCGGTTCCTTAGCAGGAACCTTTTTATACTTGGAAAAAATTTCAAGCCTCTTTGAAATCTTGGCCCTTGCTTGAACGTTTTCAAAGAGCTCGATTTTTCAATAGAGTTATTCAAAGTCCCTTTGAGGTCTAATACTGTTTCTACTCCGTCCCGACCCGCCAATCTGATTGGACTCAAACACATCTCTAGTCAACTTACATCGTCATGCCTAGCTGAGGGCCTGGATTTGATCGGGTAGCTGCGCCTGATTGAAGCTTTTGACTTTTATCAGGTTTTTTTGGCCTCTCTGCCTTAGCAGTAGGATGTATATAGTGCAAAGCAAGTGTTGAAAAAAGAATCCTCAAATTTTTATTGATAACTTTGACTTGATACATTCGCTGCTAATATACCATCGCTTAAGGGGCACCCTTAAATTTCCGAAGGCACTTCGGACTTCTATTTAAAAATGTACTTTTTAGAAATAGAACTTTCTAAGGTTCGCAGTGTTCCAGGGGCGCGATACTGCCTTATGATCCAAGGTCTCGAGTTCGTAATACCCGCTGTCCCCAATTTTGACTATTCTGTATAGACCTTCCCAATTTGCTCTGAGCTTCCCATGGACTAGGTTCTTAGCCAATCCTAATACTCGCCTGAGTACTAGGTCTCTAAGTGTGAAAGACCGAGGGTTTATATTCTTGTTATAGGCTCGGGACATCTGATTCCGATATGAAGTCATTCTTATGGCGGTTTGCTCTCTCTTTTCCTCTGCCAAATCGAGATCGAGATCTCATGTGATGACGGCATCATTAATGTTGTTTTTGACCAGCTCGGTTCTTAAGGTCAGTAAGCCGATCTCCAATGGAATAACAACTTCCATCTCATATGCTAGGGCAAAGGGAGTCTCTCTAGTTGAGCACCGAGGTGTGGTTCGGTACATCCACCAAACACTCGGCAGCTCCTCTACCCATCTTCCTTTGACATCCTCCAGCCTTTTCTTGATTTTATCCAAGATTGTTTTGTTAGAAATTTCTGTTTTTCCATTGCTCTGAGGGTAGGCGGGGGGTGGAATAATGATTCTGAATCCCGAAATGCTGACAGAAAGTTTTGAAAGGACGACTATCGAACTGTGTGTCATTATCTGAAATGAGCGTATGTGGGATCCCGAACCTAGTAATGATGTATTTCCAAATAAATTTCCTTGTATCAATATCTCTTATGTTGGTTAGGGGCTCAGCTTTCACCTACTTAGTGAAATAATCAGTTGCAACAATAAGGTACTTTTTGTTGCATGGTGCCCGAGGAAATGGTCTCATTATGTCTAGTCACCACTGAGCAAATGGCCACAGGCTAGCCAATGGAAGTAGCTCTCATGCAGGTTTTCTCGGTATCGGAGAGAATCTTTGACATTTCTTGCACCGTCTCACAAACTATTGAGCGTCCTTTTGCATATATGGCCACAAAAAACCCTGAAAAATGGATCGGTGAGCCAAAGATCTGCCACCAATGTGAGCTATGCAGCTTCCTTCATGAATTTCAAATAAGAAGTCTAGGACTGTCTTTGGGTGTACGCATTTTAAGTACGGGCCTCCAAACAAGCGTCGATAAAGCTCAAGCTTTGGTGATAGCCAAAACCTAGCAGCTTTAAAACGTAGCTTATGGGCTTCCTTCTTGTCTTCGAGCAACATTCCATCCTTCAAGAAGTTAACTATCGGGTCCATCTAGCTCGGCTCGGCTTCAATGCTTAAGGCTTCATTAGTTGCGCTCAGCTGGATACTGGGCTCGGGCTGTAATTCCACAGTAAGAGTCCTTTCACTCTCAAGGTCAATGGTCGAGGCCAAAGAAGCTAAAGCATTAGCGTGAGAATTCTTTGCTCTTCCGATCTGCTGAATAGAATATTCACAAACCTTGCTCAGTTCTTTCTCTGCAATGGCATGGTAGGCTCATTCTTTCATCCTTTGCCGCATACTCCCCTATTATCTGATTTACCACCAATTGTGAATTAGAGAATATTTGAAGCTTTATTGCCCCCAACTCGGCTGCCAACCTTACACCAGCTATCAATGCTTCGTACTCTACTTCGTTGTTTGAGGCTTCAAATTCGAGCCTGATGGCTTTCTCCAACGTACATCCGTCTGGACTTACTAGAACAACGTCAATGCCAGCACCCTTATGATTTGAGGATCTATCGACAAATAGGGTCCAACCGCTGTCGAGCCCTGGCTCCCGGTTACAAGTAGTCTCTTCACTCTGTGCTGAGCTATCTTTAGGCTGAAATTCTACGATAAAATTTGCCACAACCTGGCCCTTTATCGCCTTTCTTGGTTGGAATCGAACATCGAACTCCCCTAGCTCCACTGCCTATTTAGCAACACGTCCTGATAAATCGGCTTTATGGAAGAGTGACTTTAGCGGTTGATCAGTGAGTACTGTGATTTGGTGGGCTTGGAAGTAATGTCTAAGCTTCCTGGCCGAGCTAATCAGTGCTAGGGCAAGTTTTTTCAACGGAGTATACCTTGATTCTGCATCCAAGAGCATCTTACTCACATAGAAGATGGGCTTTAACTTTCCACAATCATTCCTCATCAATGCTCCACTCACTGTGTGCTCTGACACGGCCAGATAAAGGTAAAGTTTTTCCTCGAGTGTCAGGGTCGATAGAATCGGTGGAGATGCTAAGTATGCCTTCAAATTCGTAAATGCTTTCTCACATTCCTGACTCCAGGATGCTCCCTTCTTTCCTTTGATTGACTGAAAGAAGCGTAAAGGCTATGGGTGGTCTAGACACACCAGATCAGCCAGAATCCTTCGTGGAGGGTGAAACCCTTACAATTACTATATCCTCAAGCAAAAGACATCAAAGCAGTTACTTTAGACTTTCTTCCGAAAGTCAAGTACTTTCAAAAGATGTTCGCTTCCGACCTTTTCACAGCTAACATAAAATAAATGGAAACTATAACAAATAAAGGTCTTAGACTAATAACTAAACCCAACATATTACACACAAAGCTAAGCTCCTTCTTTTTGAATAAGGCTATTGTGAGCCACAACACCTAATTCAAAATACTTTCACAATAAGGTCAAGCATCCTATAAATAACATGAAATTTATGTAAAGGTTATTGATAATAATTTCAACTATGCATAGGTTTAAAATTACCTATCATGCTAAGAACCTGTAGATGATTTTGTAAGGAAATAACAAGAGATAAAGGGATGAAGAAGTGAATGTGATCAGAAGAGAGAGATAGAGTAGTAATGGCGTAGGAGACGTAGGCCAATCAAAAAGTCACTGGACAATTACAAAGTCTCAGCTTTAAATCTGTGACCACTATTATAAGAATTCCAACATATTAAACCTTAAATAAGTTGTCACATCTATTAGATCAAGGATAATAATGTCTATATATAATTGAAAAATGATGCATTATCAAAGAAACCAATGCCCTGGTAAACGCAGAACTCAATCAAACAGAAGATAAGCTAATTTTTCCTATGGCACTTAAATCGTTATTTAAGCTAAATCAATGTTAGACCCTTTCATCCAACTCAAGATTTATCAGTTGAATACTTTTGCCCAAGCCGAATCAACCCATAATGCAACCATTTGCTTAAGAAATTTGACAAGAATTAATAAAGAAATTCACAAATTCTAATTTAAGAGTGTAATGTACTACAAGATTCTATAGTAACACTCAGTATCGATCAAAACTATACAATAAAAGTATCAACACATGATTGAGTAAAAACATCTATTCTCTCTAAGTGCATCATATCAACTGCAAGTATGGTAGTTTTGTTATTATGAAGGCTATGCAACAGGCAAGAATGGCAAATACCAATCTAACATATAACTTGCTATGGTTGTGCTTGTCTTGCATCGTGATGCTTATATTTGGTTAGACCTCCACTATCAGGTGAGCCATCAATGTACGGATCTACAATCAAACAAATGTTTTGATATGTCCAAAAAAAAAACTAAAAATTGTAATTACAATTCAATATAGCTCAAAGGAACGCACGGGTGCACCACATTCTTGAAAATTCTTGTATGGTCCTTCAACAATTATTTGATCAAGCAATACTTTGTTGTAAAATAGTTTTGGCCTAACTAAAATAGTCTCCACTTCTAATGCTGGGGTATTGTATGCATCCATCTACTTTGAAATCACTGCCACATCATAAAATAAAAAATAGAAAATAAAGGGGAAAATAAATGAAACAAACCTACATTAATATTGAAGAAGTCTAAGTTGAAGATCAAGAATAAATATGGATAATAAGATGAGATATCCATAAAAACATCAAACCAAAAAACCATATTTCAATAATTACATAAATTAATCATACATCTATACTACTAATAAAAGTGTCTTAAGATGAAATTTTTTTAAATATCTATTGTACTCTTATAAATGATTACAAACACCGCTCTATCATTTCACAATTAAATGTCTAAATTACCATCATATCCTTATGTATTTAAAACTCTAAATTATATATAATATCTCTTTTAATTATTTATTCTTTATGTATAAATATCAGTTTCTATAAAAAAAATTGATTGACTATATACCCTTAAAAAATATGCATCATTATATTTTCAATAAAATGTTCAAAAAACCTTCAAAAACTTCATCAATGTAATATTACTCATCTCATATACAAAGATAACATTATACTTACATATATATATATTTTTTTTCATTGAAAAGATTAACTCTTTCATTTCTAAGATGAAAAATAATCATATATATAGTTTTTTAAAATCATTATAATTCTTCAGTCATAATAAACTTCTAAGTTGTATTAAGATTTTATATAAAAATAGATATTATAGTGTATTTTTAAGTAAAACTTGAATTTTTTAGAACTTTAATATGTTTGATAATATATATTATAGAGTAGTATATTAAATCTTTTCTCATTTGACTTACCTAATTTCTAATTACAATAAGGTTCAAATGTGAATGTGATTAGTATATTGACAATTACTTTTATTTTATTCAAGGAATTATTAGTGGAATCTTAATCAAATAAATTTTAGAAATTTAATTCCTCAAATATCACTAAAAATTCAATCTCAATCACAAACTATATAAAAAAATTAACTATTTTTAATGGTTTTTTTAATAATTAGAACAAAGAATCTTAGGAACATTCAAAATTTTCAGTCTTATAATAGAATATGAGCAAGTAAAAATTAAGTATGATAAATTTGAGATGATATTAATTTTAAAATGCATATACCTAATATATTTTATTAACTTTTGGTACAAAAATTATTCACTTGCAGCGCACGTTTTGTATTGCTAATAAGTTTTAAACCCAAAAGACCTCAAGTATGATTCCCACACATATTGACTGGCATGTACGATGCGTTATCATGAGAAACATATCAATATGGATATAAAATTGAGCAGATTGTTCGAGTAAACCTAAATGTATCCAAGCCCATATTTTAGGGAAAGAGTTTGTAACTAAAAATTCATTACCTGATCAAGCAATACACCGATGATTCAAACCTTGCCAATGACCCATAATGAGCTCCAATAATGTACATCTTGTATTGTGCATAGTTATTTTAAAAACCATGACCATTCTAAGGCAGTGAGAAGAAGATTGTGTCTGCCTTCAGTACAAGAAACATCAATCAAATTTTCCTAAATAAACTTTAGAAGACGACCGCAGACCAGTAATCAAATAAACAAAAAGACAGAACGCATCATATGCTTTAACAATCTCTTATCATGCCAAAGTTCTATACCTTTGGCGCTAAAAGGAAAAAGTCTCCCCTTATGAACTCAACAATATAATCAACTCCATAGATGGACCCATTATGTTGTGCATAGTCAAAAATGCAATAACATGTTTACTCCTGAAAGAATAAATAATAAAAAAAAAATCAAGAACATAAATAATATAGCAAATTTGCACAAGAAAAGCAGAACATATATATAGTCTCTGGTGTGAGTCAAGAAATGCAACAATGTTTTAACTATTCTAGTCGAAAATATATGCCGGTAAGCCATTCACCCCCAAAATAGTGTTCCAGCTACCAAAACACACCGTTAAAGAAATATAACACAAGACAAGGAAATCTGATTTACTTGACCGCAAGAAAGCATTATTCGACCCACATTAACTTGCAAATGGGCATATAACTATTAAATGACTTGAAATATGTGAAAGGGATACTCAAACTCAAAGTAGAGTCCCGTATATATAGCCAAAAATAATACAGAGTGACTTAAACATCCTTGTAGTTTAGGCAAAATATAAAAATCATAGTAAGGGTAAAAAAGAGAAAAGAAATCCTAATAAACCTAGACTATCTATACTCCAACACTCCCCCTCAAGCTAGGCGCAAAAATGTCAACTAAGTCAAGCTTGACAACGGAGTCCCGAAGAATAGACAGAGTGACAGGTTTGGTAAAAACATCCGCAACTTGATCACTGGTCCCCACAAACGATGGAGTAACAAGACCACTGCTGACCTTCTCCCGAAGAAAGTGAACATCAATCTCTATATGCTTCGTTCTCTCATGTAGTACAGAGTCAGAAGCGAGCTGAATAGCAGATTGATTATCACAATATAATGTGGATGGAGAGGTCACTGAAAAACCTAACTCGTCAAGAATCGATCGTAGCCAGATAATCTCACATGTGCCAAGTGCCAATGCCCGATACTCTGCCTCTGCGGACGAGCGGGAGACAACTGCCTGCTTCTTGCTCTTCCAAGAGATAAGATGAGTCCCTCGAAAAGCACAGAAACCCGTAGTAGATCGACCATCACATGCTCCCCCATAATCTGAATCTGAATAACAGGCTAGAGAACCGGTCTGAGATCCTGATGCATAAAACAACCCAAGTCCAGGACAAGACTTGAGGTACCGAAGAATATGATAAACTGCATCAAGATGAGGCTGACATGGCCTATGCATGAACTGACTAACTCAGCTGACTGCGAATGAAATGTCCGGTCTAGTATTGGCTAAGTAGATAAGTCTACCTACCAATCTTTGATAAACTGTCAGATCTTTCAACTCCTCACCTTCAGCAGTAAGCTTCAGGTTTGGAATCATAGGTGATGATGCCGGTTTACACCCCAACATCCCAGTGTCTGAAAGAAGATCCAAAACATATTTTCTCTGAGAAAGAACAATACCTCTGCTTCTACGGGTAACCTCAATCCCAAGAAAGTATCGCAGAAATCCAAGATCCTTCACATCGAAGGCCTTCCCAAGGTCTATCTTGACCTGCGCAGTCCCAGAAACATCATCACCAGTAATAATAATATCATCAACATATACCAGAAGGATGACACACTGTCCAGAAGTATTCCGTCGAATAAAGCAGGTATGATCAGAATGACACCTGGTGAACCCCAATCGTATGACTACATCACTGAAGCGAGAGAACCAGGCTCGTGGCGACTGTTTCAGTCCATAAAGAGACTTACGCTGTCGACATACCTTTCCAGCATACTCCCCCTCACCACGAAAGCCCGGTGGTGCATCCATATAAATAATCTCGTCCAGATCACCGTGAAGAAACGCATTCTTCACATCTAATTGATGAAGAGGCCAAGAGTACTCCGCAGCCAGAGAAATAATTAACCGAACAGTAGTCAATTTTGCCACAGGGGCAAATGTAGCACCAAAATCACGACCTGGTACCTGAGTAAAGCCTTTCGCCACAAGTCTAGCCTTGTAACGATCAATAGTACCATCCGCAAGAAACTTCAGGGTGTAAACCCAGCGACAGCCAACAGGCTTCACCCCTGAAGGTAAGGAGACAAGATCCCATGTATGATTACGCTGAAGAGCGTCCATCTCTGTCTGCATGGCAAGAACCCACTGGGGCTCCCGCATAGCTTCCGAAATAGAGCGAGGAACCAGCGTATCTGATAAGGCCATAGTATAAGCTCGAAATGTGGGAGACAGATTACCATAAGAAACATAAGCAGAGATCGGATATAAAATCTTGGCGGTCCAACCATATCGATCAACTGGACGGCGATCACGCCTTGGATAACGACGCCCTAAATCACCATCCTCTACTGATAATATCTTATCAGGTAAAGTAACTGGCTCAGCACCTGTAATCTCATCAGTACTAACAACAGGTGCATCAATATGCTCAACAAACTGAGAAGTATTACCTGCATCGCCTGAGGTAGAGGGGATATCAGCAGGGTGATGAGAGCGAGGACAACGAGCATACACCTGCAAAGGAAGAGAGACTGGTAACTCTGTACTGACAGGGATGAGTGACCCTGTAGGGATAGTGATCAATGACTCTGACTCTTGTGGTAATGGAAAATCAAAGGGAGTATCATCAACTGGAGGAGCAGACAAAGGACTGAAAGGAAAATAAGGAATATGCTCAAGAAAGGTAACATCTAGACTGTGATACATACGACGCCTAATAGGATCATAACATCGATACCCCTTAGATTGATGACAATAGCCCACAAAGATACAACGAATCGCTTTATCATCAAGTTTATGACGAGTAGGAGACCGATCCTGAACAAAACATGTGCATCCAAAAACACGAGGGGGGACCGGAAAAAGTGTCCGCTCAGGAAATAAGACCTGTAAGGGAGCCTTATGCTGAAGAACACGACTCGGCGTACGATTGCACAGAAAGGTAGAAGTCAAAACAGCAAAATGCCAATAAGATTTTGGTACCCTCATGCCTCTAAGCAGACAACGTACCATCCCTATCAAACTCCTATTTTTCCTCTCAGCAACACCATTTTGCTCAGGAGTATATGGACAAGTGAGTTGCTGAAGGATACCCTGAGAAGAAAGGTGAGACACTAAAGCATCAGACACATATTCTTTGGCATTATCCGAACGAAGAGCACGAACAATGACATCGAATTGTGTCTTAATCATCTGTAAAAACTGAGTGATTATAGGGAGCACATCAGACTTCCTATGCAAAAGGTAGACCCAAGTACAACGGGTATGATCATCTATAAATGTCACATAATATCTGGCACCTGACAGAGCAGTAACGGGAGAGGGTCCCCAAATATCAGAGTGTATTAGGTCAAATGGCTTGGGTGACTGGTGCATGCGAGGAATATAATTGGCCCTAACATGTTTTGATAGGGAACAGATAACGCAATCAAGTTTACCACCAACACAAGCATTACTCAAAGCAGGAAACAACATACATAAATATTTAAAATTTGTATGTCCAAAACGGTCATGCCACAATTGAACAGTTTGTGACGAAAAATCATAACGACAACTACTAGGTAAAATACTAGCATGCAAGCTAGGAACAGAAAAAGACAAAGCAGGTGCAGGTGAAGGAATTGGTGAAACTGGAGATGGATTGCCAAGATAATACAGTCCATCTTTCTCATGTCCCTTGATAATAATCCTCCTGGTACTCAGGTCCTGCAAATAACACGAATCAGATAAGAATACAACCGCACAGTGAAAATCTCTGGCTAACTGATGTACAGATAATAGATTCATGGCCAACTTTGGCGCATGAAAAACCGAATGTAATGTAAGGCCATCTGGGAGACGGACTGTACCCCTACTAACAATAGGGGCATGTGTTCCATCTGCTAACTGAACCTGTGTATGTAACGGCTCGTCAAAAGTGGTGAAGTGATGGGCCTCACCTGTCATGTGACCATTCGCACCCGAGTCCAACATCCAAAGGGGAGATGAACTGGCACAAGCGTGAAAGGCACGAGATATACCTGTAGTGGTGACAGCAGCAGTAGTCAGACTCTGAGAAGTCAGAGCAGACATAAGTATATCTAATCGGGAAGTGATAGCATCCATATCACTTTGCCAAGGAGGAGTAGTAGCAGGAGTGGCGGTAGTGGGCGGTGGTACCTCAGCAATAGCAACAGTACGGCTGCGAGAAGGTGGCTTAAGCTCTGGATGGAGCTTCCAGCAAGTAGCCCTGAGATGTCCTGGTCGGCCACAATAATCACATTGACGGGAATCCCCCCGTCTGCGCTGATCTGGGGCGCCCTGACGGCGCTGGTCTGAGCGTTGTCCATCCCTGACTAAGGATCCTGAACGGGACCCTACAGCAGCTGCAAGGGCCATCTGGTCAATCGAAGGAGTCAAAGCTGCAACTGGAAGTGATGCAATACGGACTCGACGCTCATGCTGCTCAATCATCCCATACACCTCATAAAGAGAAGGAAGTGTCAACATCGACAAGATCTGAGAACGAGGTCCCTCAAACTCATCACGAAGCCCCATAAGGAACTTGTGAATCCTATCCTCCTGCTCTCGAGTATGCAAGAATGCTGCTCCCTCGGGCTCTATCTTCGGAATAGCAGCAAGAGGACGAAGAGACTCATACTCAAGCCAGCGCTGGGTCAAATAGCCATAATAATCCTGAACGGTCATATCTCCCTGCCGAGCATATGAGAGCTCCTGAGAAAGCTCATAAACACGAACTCCTCGTCCTGACTGAGAATACATCTCTGATAATGCGCTCCATAGCTTCGGAACAGAGCTATGAAACTGGTGGATCCGGCAAACAGAGGGCTCCATTGAGCCAAATAACCATCCAAGAATGGCACAGTTTTCAAAGAACCACGCAGAATATCCAGGGTCGGCATCAGCTGGCTTTGGGTGAGATCCAGTCAGCCAACCAAGCTTCCCTACACGGCCTAAGAAAAGCTGGAATGAGCGTGACCACGCAGCGAAGTTACGACCATTCAACAATTGTGCCGTAACTTTTTGAGAGATCATGCCCGGTAATGCTGGTAATGCAACTGTGCTAGTAGGCACCGTATACTGGTCAAACATAAAAGTGAAAGTACCCATAGATGTCTCAACGGTAGAGGTGTCAACAGTAGGGTTCTCAAGTACCTCAGTAGTAGTCATATCAACAACAATACTAGGGCACCCGTGACAGAAAAATAACTCTAAGATAAATAGAGGAATAAAATAAGGGAGAACAATATACCTCCAGTCGAACAGTAGCGACAAATAAGGAAGGTCCAAAAAGCTCCCAAATAATCAAGTCACGGTGCCCAGAAATCCAATAAATATAAATGATCTACTGCATCAAAAACAGATAAAAGGAGAAGAGGATCCGCTCCCTCCTAAAAAAAAGGCCTAGATACTGTAATCTGGCAGCACTATGACGAAGTGTGCGAAGGACCAAGCTACAACAAAAAAGCAACCCAGCAGTGGGCTGATGAACAGTGACCCAATCTTACTTGGTTTGTTGGTTTGTGATGGCTAATAATATTGGTTTGTGGGTTTGTGGGTTTGTTGTTTTGTGACGGCTAATAATAGTGGTTTGTGGGTTTGATTGGCGGAGAAGGTGCAGCAGATTGGGGACACCGCTCTCGGGGTGGCGAGGATTGGACTGCCCAAGTACGAGTGGTGGTCGGAGGCTTTGCACGGCGTGTCGAACGTTGGTTTGTGGTTGTTGGTTTTGTTGTGTAGGCAGTCGATGCTTTATGGAGGCAGTCGGTGCAGTGGGTTTGTGGATGTCGGTGGACAGGTGGAGTGTTGCGGCTAGGGGCTGGGCAGCAGGCTTTATGGAGGCAGTCGGTGCAGTGGGTTTGTGGATGTCAGTGGACAGGTGGAGTGTTGCGGCTAGGGGCTGGGCAGCAGGCTTTATGGAGGCAGTCGGTACAGTTGGTTCGCTGGTATGGAGTCGCTGGTTCTGGTGGCCTGGGTGTGGCGCTGGAGGTTTGGGCAAGCTGTTGCAGATTGTTTGAGCAGTGGAATGGTGGCTGCTGGGAAGGTGATGAAGGCTAGGGTTAAGGTTAGGGTTAGGCTTAGAGATGGAGGCTAGGGTTTTGGCTCTGATACCAACTTGAAATATGTGAAAGGGATACTGAAACTCAAAGTAGAGTCCCGTATATATAGCCAAAAATAATACAGAATGACTTAAACATCCTTGTAGTTTAGGCAAAATATAAAAATCATAGTAAGGGTAAAAAAGAGAAAAGAAATCCTAATAAACCTAGACTATCTATACTCCAACAAAATGTATATCTAACTACTATCTAGAGTATGAACCCACAAATTCACAACAATCCAGGATAGTAAATGTTTCTATACTAAACTCCCAAGTAGAGTGATGTGTCCCACATAACCACAGAACCAGGTTGTGTTGGTTGCAACATGGTAAAAGTTAAATCAACTATCCAGCACAAACGATAAAATCATTGACTTTAATTACAAGCCTAACCTTCCCCAAGTTCGAGGTTCCTTTGCATTTTCTAGGTGGAGGTCTAGGTAAAACAGGAACAATCGCCCAGGTAAGTATTAGCTCACAAGGAACCTCAGACTATAACCCACTGTAATGCACAATTGAATTGAAGAGATAAAAATGAAGCAATAATCATACCCACCTATTTGCAAATTATATGGCATTTCCCCCAACTCTTGTGAAACCATCAACCATGACATCACTACCACAACGGAATGCGTGATGTTTGGCAAAAGACTCCGGAGTGACAGAAAGCCATCCATGGAAAGAAAGAAAGAAAGAGAGCAGGGGTTGTAAACTGATTTTTGTACTGGGAAAGAGAGCACTACATTTTGATCGGTAACTGCCCTTAAATCGCCGCTAAAAAAGAATTAAAGAGGGATGGAGGAGATGGGAGGTTTTCCCCAAACTTGGCCCCAGGAAAATTTATTTTCATAACTCAATCACTTTTAAACGAAATACTCAAATTTAGTCTTTTTTTGAAAACGTAATGACACTTTTTTTTCTTAAAAACGTCGTTCTAAATGATAATTTAACTTTAAAATTTTTTTATTGAAAACGTCATTCATAATGATGTTTTTAAACTCATCATTCGTAATAACGTTTTTTAACATGAATTTGTTAAACAGAAGCTAACGACGTTAATAAAGAAAGAGGGTAGAACACGTCATTTGCAATGACGTTTTTAAAAACATCATTTCAAATGACGTTTTCCTATTCCTGTCTTCCAACTAACTTGTAATACATTTCATAAAAGCTTTAAAATTCCAACTAACTTGTAATACATTTCATAAAAGCTTTAAAACTCCACCTGATATCTCACATCATGAACCACCATTAAAAAAAATTAATAAACTTTAGAATTTAATTCCTTTTACATAATAATTTTGAACTTATGTTTTAATCAAAAATAAATTTCATAAAAGCATAAGTTAAACTCATATTTTTCATTATAAAAACATATTTGTAAAACAAATTTTTTAATAGAAAAACTTAAAAGCATGTTTTGAAAGCACACTTCTATATCAAAAAGTATGTATTTAATCCATGCTTTTCTAAATTGATTAAAAGAAATCCCAATAGTATAATCTCACTTCCCACGTCATAAAAGCATCCCAAACTGGATGAACCTTTTCCCAAGTCTAGTCGGCTCTAAAACTTTATTTCTCAATTCAGTCTTTTTTTGTTATTGAAAACATATTTAGGTTTGAAATAGCAAACTTAACAAAGGGTTAAAAGAAATACATGAAAGAAACGACAAACAAAACTTAAAAATATGGAAAAAGATACTTATAGAGGGTTGCCGAGTACACATAAACTCGCTGGAATTAAAGTATCAGACGCATGATCACTTAAATCGGAATAATCAGAAAGTTTTGTATTTGAAACAAGTAACGGATCTTGCAAAATTTCAATCTCAGCATAATCAGGATCGAAATGCTCAATTTTTGTATGGTCGATTGCATGCAAACGATCAAGTCTACGTTGCATCTAATCATTTTCACGTTCAAGCCTTGCTATGATATCGTGATGATTTGTAGAGTTTTGTGGATCATATATATCAGTCGAACATACTTTCGGTACCATTAATCCATGTCAACGACAGTATACTTCAAACTCACAACGTTTGTCATATAACTGTCGACATCTTGGCAATGATTCGATACGAACACTCGGAGGCTGATAGTCGGTTGCAGGCCCCACAAATATATGTCCTACTTGACCAAATGAGTGATAAGGGTCAATAGACTCACTACGAAACTCACGTTTTTGCCCATACCAAGCTACACCAGTAGAATCTATGTAGAAATCAATTGAACGAATATGTAAAATATTTAATTGCTTGCATTGTATCTTTAATACAAACCTACATCCAAGTGAACCATCATGTACACCGTGCGCATCAATCTCATCATGTGGAGGACCCAAATTTACACTGACTCCATCTAACGCTGCACCATCCCCATTGGGCACCACTGCACCATGGGCGACCCGCTGTCGTGGTAACACACGTTGTGGAACAATGTGTACCAGACACTTTCATGCCCACAACTACATACACAATACATTGATTTTACATATGTATAGTTACGAGAACATAAAAGTAAGCAACTAAGTGAAGAATGCAAGCAATTACCTAAAGTAAAATAAGTGGACCGCTAATATCCTTCACGTCCCACTTAGTCGCGAGACATATCTCCCGATATAACTATGCTAGGGCCGCACTACCCCAACTAAAAGTGCCGGCCGCATGTTAGTCTCCGAGCAATGGTAGGAATATAAGCTTCACCCTACTCGACGACTTGCCACCAAACAAAAACCCTCCAATCAATAGAAAGATGTACGATCGGGCGTAACATGCTATAAAATGCTCGGTTGCATCAGCTGGAATCCTGTGGGACAAATGCTCGACTAGTGCACTAAGTCGTAGAGTGGACTTATCTATTGCTCCATCTATTGGTGTAAACCTGAGCAACTTAGTGCACATGACACTCCATTACTGTATATCGCGGATGGTGTCTACACCACATACAGGCATCCCATCAACTGGAGGGCCATGTAATATAGTTGTATCCTGAAGTGTGATGGTCGCCTCACTAACTGGCAGGTGAAATGTGTGTGTCTCGGCTCATCATTGCTCTACAAGTGCAGTAATAAAATGTCAGTTCAGCTGAATGTATCTAAGGCGATATACCCCATAAATTTTGACTGTTCGTAGATACTGAATAACCCGATTGTCTGTAATGGTAACTCGATGAAGAGGAGCCTCTAATCGTCTACAATGTAACGAGGGTAGCTCTATACTCTCCCAAATAGCAATTATGCGATGGTCACCCTGTAATGATAGAATAGATGCATCATCGGGATTTGGATGTACTAATGAACGAGAATCACAATCCATGTCTACAACCTATATCAACATAAAATATACAAACATGAGTTAATATATATATACAGCGTACACTTTAACATTTTTAGTAACGTTAAAAAATATCATATGATGAATAATGGGCTCGAACAAGAAATAATGCATTACAACTTACATACAACATTAGAATGCATAAGTAACAATTATAGTGGATGACCCATTGAAGAAGTTGATTGGTTCTTTGCTGGACATGCTCAGTGATCGTGCCCTACTTGCAAACAAATACTACAGTGGTTCTACTTGCGCCCTTCTCTCGAAAAATTCATTTCATTTCGTATGCGCGATGTCTATGGACGTCCTCTAACTCCTCGAAGCAACTACCTATCAGGACATAATGTAGGGTCATCGATAGCATCCCAATAATCTTGGTGGTGTAGAGGATGAAGATCAGGTGCCCAAGTTGATTCAAGTCCATGGATGCTATACACTAGATCGATTAAATTCCAAGAACTAACATGGAATTGGGAGCATGCCCATAACATGAGAACAAGGCATTTTATAAATTTTAAATTTTTCACAACTGCATGTCCGGTCATCAATACAAACATGTGTATTACCATTATTACTGACCAACTCCGCAACTTCACGTCGCATGTGAAATGGTGTAACAGTACACATTCCTACTTTGACCTGGTTGGGTCACATAAATTCGACTACTTCAGGTGAGTACTCCATACCATTGTCTATGCATCGTTGTGCATATTCACCGCGCTCACAAAAGTATTTTGCGAGCCAAAAAAATAAAAATTTAACACATGCAGTGATGGGAATCATCCTAGCACCTTTCAATGCACCATTAAACACTTCAGAAACATTAGTTGTGGTTGTTCCATATCGCTGACCACCATCATGGGCAAGTGTCCACTGTTGTGGTGGAATATCATCTAACCACTTCCATGCATCAAGATCTATATTTTTAATTTCTTCTATTATCAAATTAAACTTGTGAATCTGATGTGTTGCCCCAGCCTTTCACATTTGATCTTTCAAATACGTGTTCTTGTAATGTGTGTTGAAATTGCTTTGTACATGCCTAAGACAGAAACGATGATAGGTGTATGGCTCATTCCAACTAGAATCAGGTTTCTTAATCGCTGAGATTATACCTTTATGTCAATTTGAGATTAAGCATATACCAGCTCTATTCGGCACAATAGAGTAGCATAGATGATATAGGAACCAACTCCACCTTTCACCAGTCTCCTCATGAACAAAGGCAAATGCTAGAGGAAAAATCTTCTTTTGAGCGTCAATCCCAGTAGCAATAAGAAGTTTATGCTTATACTTGTCATTTACAAATGTGTCATCGATGCTTATTACAGACTGACAATGAACAAACCCGTCAATAGAAGCTTTGAATGACCAGAACACCTTTTCAAATATGTTGAATGTGGGAGCACAAGCCTCATATTGCCACTTTACAATCGTCACAGGGTTGTATTTTACAAGACCACCTATAAAACTTCGGCAAGATGTTGTAAGAACAATCCCAGTCACCAAAAACCTTGGCTATAGCCTTATTCTTCGCACTCCACGCCTTCTTGTACGTTATCAAATATTGATACTCTTTTTTCACCATTTCAATGATGACAGGCATTGTTACATCAGGTGTAACCCGAACCACACCCTCAATCCATTAAGAAATAAAACTTGCATCAAGCTGACAATGGTCCTGGTTCAACCTTGGGTAGAAACATGTATGAGATGCCTAATAGTTTGTGATCTCAAATATTTCATGTTTCGCCTTCAAAACCGCTCATAGCCTCCACTTGCATCCACATTGTACATGCATCTTATACCTCAAAACCCAGCGTGTTTTGTTTATATCAACAACAACATATTGTTGGTAAATCTTAATTGAATATAATTTAACTGTCATCTCCAGCTCTTTTTTACTCCTGAACACTATACTCTTTGCCAGTTCTGATCTTGTAGGATCCCATGTTTTAATTCCATGCAAAATGCATAAGCTGTCAACTTCATGATGGGTTCCCGATTCAACGTTTGAGAAAAATGTTGACTCCGGCTCATGCATAGGAACCTCGCCATCATCCTCAATAGAATTATCTTTGGCATCGTAATCATCATCATCAGAGTCATCACTCAATAAATCTTCTGCGAATTCTTCTTGTTTGTAGTAATCATTTCGGTCATTAGCACACATTCCTTCATATGTATTATTATCAATCTGATGCACTACAAGTGCTTAGATAGGGTCCACTAGTGCCAGTGTGGGAGCAACTGCAATCATTTTCATCCGCTCGTTACCCAGTGTATCATTGTAGTCTTACTGGGATGAGCATTCGAGAAGAGTATTAGGCCCTACTTCAGACTGTGCATGTGTATATCGATTGTATTCTTCCATACACTACACTGTTAAAGGGGCGTAATAATTACCCATCATGGCTGAAGGGTCAAGCACGGAGATATATGGTTGTTAGCTGAGCATGGAAGAGTATGAACCACCCTCAAGCCAACCTTCATTACTTCCATCAATGTCATCTACCCTAACCTCTTCACTCACATACAAATTCACTTTGTTAACACCTTGATTATCAAATACAACATCCATCATTGGCTTCACACAATCATTGTCAACAACTTCTACTGTAATATATGTAAAAAAGTCAGTTTCCAATGCAATAGGAAACCTACAGATATGTTTTAGGTTGTATTTATTCCTATCTATCCTCGTCACATCATGCAACCTATCCACCAAAGTCGAGTGAGTTGTGTCATGAGCTACCTTGATCACACGCTTATAACTATTATCATATCGTAAAACATTATGGTTATTGAATATGATACCACCCCAATAAACCATCACAGAAGCACGTTTTTCAGTCATTCATAACAATTCTACAATAAAGATATCACAAAAATACATTAGATGTCATTTACGAGACAACCAATTAACTTATACTCAGTTAACTCCATAGGCCACAATAGAAATTTGGAATCTTACCAGTCACTTCAAGCAAATGTCAAGAACAAGGGAATAAATTCTGATTGTGGTCAAAAGCAATGACCAAAGCCACATTTCAGGACAAGATAGTGAATCTTCGCTGGGTGGCAGTGTTGACTCACAATTGGCTCTAGATGAAACTTTGGCTACATCATTGCAAGAGTTAGTGGAATACTTCGATCATTTCTACATATCTGAGCATAATGAGTGTTGGGAATTTATGTGTTCATCATCTTGAATGTTGTTGTACATAAATAGCTAGAAAATCCACACAAAATAGACAAGTAATACTGGAGACCACTCTGCATAGATGGAGGCCCTGACTTCTACTCTTTGGGGGAGAGAGGAGTAGCATGTCACTGAGAATATTATTAGGAGTGCAAAGAGTCCATACGAAAACAAATATGAAAAAAAACTTGCTTGTACATATCCTGCAGGGAGTATAGAGCTTAAAATAAACTGGCTTTTACATATCCTAGATGGTGTACAGAACTTAGTCCTCTAGAGACTCTTGTCCGGGTATCCTTGAATTATTTAGGGACAATAATAATAAAATATAAAAAAATGAAGAGATAAAAAAGATTAAGTCTTTAAAATAGTAATAGGAAAAAAGAGAATGAAAGAAAGAAATATGGTGACATAAGAGTGAGAGTCATTTATGATTGGGTCGCATAAATTAACCAACTCAAACAAATACAATATTTTTCACAAAATAAGACCAAACAACCCATATTTCTCTAATCATGTTTAGCGGTTAGCAAAATTGGTTGTGCTCTCTTAATGCTTTTATTATTCTTGACAAGATAGTTCATTAGAACTACTGCCTTCAAAGTTCTAGAAGCCATCCAAGTAATAAAGCATTATTAGATATGTGCATTTCGTTTGGCAAGTAAATTGGTGTATCCATATTATATATACACAAACAAATATTCTCTAATCATGTTTTGGGATAATGATGGTCCATATGAATTCTATTTACTTTGAATGCAATGAGTTGGACCTTTTATCAAGTTCAAAATTACATAGATTATATCCCAGTTGGGCTTTTGCATCATGTACTTTTTGGCACTTCAACCTATAAATATTTGAGATGATGTCAAATTGTCATGTGAATGTATCTTATGTCCCCTTTTGTTCGATTGGATATAAATCGTACAAAATGGGTCCATTTTTGAAGGTTTACCTTCCAGATATTTATGCGTTTGTATCCATTGAGCAAGTTTTGTTTCCTATTCTTTTGAATATGGATGACGCATTAAGGAAGTTGATCAGAAATGTGGTTCCATTGTGCATGTTTTATATGTGCAAAGACTGAATATAAAGGAACCAAAAAGTCCTTAGCTTTGTCCAATTCTTTCCACTGACTTAGATGACAAAACTCAACAAAACCATAAATCCATAAAACATACAAATCTATGTAACCCCGGCCATAAAACCAAACGAATCAATGTAACCATAAAACCAAAATCATTTGATGACAAAACTTAGCAAACCCATAAAACAAACAAATCACAGCAAACGCAGCTACATAATCAACACAAAATTATAGAAATAGTACACAAAATTTGCAATCAATCCAGTGGTCATATCATTTAAGAACAAAAAACCCAATAAAACCATATAACCGAAAAAATGCATCTCGACTGTGAGCCGTCCAAACTCTTACAATCCTTATCCAAGGGCTAATGCCTAATAATAATATACCCACCGGAGAAAAAAAATGGTACACTCTTTTATCTTCCAAAACTAATCTGCCGAGCGTCATTTCTTCAAAATTAAAAGCTCTCTGATTGTGGCTATCCTGTTCAACTCGACTCCCCCAAATTACATACCAAAGAGACAGAGATACATATTTGTATCCATGCACATACGTATGATATACTTTACCAACCAAGTCGTTAGGAAAAAAAAATAAATAAATTCCCCCGAGTGACGAATGGAGACCAACAGTAGTTAGAAAGGGAAAAATTCGAATGGGTTCTCTTGGAAACCAAAAGGGATGCAACCAAGAAAGAGGAAATGAATTGAAACTAGTATATGATAAATCCCAAACTCAAGTACTATACCATACATTTAGTATACATGTAGTTTATGTTAACACATACAAGGTGGAAAATTTCGGTAGAAATGGAGAGAGCACCACCGGAGAGAGCACTACCGGAGAAATGGAGAGAGCATCGCCAGAGTGTTCCTCTTCGTCAGACTAGGCTTCCTCATCGGAGAATATGGAGGTTGCGACTGGATGGCGAACGAGGAGCACAGGGGATCTGAGAGTGGGATTTGAGCGAGAGAGGGGATCTGATCAAGAGGGAGGGGATCTGACTGAGAGAATGATCTGAGAGAGAGATGAGATAGAGAGTGATAGTTGTTTTAAAAAATCTGAGATGTAAAGTATTTAAAAACGTCATTGCAAATGATGTTTTTTACCTCCAATTTTTTTAACGTCTGTTAGCAACTTTTTGAAATTTTATTTTAGAAAACATCATTAAAACCGACGACTTTAAAAATGTCATTCCTAATGACGTTTTGAGTCAAAAAAATTCAAATTTAAATCATCATTGAAAATGACATTTTACCATATGGAGGCGTCATTACAAATGACGTTTTCAAAAAAAAAGACTGGGTTTGGGAATTATGTTTAAAAGTGACTGAGTTATGGAAATAAGTTTTCATGGGGGCTGGGTTTGGGGAAAACCTCAACACTTCTCCATTATTCTTCAGTTCTAATGTTGCGGCGTTGATCCTCGGAGGGGTTGGCAATTTTTCCCTATTTGAGCTTGATTGCTCCATCAAGAAAAGATTTCAATTTGTTTATAAAAAACAAGGAAAATTACAATGACAACTCTTCTTGTTTTTGACACTTTCACTGCATCCCTATAATTTCTAAAATTACATTGGCATCCCTTATAGGCATATTCAGTTCAATAACGTTAACTCATGTTGTAAAGTGATAATCTTGCCCTCTATTATTTTTTTTTCTTTTTTGGTTAAGAAACTACATGTATATATCTATATTACTTTAAAATTTTAGACACTGTCCTCTAAAATTTTGAAAATGCCAAGATGATCATTAGAATTGGAATGATAAACACTTGTGTCATACAAAATTGGTCATTAAATATTTCACAATGAGCATTATTGTATTTATTAGTGTGCATGTGTGTATATTAACTAATATCAACACTTTTGAATTCCTTTTTTTTTTGCCAATAAGAATGTAATTAATTCCTCCTAAATCTAACTCCATCAGTAAACCTAACGCTTCACCTAAATCTCAGACACTGGTGTCCTTTCGTCTCTCTCACTAACTCCTCTGCCTTAATCTTACAAACGTAGGCCCTTAATCTCTCTCTGTGACATTAGAAGATAATGCACATTGCACCCCTTCATCTCCCTCTCTTTTGGCCTGAAGGTCTCCACCTTCATGTCTCCCCTTTTGGTTGTACAGATTCCACACATTAATCGCAGTATTGGCTACATCAGTTATGAATGGGGAGCTGAATAATTACGACCTATAGGTGTTGTTTTTTACCAGGTTCTACATTCTTCTTTTGTACACCGTGGTTGTTCCCATTACCAAAAGCCTCCTCCATTGTTAGTTTCCAATGGCTACCGCTACTCTGAACCCCACTAATACTGAGAATCTCTCAAAGCTTAAGTCTATTGTTGCTAGTCTCAATCAAATCAGGCAAATATTAGTTTTATTCTTCTTTTCTTTTTTCTTCTTCTTCTTCTTCTTCTTCTTTGGATGCTTTTGTTGTGCTTTGATGTTCTATATGACTTTTTTTGTGCATCTTTAAGCATCATTTCACAGATTTGATTGAATGTCCAATTGATTTTTGTTTTGGTTTGGTGATATGTAGTGAGAATGAGAAATCTGGATTCATAAACCTTGTCGCTTGCTATCTCAGGTATAGTGAACTTCATTATCTAACTGATCATCTTCCAATTTTTGAAAATTTTAAGTATTTCATATGAATTTTGTAATTTTCAAATTATTCTTGTTTCCTATTCTAAACCTTTTTATACGTATCTTATGTTAGACAATTATTTCCTTCCTACCCTTTTTTTGGCTATGGAATTGAGAAATGGAAAGATCCAAGTAATTTAAATGCTTTTGTTGTAGACTAATAAGTTATGTTGAGGAGATTAGGTTCTATTTAATGCTTTTGTTTGATGGCCAAATAATTAGTTATAGATTAGGTTCTTGAGTTCATCATGAGTCATGGATTTTGGAAATTCTGAAATTATTTTGTTTAGAATAGAAGTTATTAGGAAGTGAACAATTATATATGTATGTATGTTTGAATAAATGTTTGTTTATTGTGGCATTTTGAATTGAAGTGGTGAAGCACAACACGAAGAGTGGAGTAAGATCCAAACTCTTGCAGATAAAGTGGTCGTACCTTATGATAGCTTAGCACCCTTGGCTGATGTAATTATCTGGACTTTTTTCATTCATTGCAATGTACTTCCATATTATACTAAAAAGATTTGCTTCTCAGATTGGTGATTATATACCTATTTTTGATCCCATTGTTCTCTTTCTTAAGAAGGTTGTATTTGCCTATATGAGTGCAAGATCCTGCAGAAACCAAAAAGCTTTTGAAAAAACTTGTCGTGTTAAAGCTTAATGGAGGTTTGGGAACAAAAATGGGATGTGCTGGTACAAAGTATGCATTTGGTTGTTTTTCAACATATTTCATGATTTTGTCTCATATAAATGAGATGCAAAAGAATATCCTATGACTCTTATCATATCTTGCTCATTAAAATTATCAAAATTTATTAAGTCTGATTTCCTAATTTAAAACTTCTATTTTGTGGCGATTCTACCTCTTTTACTGGTGCTAAATTATCATGTACATACTTGAGCTGGTGATCTAAGAAATCACTATTTGGATTGGTTAGTTTCTGTGATGCATTGAGGAATGTGTTTTAAATTTACCCCAACATAAAAGGTGATGTCCAAGAGGAATTAGTGATGAGTAGTCTTAACATCCAAAGAGTGCAATATAACAAAAAATGGATCAAATGGTCTCCTCTACTGGTGGGTTGTTTCAAATTAAATGTGGATGGTGCCAGTAAGGGGAATTTTATTATGGAATCTGAGTCTAAAATTTTTGTTGATGGTTGATATGATTAATAGTCAATGTAAGCCTAGCCGGAAGATATGATATATATGGGTTAGGTTTTGAAGACTCCTTCATGGTTTAAATTTTATGATGATAAATATTTACTGAGAAGGGAACACAGTGGCAAATTTTTTCACAGGTCAACAACTTCTCCAAGATTTCCTTGGTTTTTTAAAAATGCGTAAATCCATCTAAGGTTCTCAAAAGTTGGTGATATGAACTTCCAAATTGAATAAGAATTCAACTCCAGTTGGGATGTTCACAAGGACCTCAAAAAGATGCTTGGATGTTTCTTTTTTATTGTTTAATTTTCTTATTTTATGATTTGTATGCATTTTTGTTTTTTAAGAATATTTTATATTTTGTAAATGATGTAGCTTAGAATGCATTTGAGGGGTAAGACTCATTATGTCCTTCATACTAGGTGTAATTTTTTAAATGATTAATAAAATTGCACCTTCGACTGTTGAGATTTAACCAAAAAAAAGATGTGTAGATTGTTACCACAATTTTTGGGATCTAAGGTATGCCTTCCAATAGATTGTATGATTTTAGGATCAATGGGAGATGGGTTTTGGTGTAAACTTGTTATTAAAATGGAAGATTGAATTTTTAGGGTGGTAAAAGACTTGACTTGTATGCTTTATATGTTCCCTTAGATCATTTATGGGTAGAGACGAGGACAAAGAAGGTGTACTTAACAGCTTGGCAAATTTGTTCAGGATCTAATCGATATCAAAGATTGGCATTGTAGATTCTTGGTTGGCCTTTTTCTATGGAGTTGTACTTAACCATAGATGATTGGCTAATTCGATAAATATTGTTACACCTTCTTCATCTCCACATAGAAGGATCAATTATGGATTATTATGGTGAATGCCTTCAATGTGGGCACCACCATACCAGCTTCATGTTGTTACAACTCCACCAATGATGGAATTGAATAAAATAATTCATGGACATTTATCTAACCAATCCCCCTTTTTGTAATTTGGTTATAGGTAATGGATTTGGTGCCTATTAGCTTCTCTATGTTTGTTCCCATTTGCTATATGTTCAATTGAATCCAACATGAGCTTGTTTTTTCTTGAAATTTTGTTTGTTTTGTCAAACATTACTACAGGTTTTGGGAGGATTGAGGTTGGATACTTTTTTTTCCCGAGGAAGTGAGGTTGGATACTTAGATGAGTAGTAATTGGTAATTTAATGGTTAGAGACATTTGGACTGAGAGTTGTTATTGGGCATTTTGAATGCGTCACTATGTTATGAGTTTTTTTTTTTATCATTCTATCTTTTTTATCTTATGTAATGTGGATTGAACAGATACGAATGTAGATTTTGTAACTTGATTGATTGATTCTTAAGGAATTTTTGAAGCTTTCTTGATATTATATGTTCATTTTTTTTATAATACTTTTCCATCTTTTCCTATGTTGTGATGAGCTTTAATATTATTTTTGATGTTACATTAATAATATATATGAACTTATTACATACAGGAAATATAATTTAAGATAGTCCACATTTCACCTAAAATACACATGAACCAAATAGAATTCACACCAGTGAGGGCCTCCTAAATTTTTTTCAAAATACATTATCGATATATATATATATGTTAATTGTTAGGTATATTTAAATGTGTACACCTTATTATTTTCATTTCCTATCAATTAGTATGACCTAAAATTATCTATAATTTTTTGCACACACTTTGAACACATTACAAATAAATTTAGATAAGTTGTTGAGATGTTAGGCTCATTTTGTAGTTATTTAAGCTATGAAAATTGTAAAAACTTAGTTACATAATTAAATAAGTGATCAATAATGAATCACTTATAGCTTGATTGTATATATATATAGATTTTTTGAATGGTATTGATAATAAAATTACCAAGTAACGCTTTCAAAGTAAGAAAGCTCGTTGTGGTCAATTGTATGAAATTAATCTTATTTTTTATAATTAATACATTTTATGCACATGACCATTTTGGCTCCTTTGTATTTAATGAACATTCAAATATCAAATATAATATAATAAATTTAAATATGTTGGTTTATTTTTACTTATTGCAGAGAAAAAATTAAAACTTTTAGTTAGGATACCCACCCAAGAGAAAATTTTGTTTCTGCCCTGCACACCAATGAGCTCTATCAAAAGAGATCCTAAATGCAAAGCTCATCCACCTAAAAGTGTTGGATATTGAAGTTATGAAAAGCAAGTTTTTTCTGAGCAGAAAAGTTTGAGTTTTTATGTTTTTGCAAATCAAGATGTCTATGTTCTTAAAACAATTTTTTTTTAAGACTTTTGCCTACCTTAAACGACAGTTGACGAAAATATGAATATATATAGGGAAGGGGTTTTAAATATTAGGTTTGCAATTTTAAGATGATTATCCTTGGATATTGTGAGATTTATATATTAATTATTAGCTAATTACATTAGGCAAAGCGTTAAATATGTTAAATTGATTAAATTTTGGATATCATCTTCTTTTTGTAATGTTTGTCTAATTTTGTAGGTAAATTGGGTGAATTAATGATTTGAAAGACAAAGTACAAGGAGAGGAAGAGATTCAAAATAAGAAGGTTGCAAAAAAGGAGTTTTTGTCTCATGCGTCCAAACGATGAACAAAGAGCATCCAAACAGAAGTTCTAGCAACTGCATAAAAAAAGACATAAGACACACATCCAAACAAAACATCCAGAGAGTAACAAGAAAAGATACTACCATATGTGTCCAGACGACACAAAACAAGCATCTATAGGTGTATGCCCTGATTTTTTTTTCAGAAACGTTAATTGATATAAAAACATCCAAATAAAAATTATTTGCATATCACAATCAACCAAAAAATATTAAATAAATCGAGGATATATACAATATGACGAGAAAAAATATGCTCAAAAACATTAAATACCGAATAATTGAGTATCACAAAGTATCTCAATCAATAGATACAAATATCATATTTACATATCACACGTCATAGAAGATCTTAACACAGATCTGACACCTCACCAATCATCCCACCTCAACCCGATCTCACGGGTCTCTTGGATGGCGATACTTCGACTATATGCTGCCACAATCCTGTCTCTATATCTGCAGAGCACAATCAATGAGCTCAAAATATTCAATGATATTCAATTAAAATTTCAAAAATAATAATATCGCAATATGGAATACAAATCAGAGTTAAAGGAATACTCTTTGCAATGAGATTTAAGGAGATCATACTGCATATCACCTCATACCTTAAGGGATTATCTCATTTCACAAATTGAGCGACATCGTGTAAACTCTAAATCAAAGACCCAACTCTTTGTCATTATCTTGTCTACATTTTCCTTCATCTCTTTTTTTTTCAACGATGCTTCTACCCTTTCGTGGAAAAGACAACACACAACTCGGATTAACTATCACTCACCCACCACCCATTGATCAATTCTCTTTCTTTTTTTTTTAATCTTCCTTTGTCTACTTTTCAAAGTCATTCACGTGGGTGAAGACTAACAAATATAAAAGTTACATATATTTATACTTTGCTCCCCTTTATTTCACTTATTATATACATCAACCATAAAATTTAAATATTCCTTATACTTTCACCTCAAAACTCCTAAAATTTTATACTTAAAATACTTCTAAAAATTTGGGATCTCACAATAGGTGCGTTCAGACGGTTGGAAACACACGTCAAGATGCAACGACAAGGATTGCTTAGTAGCCTTAGACTTAGACGTGATATAGATCTTTTACTCCCCATGCTTAATTATATTGATGTACATCCTTTAGGAGGAGGATTTTGCTCTTTAGCCCCTCTTTCATTTATTTTTTTATTATATTCTTTGATGGATTGTTAAATTTCCAAATAAAGTTAGGGGAGATACTTTACGATATTATTTTTGATCTAATATTCTTTCAATATATGATTTATTATTTTAATTTAATTTTTATCTTTTAGTAAATTTTTTACTCTATAATTTCTTGATTCGTTGTACTATATACAATGTTTAAGATTCCCTACGAGCAGTGATGAAGCCATGTTATGGCCCAACGGGGCCATAGCCATCCTCAACTTTTTGAAATCATACATTATACCTTTAAAATTATGTTTTGATCATATTTTATAAATCACTCAAATTCTTAAAGTTAGAATTTATACATTAAATTATAATCTTGGCTTTATTTTATCCTCTCGACTATTGATTAGACCATGTTGAACCATTCATTATTAAAATTGTGATATTTTTTCTAAATCATTAAATTTTTGTATTTTATAAACTTGTAAATTTTAGACTATTTTAAATTATTAATGGTGCAATTGATTTGAATTTTACATCTAATAATTCAACTAGTTTCGACTAATTTTATTCATTTTATAGAAAATAATAATTATACTATATCGAGTAAGATTGATTCTTATATGTTCTATGCATGTAAATGTCATAACGTTAACGATCTAATTGAATGATCCACATTGAATAAAACACATTGTCATACCACTATATGGACCCCCCTCAAGAGGAAATCCTAGCTCCGCCCCTACCTGCGAGTAAAATAATTGGTTTTTCATTCTTGAATTAATTAGTTAGAATTTTCATGTAATAGTTAATTTCTTATTTGTATAAAATTAGGGTTTATTTGTTAGAGATCTTGATTAATCATAGACTCTGGGTATGGTAAATACTTGTGATCTACAAGTAGGTTTCTAGATTTATTCAAACAATTTAACAACTATACTTTTGATTTTTTCAATATTATTTTCATTGCTATAACTTGTAAGACCATGTACTAAAATTAAATAAGAATACTAATATCGTAAGAGTTTTTCAAATATGAATAAAATGAGGATAAAAACTTAGAATCATTGTTGAAATATTAATCATGAAGTTTGAGTTTCGAACGGATTAACTTTTGGGTCAAACTTAATTTTTTTTTTGGATGTGTTTAAGATTGATAAGGATAACTAAATAAATATATTAATTTTTTTTATCAAAATAACATTACCATTGAATTCGGGAGGTCGGAAAACATTGGGAGAGATAATATGGGATGTATTAGAAGTTAGGAAGTATTTTAGAAGTAAAATCAAATTGGAGTGAAATTGGGTAAAAAGGGGTGATAGACACTGCTTAGTATTTTGATCATAACTTTATATTTTGATGTCCAATTGATCTGAAATTTTTGACAGGAAATAGTAGACATCTAGGGCTACAAAAGTGTATTTCATGAAAAATTTCCAATTCGACCTCTAAATGGGTCAAAACTGACCTGGAAGTCGCACCAAAAATTTGTGAACAGTACGAAGGAAACCCGATTTTTTCTGAACAGAAAATATCGGGTTTTGCTCGATTTTCTTGCCCTATAAAAACCTAATGTCGTCCCTTTAGCATTCATTTCACCCCTCCAAACCCTAAGAACCATTTTAGAGGAAGAGAGGAAGATAGAAATACCAATCAAGAGGGATTTATACCTTGTAGAAATCAAAACTTCAAATTCTTCAAGAATACATTCTCCTCCCATTTTTTTCCATTCTTGCTACCCTCTCACCCAAATCTTTTGAAACCCTAGGAGGAGAAGATTAAGAGGAAAAGAAAGGAGAGCAAGAAGGTCTTGAAGCTTGGGTCTTAGCTTGAAATCTTGATTTAAGGTAGGGGATTTTCTCTCAATTTCTCACACTGAGGCTAGATATATATCTATAGATATATATATGTATATAGATATATGTTTCTTCACTCTCCTTCTCATATATATAATATGAAATACATGATTCTTGTTCTATTTGTAATAAATGTCATGTTTTGAACAATATGAAGGGTGGGTAACCACCAAAGCTCTATTGATTTTTTTTTTATCTTCAAAGCCCTAGTTTTCGAGAAAAGGGGATTTTCTCCTAATTTCTTCGTTGTCTTTGATTTTAAAACTTTAGTGTTGAATATTGTATAACAAAATGATATAGATTACGATCTCTTGCATATTTTCTTGGATTATTCGATTATATGACAAATGTGAAAACAAAATTGGGGATTTTACTATATTTGGGAAATTGTTGTGAATTGTGAATATTCTTGATTTCCTCATTGTATGGTTGTTGTGATGGACTTGGATTACCTTCGAGAGATGCCGTAGAGTGTTAGAGGTTAGTCTATCCCAATGAGGGGTGAGATGGTTGCCTAATGCTCGTAGTGGATCGTTGTTGTGCTCGCAATCACTATTGTTCACATATACACCGAGAAAAAGGGTTAGTATACTAGACACCTTGGGAGGATTTCGTCAATGCCGTAGGAGACGGTACACGCCCTTCCTAAAGAGATTTGTGATTGTTGGTTGGAATTGGTGGACTAGGCATGATCGTTAGGTAGATTCACGAGAAGCAATCAACATACATGGTACGGGGATGAACCAAAAATACATGGAATCGGGAGTTGGGTCGTTCTTGCCGATGCATTGGTATGGGACAATGCTTAGGGAGAAGCCCTTCTTAAATAGCTTAAATTAGAATTTTGTTTATCGATGCTAAACTCACTTTATTATTTTAACTGATTATTGCTATTGTTTAAACTTGAGATCTCTTTTAAAATGTCACTGTTTTCATTCCAAACCTATTTATATGCTAGTTGTGAAATGAGACCGACCGTTTGCTATGTTTTCAAACCTTGTTTGAGTTGAGAGGATTTTGCTACAGAGCTTCGTGCTCACCCCCTACAAATAAAAATTTTCAGACTTCACACTTGAGGAGGAGTTAGGAGCCGAGGAGCCCACCCATTGGAAGACTCCGCTTGACGGGAATGTGGATCCCGAGGTGGACGCTTAGAGCGACACTTTTATTTTGTTCTAGACTAGATTATGCTTAGAATATCCTTTTGAACTCTAGTTCATTTCTGTTATTTCCGCTGCGTTATATTATTACATTTTGGAGATGTAAAGGCCAAGATTAGACCTATTAATTTGGGATGATAGTGTGGATATGACATATGATGAATGCAAGTTTATTTTATGATGGAAAAATGGACCCGGTGTGGTCAATAGTTATGCATATGTGGACCCGGTGTGGTCAATTGTAATATAATTGTACAGGTTGTGTTTTGGGTAGAGCTCCCCGTACAAAGGAGACTCTGCCCAAATTTTGTTAAAATATGAATGGTTGATGAATGAAACTTTCGTCGTGATGATTTTACTTAATGCTCTTATACGATAAATGGTTTTTAGAATGTAATGTCACCCACGGGGGTTTTTGGGGCGTTACATAACTTAAAAATGCAAACACAAACGTAGGTTATCGCGAATAATATATAACTCGGAAGTCCTAGGTCGTATCGCAAGGATTTGAGAAATACTTAGAACACAAGAAAAAAAAATACTTTGAAATTGTTTGAAATTAGTCCTGTTCAAAAGAACAGAGGTTAATTGAGTAAACCAATAATTTAAAATACTAAAGCATCAGAGATACCTTCAATTCTACACGGTAAGTATTAATGATCTAATTTTTTAACTCAATTGGGAATCAACTGAGGAGTGATCCCAATTAGAATATTTAGCGATGATAATATGAAAATATCAAAATTTATAACTAATAAATTATCCGAATAAATCTAAAAATTCACATGCAAATTACAAGCATTTACTGCGTCTAGAGTTTACGATAAATTAAGTTCTCTAACAAATAAACCTCAAATTTATTGCAAAAATTAAATCAATTATATTATAAAAATTCTAATTAATTAATTTTGGCATGGAATAACTAATTATGTGACTTGCAAAGAATCTCAAGCATTTGATGTAGTAGCACAATGAATCAAGAAATTATGCAGAGTAAAAACTTTACTAGAAAACAAGAATTGAATTAAAAGAATAAATCAGGCATTAAAATCATTGGATCAAGAATAAGTACTATATTTTATTGAAAGTATCTCCCTTAACTTTAGTTGGATTTTTAGCTGCCCATAAAAATAATACAATAAAATAGAAAAGAAAAGGTCGATAAAAGTTGAATACAATGTAAAGCTACACCCTTTATGTCGCAATGGGGTAGCAAAAATCTAATTCTCGTTAATAACTTGTGGTACTGGGCAAATTCCGACACGCGTCCAAATGCTTTGTATTCTTCCATCTGGATCTGTATGGGCGTCTTGGCCTATAAGCAACACGCGTCCGATGAGAATCTTCAAATTTTCCTTGGTAGTCTCTGGAACTTCCATCCGAACACTCCTCTTTCACCACTTAGACGCATTAGGCTTTTTTGACTCCATATTAATCTGGATCTTCTCTCTTTATGCAGTTTGTCCTTCACATCATTAATTCCACTAGTTTACTTGCAAAATTCGACAAACACTACAAAGAGAAAATAATATTCGAATCTCAATTAATTCAATACAATTAATGTCTTGCCCAACATAATTAGTCAATAATAAATATTAAAATTACACAATATCTAAGGCTAATTACACTCCTCCCCCCCCCCCCCGACCTAGCTCTTACTAGTGTAAATCCCCACATGTCTATACTATCAACAATCATCCTATTAGCTTCGTTCTACTTTTAACGTCTTTATTTACATCCTAAATCAAACTATAAGAATAATAAGTATAAAGGGCTAAATAATGAAAGAGAAAAACACGACATTTGCATTCTCATCAATAAGCTAGTTTAGAGGAATTGAAGAAAGATTTTTCTAAATATACTAGTTCTACATCATGTTGTCATGGATGATTCTAGGAGATGGAGGGTAATTTGGTTTTGGTTAATGAATGATGCTAGACATGGATCTTTATGAAATTTATCCTACCTATATTGGAGATGGGTACGAGATAGGATTTGTGACAAAAGACACCCAAATTCGAGTTAGACAAGTATAGAAGAATCAAACAGTCCGGCAGACTACCTTTCACTAATTTGATCATAACTCTTGGTTCGAAAGTCCAAATTGCGTACAGTTATTTTTGTTAGAACCCTAACTCGTATATCTTTCCAACCATATAGGTCACACATACTAGAAATACCTGAGTCAAATCAGTTTATTCTCTGAAGTTGACCAAAAATCTGTACTATGGTGTTCCTTGGATAGTAAAGTGTTGTGATTTCTTCTTAGACCTTAAAGGTGTAAACCACCCTTATGTTTATATTAATATAGTAATGTACTTTTTAGTGATTCTTATATATATATATATATATATATAATGACTTAAGAATAAACCATATATATATTGAAACCATAAGAATAGCACTTATAGCGGTTCGGATGAATAAAATAGAAATTTTAATGTTTCAAGTGTGAATTTATTTTAGTTTTGAAATAAATCATAAAAATAAATATTTTTAGGTTAAAATAACATTAAAAATGAATCCAGAACGTCGAAAAATCTTAGGGTAGTCATATAGATCAAATTGGAGATTTTAATAGCAAAATCATAATTTTTTGAGAAGACCCAAACAGCTCATGAACAGTAAAATTCGGGGCTGCTATATCTAAAATCCCATATTCAGCCCCTTTTCTCTCATTTCTTTCACTCCCCTTTCATTTCACACCTCTTAGAGCCCTAAAGGAAGAATAATAGAGAAAGAAAAGGGAAGAGCAAGGTCTCTAGAGTTTGGGCTTTGCTTGAAGATCTTGATTCAAGGTGGGGGTTTTTCTCTCATTTCTTATACATTGAGGCTAGAGTTGTATATATATATGTGTGTGTCTTTCACTTGTCTTCACATATATATATGCTATGTACTACATGATGCTTGACATTTTTGCAATAAATAGCATGTTTCGAACATTTTGATTGTTGGGTAACCATTGAACCATTATTTTTCATAATCAAACCCGAGTTTTGAAGAAAAATGGATTTTTCCTCTTAAATTCCTTTTTGTCTTGATTACAAAACTTTAGTGCTTTACCTTGTATAAACAAATGAGGTTTATAATGATCTCTTGTTCATTTTTCTTAAATTATGCTATGATGGATTACTTGAGAAATGGTGGAATTTGGTAATTTCTTTGAGATGGTTGCGAATGGAGATATTCTTGGTTTCTTCTTGTGTATGGTTGTTTGTGATGGACTTGAATTACTTACGAGATATGTCGTAGAGTGTAAATATCAGTCGAACCTCGTGGTGGGGGAGATGGTTTATTACACTTGTAGTGGGTTGGTGTTTGGCAACACAACCGCTATCGTACGCCTAGAGTTCGAACTAGGGATGGTATACCTTTCTTGGGGAGGGATTCGACAATGTCATTGGTATGGTATTCGCCCCTTTCCAAATGTTCTTGTAATTATTATGGGTGGACTAGGTATAATCGTTGGATAGATTCAGGAGAAACTATCAACCTAAATAGCCTTGGGGATGCACCAAAATACACGGGATTGTTATAGTGTTGGGAATTGTTCTTTGCACTAGAAATGGTTTCTACAAGATTTTGGGGAAGAATGGGATTCTGCAAGAGCTTGTGAGACATTATTTATAGTGGAATGGTTATTTAATTGTATATTATGTTTATTTATTCTTTAATTATTGTTATCCCTTAAACTTGAGATCTATTTAAAATGTCTTGCTTTCTTTCAAAAGTTATATATGATATTTTGTGAAAAAAAAAAAGGAGACTGACCGAATTTTAAATGTTTTCTAAACCTTGTTTGGGTTTGGGAGAAATTTTCTACAGAACTTTGTGCTCACCCCCTACTGCTAACATTTTTAGATTATGTACTTGAGGAGGAGTTAGGAGCCGAGGAGGCCGCCCAGTGAGAGGCTCCAATTGACGGGAGTGTGGATCCCGAGGTGGACGTATAGAGCGACCCCTTTTCTCTTGTCCTAGACTAGGATACTCTTTTGTACACTGTAAAGTCTAGTTTATTTTGTTAATCCTGCTGCATTATATTAGTTAATTTTTGAGGTGTAAATATTATGGTTTGGCATATTTTTTTGGATAATGTTGAAAATATTTTATGGATAAATGGACCCGGTGTGGTCAAAGTAGTATAATTACATAGGTTGTGTTTTGGGTAGAGCTCTCCGAACAAAAGAGACTCTGCCCGAATTTTGTTAAATTAAGGACCCCCAGTTATTTATGGATTTATTAGTTGCTCTCATGATATGAATGGTTATAGGTAGTAATGCCTCCCAGGGTGAATTTTGGAGTGTTACAACTAGTCCTTAGTAAAACAAAAATAAAATAAAATAAACACACATCCACTTTCGTAGGATTCACGATTGTATTTAGCATATGCAACAAACCTTTAAACCCCTAGATTTCCCCTAATGGAAAAGTATAATCTCGTGAGGGTTTACAGAAATGATACCAACAAACATCAACTTGTTATCAAATATATGAATAACAAATTCATATCACAAATTTCCATCACAATATATAAACTCTAAGCCGCAAGTCTGTTTATAAGCACATGCAAAACAAAGTATAGAACTCACCGCTATATAAGTATATGCACTTATCATGTTCTCATATAACTCGTGTGTAGTGTGAATTAAATATACCAAGTCAGTCAGTCATTCATCTAGTAATCACCCATACATCTATCAACTTATTCGTCTCAATGCCAAATCTCGCTAGATAATTCACTCATTAGACATTCTTTCATATTATAATGATTATTCCCTCAAGTATCACATGTGAGAAGAATATATTTAAATCAAAATAAAAATAATACTCACATGTTCTCTTACAAACCACTGGCATCTGAAAGAAAAGGATTTTGGCATAATCTCACCAAAGGAAATCAACACACAATAAGTAAAGAATCACAATTCCTCTCCCTATTCACATAAGTCCTACATCACCAATTTACTCTTTAGATAGGATAAGTCTTTATCTAAGGTTGTAATAGGTTCTTGGGATTAGAGTTTTGAAACGAAGGATATTCAGAAATTCAAAACATTATTCCGAGAGAACATGTACATTACACAACCAAATTTCTTTCTATAGCCTTTTACCCATCATCCTCTAGAAGCATAATTTACAATATTTGCTCAAATATATTTCTTTTCAAAAACATGCTTGTTATTTCGCTATTATTTTTTCCAAGCTAGACATATTGTCTCTCTTGTTTTTTTCTTTTTCTTTTTTGATCAATTTTTTCTCAACCAACATCTCTCAATTATTAGCAATAACAATTCAATCTTGGAATAACCAAGGGTAAAGGATATTATTTTTTTTCGTTGGCTTGGTTTTGTATATGTGTTATAAGAAACAAAAATATTCTTCAAAAATGCTCATCTAAGAATATTCAAGAAATCAGGCTACAGGTCAAATAATAACAAGGATGACCTAAAATCATATTTCAAAAGTTCTCAGTAGCACATTCCCTATGCAAATAATTCAAAGTCAAGCAACTCCTCACAATAAGAAGATATTTTTGAGAAAAATTCATCATTTTTCTTTTAAAAGAATTTGTATCCTGCATGGGAAAAACTTTTTCAAAAATTCCTTTTGCATCTCTTGCCATGTACTAATTGATCTAGGTCCAAGTTTTAGCGTTATCCTTCTATGAGAAAGGAAAAAACTTCATCTTAACCGTATTCTCAATCACAGGTTGGTCATAAAATGTGGCACAGACTTCTTCAAAATCTCAAATTGAGAGATAAGGATTATTCGAGTCCATGACATGGAATTTAGGAAGTAATGCTATCATGCTAGGTTTAAAAACAAAGTTAGTAGCCTACCGAGGTAAATAATGCATGATGTTGTAGTATGTCATGCAAGCTGCAGATATTCATGCAAAGTTTTGTCATAATTAACATTCAAATAATCAACATTGTTCTTATCATGATTACTCCTCTTATCATCAGGATTTTTAAGATTATTTCTCCTATTAATAGGAAGATCATCAGCCATCATGATATATGTGTAAGATTGTTCAAGAGAATTAAATAAATTACCAAAAACTTCTTCTAAATCCTCCCTAATTAAACATCCACTTGAACTACGATGCCAAGAACTCATAACAAAAAAAAGGGGAAGAAACGAAAAATAATAAATTAAATAATAGAAAATTAAATACTGAAAAATAAAAGTGAAACAAAGTTACCGAAATTTTGATAACTCGCAAACGAAGTAAATTTCAATCGATGTGGCAGTGCGCTCTTTGTCTTTTAACAAGATCTCCGACAATAGCACTAAAAACTTGCTACAACTTAAATATGCAAACCCAAGTGTAGGTTGTCATAAAGTAATATATAACTCAAAAGTCCATGGGCGTACCATAGAGATTTGAGAAAAAACTTAGAACACATGAAAAAGAAAATAAAAATACTTTGAAGTTGTTTGAAATTGGTTTTGTTCAAAAGCACGGAGATTGATTGAGTAAAAATAGTAATTTGAAATATTAAAGTATTGGGGATACTCTTTAAAATTCACTCGACAATTATTAATAATTCAGTTTTTGAACTCAATTGGGAAATTAACGAAGGTGATTCTAATCAGAATATTTTGCACCGATAAAATGAAAAAAATCAAAAATTATAACCAATAAATTATCCAAATAAATCTAAGTATTCACATGCAGATTATAAGTATTCACCGTATCTAGAGTCTACGATAAATCAAGTTCTCTAATAGATAAATCTTAAATTTATTTCAATAATAAATCAGTTATCTTATAAAAATTTTAATCAATTAATTCAAGCGTGAAATAATCAGTTATTTGACTCGTAGGGAATCTCAAGCATTTGATGTACATGACACAACAAATCAATAAATTATACAGAGCAAAAATTTTATTAGAAGACAAAATTTGAATTAAAAGATTAAATCAAGCATTAAAATCATTGGATCAAAAATAAATACCTTATTTTATTGAAAGTATCTCTCCTAACTTTAATTGGGATTTTAGCTGGTCATAAAAACAATACAAAAAACTATAAGAGAAACGGCTGGTAAAAAGGTTGAATGCAATATAAAACTACACCACTTTAAATAGACAATGGTGTAGCAAAAACCTAATTCTCGTTAACAACTTGTGATACTCGGCAAATTCCAACATGCATTTGGACGCTTGTATTCTTCCATCCGGAAGCCCATGTGTGTCTTGGCCTCTAAGCAACACGCGTCTAAATGTGCATATTCTTCTGTCTAGACACAAACCTTTGAATTTTCTTTATGAGGGGTGTCTGTGTAATAAAGACAAATGTAAGGGGATGTGGGTAAAATTTACCCTAAATATTTTCTTGTAAATCTAGATCAATGTACTCAGTAAGCGCAGGACAAAATAGTCTTTTCATTAAAATGTTACCTTCACACGAAAGGGGGCTTAGTGTATTTTGTAAAATGTGAGACGCATTCGTGTGATATAGCCAAATGTTAGGGGATGTGGCTAAAATTTACCCTAATATTTTCTTATATATCTAGATCTAGATCACCTGTAGGAATGATTGATGCTCTCGAATACACTATAGTCATGACCCAAAAAAGATACATTGAATTTCTCTTATATTCATAACGAGTGACGTGATTACTTAGAGAATTAGAGGAAAAGCATATTGGATGGATCCATCACACCCTATTCTTCAAGCCTCTTGTTTTTTTTTTTTTTTTGTGGGGGGAGAGGTTCTGCATTGTGCCCCTTGGAATCAAGCAATATTCAAGATATTAGAATAACTCAAGACTTATGTGACTTTTGATGATGTACAAAATAATCTCGTACAAGATCAACAGTAGAGTGTGTGATAAGGTGTAATTAATGGACAATAAATAAAGCAATCAATGACAGTAATGTAAATATTGAGTCAATACACAGATATATAGTGGATCAATCCGGGTAACCTACTGCATTTTGGAAAACGGCAACGATGGCCGAAGGGTCTTTATTGATGAAGTAAGGTGAACAAGAGAGAGAGCATTGGTTAGCTCCGCGAGAGATGCAATAGCTTGGAGAGAGAAAGTGTGTGTAGAGTAGTGTAGAAGTAGAGCTCAATGTGTCCTCTCATGTAGAGAGAACTTACAATTTATAGGCACAAAGTCTTGATTGGAGCAGTGACGTGAGGGTGAAGGTACTAGATCTTCGGGGAGGATAGTTACAAAAGGTAAGTAAATTAAGGTAGTCTTGATCCTCGAGGGTGTAGATCCCGATGATTTCTCTTCATGTGCTATAATTCTTCCTAAACTCCTTGGAACTTGGGTTGGGCCAAATTTACAAACTGGACTTGACTTGCCATTTAGTTGACTTGAGCTTGCTGGATTTTTTGGGCCTAATTCAGTTGGATTTGGGCGCGTCACCTTTGATAGAAGAGTAATGTTATACAAATCAACGGGTCTTTAGTCAAATGGTACTATTTATCTTATAAAAATATTATTTTCTTGAGGTCAATAGTTCAAATCCCCCCTCCACCTCTCCCTCTCCCCTAAAAAAAATATTACACAATTCAAATGAAATTCAAAAAATTATAACTTAAATACATATCATCCCTTGGATGAATAGGTCCCATCAATTTTTTCTAGTGAGACCCACTCATTTAAAAGATAATATGTATTTAAATTGTAATTTCTGAATTTCATTTAACTTGTATAACATTTTCATGATAGAAACCTAGAAGCTACGACAGCCATACATGTCCAATGTCATGATACCAAGATGGTCTGGATAAGATAGAAACCTAGAAGCTACGACAGCCATACATGTCCAAGGTCATGATACCAAGATGGTCAAGATATCCAGATTACTTTTGTGATGCAAGAACAGACAAGTCGAAGTCCATAGTTAAAGCGAGAGTGTTGCTATGGTGAACAAATATTTTTACCAAATTTTATTTTTAAAGTGAGATGGTACAATTCAAATTAATGGATCACATTAGCATCTAGTCATTAAAGTTGTTAACTATTACACCGAAAAACTAATGTTTCGAGGCCAAATTATACAATTTATATCGACTCTAATCTGACAATAGCACTGATCCCAAAATTTAGGAAGATCAATTATGTCTTAATCACATTTTTTCATGCCCTATGACGTGATGTTAGACTATATTAGTCTTTCCTCAATAATCTGATCAGAAAATATTTTAGATCATTAAAGCCATAAAATTAAAGACTAATTATGTTTTAATAACATTTATCACGAACAATGACGTAATGTAGACTTTGTTAGCCTTTCCTCAATAATTTGATCATAAAATATTTAGATCATTCAAAGTCACAAAATTAATGATCAATTATGTCTAAATAATGTTTTTTACCCACAATGGCGGCGATGGTTGAGCTTGTTAGCCTTTCCTCAATAAGATAAACATTTTGCCCATTAAAAAGTCAAAAAAATTCAAGACGGAAGAAGCCTTCTCTCATTTCTTTGATTGCTACCAGGGATGACAGTGGATCAAAAAAAAAAAAAATCGTCCAAATTCATCTCGTTTAGACTAGAGATAAACTATACGTATTAGATGGTGAACATATACGGAGATACCCATATAAATCCGTGCGAGAATAAAGGTGAGAATAGACTGACACTCATCCCCCCTCCATCCCATTACTGTAAACCCGTTAAAATATATATATATATATATATATATATATATATATATATATATATATATATATATATATATATATATATATATAATAAATGACATTTTCAAGCGTGGACCCTTCTTCTTTTTCTTCTTCTTTTCTTTTTCTTTTCTTTTCTTTTCTATGTTTCTGTCCCTCCCTCACCTTATGGGTTTCAAACGTGTCAGATTAAACGGTTACATGTCAAGTTAAACGGGTGACGGGTGAAAAGTATATAAATCCGTACACGACACGTTTAATAAACGGGTAAAAAATCTCAACATGAATACTACCCGTTTAATAAACAAATAACACAACACGACTCGTTTAACCCGTTTAATTTTTAAAAAAATTATATTAACAAATTTTAAAACTCTATTTTTTTTATTGACAATTGCACTTACCTCAAAAAAGAAGATTTTTTAGTCAAATCTCATAAAAATAAGACTTGAAAGCCTAAAAAAAAAAGTAAAAGGTCATTACTTTTTATAGGCAACTCAACCCTCTCTATCTCCTCTCATTTTTCAATGTGGGACAATTAAGGCTTGAAGACTTAAAAAAAAAAAGTAAAAGGTCATTGTTTTTTTTATAGGCAACTCAACTTTCCTCATCTCCTTTCATTTTTCAATGTGGAACAAATAATACTTGAAGGCTTAAAAAACAAATGTAAGAGGTCATTGTTTTTTATAGACAACTCAACCCTCTCAATCTCCCTTCATTTTTAAATGTGGGACAAATAAGACTTGTCTTTGTCTTTGAAGTGTTCTTCATTTTTAAATGTGGGACAAATAAGACTTGTCTTTGTCTTTGAAGTGTTCTTCATCTACTCTCGTTTGTTTTTGAACTATTATTTTACTTCTTTTTTTTATTGATTTTTTTACTTCTTTTTTTCTTACTAATTTTTTTAAATAATTATTAATTTTATTTAAACGGATAAACGTGTGATAAACGGTTTGATAAATTTTACCTGAATACGATCTATTTATTAAACATATTTGAGATGTCAATCTATTTATCACCTAAATCCGTTAAGATCTTACTCAAATTTACTAAATTTATTTTGATTCTTATCTATCGTGTCAAGTTTTAACAGACTACCTCACCTGGCCGGTCCCCCACCCACTTTCCACTTCTTTTTCTGTTTCGTTTCTTTTCTTTTCGTTTCTTCTTTTCTGACCCTAAGCAGCCCCCACCCACCCTCTTTTGTTTCAACTTTCAACCCTCCATCATGCGCCCCTCCCTCTTTTCCCCCGTCTCCATCGTCTCCCTCTTTTCACTCCGGTTCACTGCCATCCCTAATGGCCACACCTCCAAGGTGTCTAATTTTCTTGATCTTCCTCCTAATATCTACCGAACCCTTGGCCTTAGATCAAGATGGCACCAAGTTCATCTACCATGGCTTTCGTGAATCCAAACTGTATCTTGATGGACAAGCAGTAATCCATCCCAATGGCCTATTGCAGCTAACCAACACTTCCCACCAACTTACTGGCCATGCTTTCTTCCAAATTCCTGTGAAGTTTAACACGTCTTCCTTATCTGGGTCAGCTCAATCTCTTTCATTTTCCACCTATTTTATCTTTTCCAATGTTCCTACACTGGCAAATCCTAAAGGCAACGGCTTTGCCTTCACCATCTCACCATCTCTGAGCTTCACCAAGGGAGGCATGACAGACCAGTTTTTGGGCGTTTTCAATACTTCAAACAACGGCCTTGCCTCGAACCATGTGCTTGCAGTTGAGTTTGATACTCTGCAGAACCCTGAGTTTGAAGATATAAATAGCAATCATGTGGGAATTGATGTAAACAGCCTAAAATCTGTTGTATCTGCTCCAGGGTCATATTTTCCTAATACAGATGGGATCAAGAAGATCTTGGAACTCACGAGTAAAACCCCAACGCAGGTTTGGATAGACTATGATGGAGTGGAAAAGATTATCTTCGTTACCATAGCTCCCATCAGAATCGCAAAACCAAATCAACCTCTCTTGTCGGCGTCCATTGATCTTTCTCTGGTTTTCTTGGAGTTTATGTATGTTGGTTTCTCTGCATCGACAGGAGCAGTGTCAGTAAGCAACCAGTACATTCTGGGGTGGAGCTTCAACAAAACAGGACCAGCGCAAAGTCTAGAACTCTCAAAGCTTCCTTCAGTTCCCCAACCCAGAAAATCCAAACAAAAATTACATCGAGATGTTGGATTCTCGACCTCAACAATACTGGTTGTGCTGATCATCACTATGGCTGGGATTGCTTACATACAAAGGAGAAGAAAGTATGCAGAAATACTAGAGGATTGGGAATTGGAGTATGGACCTCAGAGGTTCTCCTACAAGGATCTCTACAAAGCGACCAATGGGTTCAACCACAAAGAGGTTCTTGGAGTAGGAGGTTTTGGACAGGTTTATAGAGGGGTACTTCCTTCTTCCAATGCCCAAGTTGCAGTGAAGAGAGTCTCCCATGACTCAACACAAGGGATGAAGGAATTTGTGGCTGAAATTGCCAGCTTGGGAAGACTCAGGCACAGGCACTTGGTGGCCCTCCTCGGCTATTGCCGGAGAAAGGGAGAGCTTCTGTTGGTCTATGATTATATGCCCCATGGAAGTCTTGACAAGTTTTTACACAGGAACGAGAATCCAAGCCTTAATTGGGCACAACGCTATCGAATCATTAGAGGGGTAGCATCTGGCCTTCTGTATCTACATGAAGAGTGGGAAAAAGTTGTTCTTCACAGAGATGTCAAGGCCAGTAATGTCCTTGTGGATGCCCATTTTAATGGACAGCTCGGAGACTTTGGGCTTGCTAGATTGTATGATCATGGTGAAAATCCAAAAACAACCCATGTGGTTGGAACTTTTGGGTACATAGCACCAGAGCTTGTTAGAACTGGCAAGGCAACTACTAGTACAGATGTCTTTGCTTTTGGAGCATTTATGCTAGAAGTGGCTTGCGGAAAAAGGCCTCTAAAGGTACAAGGATTGACTGATGATATGGTTTTGGTTCAGTGGGTTATGGAGAAATGGAAAGAAGGAGCAATCCTCGAGGCAAGTGATCCGAGATTGGGAGGTGACTTTGTGGTGGAGGAAATGGAGTTGGTTTTGAAGCTGGGTCTGCTTTGCTCGCACTATAATCCAATGGCTAGGCCTAGCATGAGGCAAGTGATGAAGCATTTGGATGGGGATGCTATGCTGCCCGAAGTATTTATGAATGTTGCAGGAGTTGGCATGGCTGCATTATTTGGGGATGAAGTTTCAAATGAATTTGCAATGACATTCCCTTCATCATCATTGACGAATATTTCTGCTAATGCCCTGGTATTGAGTCGCTCCTTGACGGAGGGATGTTAAGACTAATAAGTTTGATGGGTAATTCCATGTATTTTGACATCAACTTTTGATAGTCATGTTTTGTGATTTTATTTGTTTAGACATTCTAGTTTTAATCGCGTAGATAACAGATAAAGTCTTCGGATATTTTTCCATAGTATTGTTCTTATTGGAGTGTTATTTGTATTATTCACTTAGGTTAGTTTTTTGATTACACACATTTACTCTTATATACTAGGTGTACACAGTGCAATACATTTGAACCATTTTAATTATAAATTATTTTTTGTAATTGATGTAAAAAATAGTAAATATTTATTTATTTAGAAGTTTGGAACATATCAAGAGATATGTAATTACAATATTACTGGATAGTTAGGAAATAATTCATCTCGGTGTCTTTTTCTTTCCCCCTTTTCTCTATTGTTTTGTAGAAAGAGTCATGTAGATTATATAAAGCTAGTAAGAGATGATTTCTCCCTGCATGATCAATCAAGCATGGTTGGCAATCTAGGTAGTATAAGTGACTCATGATGATCACTTCCCTATCCATACAATAAGGTATAAGATAATTCAAATCCAAAAAATAAAAACATAGTTCATATCGTTTTAAGATAAAATAAATAGTCATCCAACAAATTATATTACCCTGGTCCAAGATGAACCTAAAATAGCCACTTTTCACTAATTCATCTGGTGTAATAACAAGTAAAATTAAGCTTATTTTCAACAAATTCATGATGCAGTAAGACCAAACTTTGAATTCTTAGCCAAGCTTGGAGTAGACAGGTGGTGCTTCCACGATGCCAACTTTAATGTACAATACTCTTTTAGACGTTGCATGTTGTCCAACAGGGAATGTTGGAAGCTTAAAATTTAGAAAATTTGGCTCTTAATCTAATTCTGGATAAGGATCAACCCGAATTCTAATTTTTTGTCAAATTATATAATTAACCAAATCCATAAGAAACTTTTCTAAAATTAATAACCAACAAAATATTTTAAGAAAATTAAGGGTAAAATGGAACGTTGGATTATACATCACAATTAGTTCTGACAATCTTAGACACAATTCTTGAAATCAACACAAACCCGATACGGATTTAACGGGTTTGGGTGTAATCTTAACATATTCAGGTAGTTAACTGGTTAACTCGGTAGAACCTTAAAATAAACGAACCGATTTCGTGTTTAACTCATAAACTCATTTCAACATGTTTAACTCATTAATAATGACACTATAAATTCCAAAAAAAAAAAAAGATAGGTCTCTCAACCTCTGTCTCATCTCAAGTCTCTCATCTCTCAGACTCATTCGAATTTGGTAGTAATTTAATATTTATTTTTTATCTTTAGTTTTTTGCTTAGCCATGCTCAGCCATGATTTATTATTATGATTAATTGCACTGGAAGTCTCCAAAATATTGGGTTTGTTTCATTTTGATCCCAATATTTCAATTGCATCATTTTAGTCCTTAAAGTATTAAATATATTTTTATGGACCTTCAAGCAGACAGTGTCCATATTGCTAATAATTTTTTACTATAAACTTGTCACGTAAAACCTAAATATGGGGGGAAAAATGATTTTGATAACTCTTGACCAAACTTATATCCAAATTGTAGTCGAAGAGATATCCAAATTACATAATTTTGATCATGCGTTATTCAAATTTTGGTCAAGAGCTATAATAAAAAATAGTTAACAATTTGGATATTGTCTACTTGGAATTACATAAAAACAGGTCCAATACTTAGTAGACCAAAATGATGCAATTGAAATATTAGGGAGCAAAATAAAATAAACTCTATACTTTAAGAATCTCTAGTACGACTAACCTCTATTGTTATAATAAATAGATCAAATATGTGTAATGTATGACGAGTTAATAATTTTTCATGTGGAGTTCGTATCCTACTTGGGGAGATCGATCCATGGTTTCACCGGGCCTGTCCTTCTCCTTAGAATCATTCTCCGTATTGTTTAGCTTTCTAACAGAATCATTAAACATAGAGAAGGATGTAATGACTCCCATCCCAGTAGTCTAGAAAAAGAAGTTTTTGTCTTTGTTCAAAAAGCAATATTTTAACCAGAAGTATTGGTTATTGTTAGTTAATTGACAATGAGGTATGGATTAAGGATTTTCTGACACGAACCCTTTTTATCCGATACGAAACCGTTTCACACGTGATTGTCAAGCCTAATCACAACATGCTTGTATTTTCTTTTGTTTTTTGCAAGAAAAAAAAAATTGATTAGCTGTGAGATAATCAAAGTACGAAAGAAAATTCTTTTTTCCATTATTTTTCATTTCATACTAACCAAACACATGAAAAATTTAAACATTTTCTATCTTGTATTTTCTATCATTATCTCATTAAATAAACGGATCTTCACTCCATGTCCCAAGGGCTTTTTTTTTGGGGGGGGGGGTCAGGATATCCCTAGGGTTTACTAAATAATAAATAATAATTTATGGTTTCCGAAAATTGTACTATACCTTCTAATTTGAGGGTGATTTCTTAGGGTTATCAATAACTTGTATCGTGTCCTGTTCGTGTCTTGTTAAAATTTAGTTAACCTTTATCTAATTATTTATAATACAATGTTGCCAAGTTTATATGGTATATGTAATTTATGGACTCATGTATAATCATATTCACAAGTTCAATTGTTTATTAACTAGTTCAATTGTTTATCAAACGAATTTACTAAAACTTAATTTAAATTCGCTAATTTCGTATTAATTTTATGTCGACTCTACGTTTCATATTAGGCCTAATATTTCACCGTTGGTCAATGGTTAAGGGGGTGGTCACGCTACCTTCATAGCTCTATTACCTCCTCTCTTTGTCACGACGACATCATCCAACCCACGCACCGGCACACACAACTGGCCCCAGGCACCAATGAAGCCTGAAGGCACCTCTTCCATCTCTATCTCTATGACTATCAACATGTCATTGCCCACCGGCAGCATACGCATACATTGAAATCCCATCTCTATGGTGAGAATTTCACCAAACACAAATACCCACTTGAATTTATTCACTAGCGAAATCCTCTAAAACTGAGCTTCGTAGGTGATAATTTTAGACACGATAAATTAATATAAAACAAAATTAATAAATCTCGATAATTTTGGGTGACAATTAAGTAGATTGTAGACTTACTTAACAAATGGTTACAATAAACTCAATTAAACAGAACACAAAAACTCAACTATACTAACACTATTATGAAATCATTGACTATGACACAATAAAACTTATGCACAACCACCAAGCGATTGATTCAATCAATAAACACTCGAATTTGCTCACTCAATGTTTTGAGTGCATATTTTTATAGTTATAACAGCCCGGTATGATTAAATTGACTCTTGAACACCCAGACAATAGAGTGAAAACTCAGTTGTTTTACCGTACCTGGAAAAAAAAAGTAAAATGAAAGATCTAGTCATAATTTGGAGCAAAGGTGAAAGACAAAACCATAATTTTATGCAGATTCGTTACACTGGACCAACTAGTACTTTTTAGTTTTAACTAATTCTATTATTTGAATGATAAAACGACGCAACCGTCCAGTAGGGCCTGTAGTCCCATACATGTTGACTGTCACACTCTAACTGACTTGAGTGTAAATGGTCGGTCTTGATGGCACCTTACACCAAGGCATGCCATAAGTTGGAATCAAGGTGATACAGTTAAGTGGTTCGATAGATTGGGGCGAACTAAGGCAGTATGAGAACACCCGGTTGAGCATGGCAACACGTGGTGGGCTCAATTGAAGCAATGTGGATGCATAGCTTCGGATTGCATGGCATGGGTTGAACCCAGCATGCACATTGGTTCGTGTAGCCAGGCTGACTGTTGAATGTGGGTACTTGACTGGCACATGGCTGTTCAATACATGTGATCAGGAGGATGTGGGTGGTTATGATGCTGAGACACAGTCAAGGCAGTTGGTGAGGCAGTTCTGGTCATCCCTAGTCTGAATCCAGTCTAGATGTATGCTAATGAATGGCAGTTCCACAGCAGTTACTGGAAGTGGTGGAACTGCCTGTCAAGTGTCGCACGAAGACCAAGCCTGCTAGCCAGTATGCTATGGAATAGCAAAAACGTGTGTAACTACCCTTGGCAGATGGGGGTATCATCTACCTTACTCCTGTATAAATAGGGGTGCTTGAGCATTCTGATAAGGTAGAGAGTGTTCTAACTTTGAGAGTCCTTATAAATTGTTGAGTTCAATATATAAAGTTTGGGAGTTTTATCTCAGTAAACTCGTGTGTGCCTTCTGTGTGAGTTTCTGTCCCTTATTCTTGAGTTTGAGTATGGCTGGTTGAATTAGCAACGCCTTCACAGGTAGCCTCGAAGGAAAAACGAAAGTTACCCTGTGACAATTTGGTATCAGAGCATGGTTTTGGCAACAAATCAACTATGGCTGGCGGAACAAATTCTGATCTGAGGAAAAGAGTGGCACGTTTGGAGGAATTGGTTGGTCCTCCACAGTCCGGTGATGTTGTGGCTCTCTTTGTGCAACTTGAGTTGTTGTATCAACAGTTTGAAGAGATGCGGGTTGCACATGAACAACTTCAAAAGACTGAATCTGATCACTTCAGTCGAGTGAAGAACGAAGTTGTTGACGTGTTGGCTATGATCTCCACGTGGACCGATGATATGGGGGAAAGATTGAGTTCCCTCGAGACAGACGTTTCAGTGCTCAAGAAGGCACTGCAGAATGCTTCTTTGGCTTCTGGCAGTGAAAGCACTCAGAAAGCCAAAGTGTCTGACCCTAAGCCTTTCACAGGTAGTCGTAATGCTAAAGAACTCGAGAATTTCTGTGGGATATGAGGCACTACTTCAAAGCAGTCCGCACTTCGGATGCTGAGAAGGTAGATCTCACTATCATGTACCTATCTGGTGATGCTAAATTATGGTGGCGAACACGTTCTGAGGATAAATCTCGTTCTCCAATTACTACTTGAGAGTCTCTGTCCGCTGAAATGAAGGAGCAATTCCTTCCCAGCAACACGACTTGGCATGCCCGTGATGCATTAAAGAAACTTCGACATACAAGCACCGTGAGGGAGTACGTGAAGCAATTCTCGTCTCTGATGCTTGACATCAAAAATATGTCAGAGGAAGACAAACTGTTCAACTTTATGTCTGGTCTCCAAACTTAGGCATAGGCAGAACTTCGTCGGCAAGGGGTAAAGGACTTACCTGCTGCTATGTCCGCAGCAGATGCGTTGGTTGACTACAAAACACAGGCTAACCCTCCAGAGAAGGAGTTGAAAGGGAAAGCCAAGTTCCCTAAGAAGGACAAGTAGAAGAAAAAGGCTGAGAAGTTTGGCAATTCAGAAAAATCGACTTACAAAGCCTCTTCATCAAAGGGAGGTGCTGACTCATACTGTTTTATCTGTAATAGCCATCATCGTGCCAGAAATTGCCCCAAGAAGAAAAAGGTTAGTGCCCTCATGACTGAGGAAACTGACTGTAACCAACACGAGACAACCCATTACAACTCTTTAATGCAATTCTCAAAGAGGAGACAGTGGAAAAGAGGGGGTTGATGTTTGTGCAGATTCGCCTGAACAATGTGACTGTCCAGGCAATGGTTGATACAGGTGCAACCCATAATTTTGTTTCTGATCGGGAAGTACAGCAGCTTGGTCTGGCTTTGGTGAAAGATTCTAGCCAGATTAAAGTTGTGAATTCAGAGGCAAAACCAGTAGGCGACGTCGCAAGAGAAGTCCCTTTAAAAGTTGGTGATTGGTAAGGATCATGTGATTTTATGGCAGTCCCTCTCGATGATTTTCAGGTAATCCTTGGATTTCAATTCCTTACAAAGGCAAAGGTGTCTGTTATGCCGCATTTACATGGGATATTCGTGATGGACATGCCCAATCCCTGCTTTGTTCCCTTCACTATGGTCAAGTCTTCGGGGGAAATGTTGTCTGCCTTGTAAGTAAAAGATGGCTTGCGAAAGGGGGGAAGCAACATACTTGGTTGTTCTATTTGAGAAAAAGGAATCCAAAGCATTGTAAGTCCCTGAACCAGTGCAACAATTGTTGGTTGAGTTCAAGGACGTGGCACCTAAAGAATTGCCAGCAAGGTTACTGCCAAGACGGGAGATTGATCATGCCATTGAGTTGATTCCAGGGGTAAAAATCTCTGCCCAGGCTCCTTATCGAATGTCTCCATCAGAGTTGGCGTAGCTAAGGAGACAGCTTGGGGGTTTATTGGACATTGGGTTCATTCAACCTTCCAAGGTACCCTATGGAGCCCCTGTTCTGTTTCAGAAAAAGAATGATGGATCCTTACGGCTTTGTGTAGACTACAGAGCGCTCAACAAAGTCACTGTCAAGAACAATTATCCAGTGCCGTTTGTCGACGAACTATTTGATAGATTGGGAAAGGGGGTTTTCTTCATCAAGATGAATTTACGGCTGGGATATCATCAAGTCAGAATTGTAGAGGGAGATGAGGCGAAGACTGCTTGTGTGACAAGGTACGGATCATATGAGCTTTTAGTTATGCCTTTCGGCTTAACCAATGCGCCTGCTACATTCTGTAACTTGATGACCAATGTATTTCGGGAATACTTGGACCGTTTCAGGGTGATTTATTTGGATGACATAGTTGTTTATAGCCAGACTCTTGAGGAGCATGTTGAGCATCTTAGGTTGGCCTTGACAAAGTTAAGAAAAGTCCAGTTGTATCTGAAACCAGAAAAATGTGAGTTTGCCCAGAAGAAAATTTCATTCCTTAGGCATAATATTTCTGCGGGCGTGATGAAGATGGACCCGAAGAAAGTTAAGGTCATTGCAGATTGGCCTGTCCCTACTAAGTTTACTGAACTGCGTTCTTTATTTGGTTTGGCAAACTATTATAGGAAATTCGTGAAGAATTATTCAAAGAAGGTCGCAGTGCTGACTGATCTTCTAAGAAATGATAGGACATGGAACTGGTCCTACGAATGCCAGGAGGCATTCAATCGATTGAAGGCGGTGGTGACATCTAGCCCAATTTTACGCTTACCTGACTTCGATTTGTCTTTTGAAGTCCATACAGACGCATCAGACTTTGCTCTTGGAGGGGTGCTGGTGCAGAATGGGCATCTGGTGGCATTTGAAAGTAGGAAACTGAATGATACCGAGAGGCGGTATTCAGTATATGAGAAGGAGATGACAGCAGTCATTCACTGCATCAATGCATGGAGGCATTACTTGTTGGGGAAGCATTTCCTTGTGCTGACAAATAATGTGGCTACCAGCTGTTTCAATTCCATGAAGAAGCTGACACCAAAACAAGCAAGATGGCAGGACTTTCTTGCCCAGTTTCATTTCACGTTGCAGTACAAGTCTGGCAGTGCAAATCAGGTTGCTGATGCTCTTAGTCGAATCCCAGTTGTTGATGGGACGGTTGCTGCACTTAGCCAGATTGCAGGAGACATACTGCAAAGAATTCAGGATCAGACAAAAGATGATCCAGTAACCAGCTTATTATTGAAGCAGGTCCATAAAGGGGTGATTCGGCGATTTTGGGTAGAGGATGGTGTTCTCTACGCCAAAGGAAGAAGACCCTATGTGCCGAAGTCAGGCGGACTTCGACAAATGTTGCTGAAAGAAATCCAGGGTAGCAACGAACTCTTGCCTTGCTAGCAGAAAGCTATTATTAGCCCCGCATGGAAGCAGATGTGAAGTTGTATGTGCGCACTTGTTTGGTGTGCCAGCAAGATAAGACAGAGAGGAAAAAGGTGGCTGGTACTTTGGAACCCCTCCCTATTCCAAGCAGACCTTAAGAGAGTGTTTCCATGGATTTCATCAATGGCTTGCCTCAGGTGAACGATTTTACTTCGATATTTGTGGTTGTAGATAGATTTTCGAAGTATGCCACTTTCATTGCTGCCCCAAAAGTATGTACGGCGGAAGTTACTGCTCAGTTGTTCCTCAAGCATATTGTGAAGCTTTAGGGTCTTCCGCTGGACATAGTCAGCGACAGGGACACTAGATTTACTGGCCGGTTCTAGACGACTTTATTTGAATTGTTGGGCACACAGCTCAACCTTTCCACCAGCAATCATTCGCAGACAGATGGACAGACTAAGTAGGTTAATGCAATGCTGGAGGAATATCTCAGACACTATGTCACAGTGAACCAAGACAATTGGGTGAATTTACTTGATGTAGCCCAATTCAGTTATAACCTCCAACAGAGCTCTTCCATTGAAATGAGCCCATTTGAGTTAACAACTAGCCAACAGCCTCTTACCCCGCATGAAGTTGTCAAGCAGAAGTCTCAAGGGAGATGTCCTACAGCATACCGCTTTGCTCGGGTCAATCAAGAGTGGACCGACGAGACAAAAGACTGTTTAACTAAGGCGGTGAAGAGGATGAAAAAGTGGGCAGACGAGAAAAGGAGGGCAGTAGAGTTCGAAGTGGGTGACAAAGTGATGTTGAAATTAACCCTACCAATCTGGAACAAGATCTCTCGAAAGTCGGCACACAAGGGACTAATCCAGCGCTATGACGGCCCTTTCCTTATAACAATGAGGATTGGCAGGTTGGCCTATAGGCTGGATCTTCCTAGTTGTCTCAAGCTTCATCCAATTTTTCATTTTGCCTTCTTGAAGTCTTATATTGAGGACCCGGAGGACCCTAAAAGATATGTTTGGCGTCGAACTCCTCTAACAATCAGGAAGCAATTCACAGAAATAGCTAAAGATATCTTTGAACACAAGATTGAGGGAATGAGCAAGAAAAACAGAAGAACTCATTACCTGGTCAAGTGGAAAGGGAAAGCACCGGAGAAAGCCACTTGAGAGAAAGAGACGACATTGTGGCAGTTCGAGGATCTCATCAAGCAATACCATGCCTCCATTCCAACGAGGTCGTTGGATACTTCAAGTGGGGGTGACTTGTCACACCTTAACTGACTTTGGTGCAAATGGCCGATCTTTGTGGCACCTTACAGCATGGTATGCCATTAGTTAGAATCAAGGTGATGCGGCTAAGTGGTTCGATAGATTAGGGCGAACCAAGGCAGTATGAGAACATTCGGTTGAGCATGGCAACACGTGGTGGACTCAATTGAAGCAATGTGGGTGCATAGCTTCGGATTGCATGGCATGGGTTGAACCCAGCATGCACATTGGTTCGTGTAGCCAGGCTGACTGCTAAATGTGGGCACTTGACTAACACATGGCTGCTGAATGTGGGCACTTGATTGACACATAACTGTTCAATGCATGTGACCAGGAGGATGTGGGCGGTTATGATGCTAAGACACAATTAAGACAGTTGCTGAGGCAGTTCTGGACGTCCCTAGTCTGAATCAAGTCTAGATGTATGCTGATGAAGGACAGTTCCACAACAATTACTGGAAGTGGTAGAATTGTCTGTCAGATGTCGCACGGAAACCAAGCCTGCTAGCCAGTATACTATAGAATAGCAAAAAAATGTGTAACTACCCCTTGACAAATGGGGATGTCATCTACCTTACTCCTGTATAAATAGAGGTGCTTAAGCATTCTGATGAGGTAGAGAGTGTTCTGACTTTGAGAGTCCTTGTAAATTATTGAGTTCAATATATAAGATTTAGAGTTCTGTCCCAATAAACTCTGTGTGTGCATTCTGTGTAAATTTTTGTCCCTTATTCTTGAGTTTGAGTGTGGCTGATTGTTGTAGTAACGCCTTCACAGATAAGCTCGAAAGAAAAATAAAAGTTACCCTGTGACACTGACTAACAATTGCCTGTGACACTGACTAACCATTGACATTAACGCCACCAAAAGGCCAGATCAAGATGATATGATCCATGGTCATAGTTGGTTTTTCCTCGATCGTTGTCCCCTTAAATCCTGATAAAAACGGAGAAGACAACAAATACAAAGGGAAAATCAAGGAGGCTGAGAATATAAATATCCAAGAGCACAAAAACATCCAGAGGACCAAATAGCATGTTACAAGTACAAGGGTTTACTGAATAAAAAACTCCACAAATTCGTTCACATAAAATGCACAAAACAAACACAACAGCAGGTTGCTGGTCCTAATAGGATGATACCCGGCCTATATCTCTCAGCTTTCACTCCTTTTGGGCTTGTCAGAGGCGAAATTCATCTGAAACAAAGCAATCATGTTCAAGAGTTAGACCTGTTTTTATCCATGGTGGAAAAGTTGAGGTTAAATCCCTTATGAAGCAAGCATTCAAGTGTTACCATATCAGCAGCAGCAGGAATCCAGTCATTAGTTGCTGGGTTCCCCTTGCACGAGGCGTGGCAGCAAGTTTCAGAATCGGGTGCAAGTCTTAAGGACTCGCCATTGGTGTTCTCTGCTTTGATGAAACCTGTTCCTGTCTGGAATGAATATGCAATGAATCATAACATCAGATCTTATAGTAATGAATAATAACATGAAATCTGAAAGTAATTCTTGATTCCTGTTTTGAGGTCTAGTACTGGATAACAAAAGTCTATGTGCAGCCGTTGGCCTATCCAACTTACGCATACTTTGGTTCGAGTTAGAGATATGATGGTCCTGTCTTCAAATCCAAATCCAACCCCAGCTCCAGCCTATTCTGTATTGACCATGAACACAAACACGCACCTGAAATCTACTGCTTGACACTAGATTCCACCTCCTCCAATGGAAAGACTAGAGTCATCCAAAAATTCTACCCATCTCTTGGCAGAGACATTAGAAATCCAAAACCTAGTTCTGACTTCTGAATCTAAAACTGCTGGTGGTGGTGGTGGTGTGGCATAGAGTGGGGGTTTGTGTTGCACATTGTCAACAATGAATTGCCAGTGCCCTGTTCACTGGTCTGATCTCTTTCCACTGGAGATCGGTGATGTTTTAGTTGCTTATAAAATATAAATAGAGGATTCTACAACTTTAAGGTTATGACTCCATCAAATATGTTATTTCTTTTTCTTTCTTTCTTTATTTTTTTCTTTGGGTTGTGATAGTTGTGGTGATTGGTGGTGGTCATGGGGGTGGATGATGGTGTTGTGATTGTGATCATGGTGGACAGTAGTACTTCTGGTCATGGAAAAGGATTGCACTCTGGAAGAAGATGGGACAGAGAGAGGGAGAAAAGACAAATAATGATAATTAACTCGAAAATCTTTGAACAACTTATGTGCAAATACATTCATTATTATAGTCCTCATAATTTACCACTAATACTGGTGTCAGATAGAGCAGTGTGGCCAGAGGACTTATATTTCTTTTCTCTTTTGCTTGGTCATTAATGTTTAGAAAAGTTGGGCGGCACCATCAGAATAATACCGTGTGGTGTTGCTTGTCAATGCCGTTGAGATCCTTGTAGTATTCTGTTTCCACAAACTCCTCTGCCACTTCACTTCCATTATAAACCAGTTTCTGCAATAGAGATAGTGGCGGAAAAACAAAAATAAAGGAAAGCAAAAGAGAAAAGGAGCCACAAGTGAAGGTATCATAAATTAGACAAAGAATAATACAAAGGATCAATCAGCAAACAAGAAGGAAACAAAGGAAATCTAAAGTTTACTAATAGACTTGGAGAAGGCAGGTACAAAAGAGTGAATACTATTAGATTTGAAAGTTGCATATCAAAACAAGCCCTGTGTTTAGATTGAAAGGTTTTCAGCAAAATCTATTTGAAAACAGCTCAAGTCATTAACAACCGATGGATTCCAAGCAGTGAAGAATGTTTGTAACTTTGAGCCAAATTTATGGATGTTAAGTCGTTCAATTTAAAATAAGAACTTTGGAGTGCATCAATTATTTAAATCAATGGAAGCTTAATAAAATCCAATTGTAAATTATAATGGCATCCCCAAATTTTGTCATAATCATAAAGAGACTCCTCGGGGTTTTGCATGCTTTAAGAAGCAATCGTTCGATACCAACAAAAGTTAAGTTCTATATTTCACATTTAACCCTATTTCTATTGATTTTTAAAGTTTTTGATCAAAAGGTATAAATGATCATGCCATTGATGACTTACGCTAAAAATTTTGATACAAGATACTTCATGTATCTGTGAATGTATTGCCACCAAATTTCATCAAATGTCAAAGAATATCAATGTAATTCACCAAAATGTATTTGCTGGAACAAAATGCTTTCCATTGGCAGTCACAAATAGAGAAGATTCACACTTTTGTTAGCACACTTGATGTATAGAATAAAGAAATTAAAATAATTGCTTGAAGTTGATATATGATATGAGCCACCCTGAAGATGATTTGAATGAAGACAGATCGCAAACCAAGCACGAGTAAGGCAATACAGATTTTCTACAGTACCTTTTCGGTATCCTTTTGGAAATTACGTTCTATTCAGGTGAAATTACGATTTAGCTATTCAAAAACCTTCAAACCCATCCCAATTCTTGAAGAATCGACCCTAACTTTTCAGGATCCCAAAATTTACGATCTCATTACATTGTGATTTTGATTGAATTGAATTGTAAATTGATCAAACTGGATAGATGTTTATCGCAACCTTCACCGATACACAATCGAATACGTAGATTTTTTCCAAAGCAAGTGACAAGAACATGTACCTGGGAAACATTTTCAAGACGCTGAAACTCAGCATATTCCGGAGTGACGCCATTGTCATCACCATTGGAGAGAACATCAGTGTAATTAGAAGAGTACTCGCTGCGCTGAGGCTTAGTGTGACGTCTCGGTGCTAAGCCATTGAAGTGCTCTCTCGTCTCCCCCTCGATCTTTGCCTCTTCCTCCTTCGACAAATGAACGTCGCTCCGGTTCGGCCTCCTGCAACACTCCATCTCTCTCTCTCTCTCTCTGTAATCTCTCTAATGGCACGGATTGGGAATCGTTCGCGTAATATAGAGAGAGAGAGAGAGATTTGTGGTGTAGTTTTTCCAGGTGGAGCAAAATATCTCAAGAGGCTTATCCTTCCATGATAATGGTGGTTGGAGCGAGTCTCTTTCTAGGGAAAAAATATTCATTACACTACCACGTCACTGATCAATAATATATAAATAAATAAAAGAGACTTCGTAAGTTAATAACTACTGATGACCAAACAAATTTTTCGGCGGTCGAGGTGGGGTTGGGTGGTCTGGCGTTAAGTGATAGGGTTTAGATGGTAAATTTTTTGTATAATACAAACAAATTTTTTATTTTTGTTTTTATCATTTTTTAAACATAAATAACTACCTAACATGTTTTATATTTTTTATTTTTATCATAAGAAAAACAAAAATTAGTTCTGCCTTTTTAATAAAAAAAAAAGCGTTTCCAAACAAGTTATAACTTATGCTATGTTTTTTAAATTTAAATTGTACTTGTGATTGATAATTGAGTCGAGCCTTGTGAGCTTAAACCAAGACCGTCGAACTCATTTTTCTAAACGAATTTAAAAATTATTAAAAGGGTTTTTTGGAACCCGATACACCTTATTAGAATTATTTGGTAAAAAGTACATAGAACAAAATGAGAGTTAAAAAGACATAAATACACATTTTAGGGTCATTTAATTTAAAATCTTTCATCTTTAATGCACTTTCATTCATGTATATTTGTTAATATATATATATTTGTTGTTAAAACTCTTATTTAAATTTTGAATTATCTTTAATACACCTTAATTCATGCATATTTTTTTTTTTGAAAAGTGATTTTATTTTCAAATTATATTTTATGCACATTGATTCAAGCGTTTTTTTTTTTGAAAATAGTTTTATTTTCAAATTAATTTAATATCCGAATAATATAATAATATAACAATAACAGTGTAATAATAAAAGTGTAACAAATACACTGTAACAAAGACAGTGTAACAATTACACTGTAATAAAAATAGTGTTCAGTAATTTTGTGTATATAGTAACAAATTCAAAACGGAGATGAACTATTTTGAATAAAATTATATGAAACTATATGTTTGACAAAATGTAATAATACAATATTTTGTGTAAATAGCTTGTTACACTATTATTGTTATACTGTTACATTGTTAGTGTTACACTGTTACACTTTTATTGTTACACTTTTGTTGTTACACTGATATTGTTACACTATTACACTATTCGGATATTAAATTAATTTAAAAATAAAATCACTTTCTAAAAAAAAATACATAAATCAAGGTGCATTAAAAGATAATTCAAAATTTAGATAAGAGATTTAACAACAAGTATATACATACATACATAAGTACTTATATATATATATATATATATATATAAGTTCTCCCATAAAATTAGGAGATGTTTAATGCACCACTTTTCAAAGAAAAATGGTGCATTAAATACACTTGGATTAATGAAGGGAAAAAATATCACAATAAAAATAAATAAATTCAAATTATGTACTTTGATACAATAAGTATCAAAATTAAGTACTTAATAACCCTATATTTTTTAATGTGTATTTTTTGTCAAATAAATCTAATTTGATGTACCTTTTACAATTTACCCTTATTAAAATTCCGCTCGTTGCTGAGTCCAAACTCAAACTGAGCCTAAATAAGTTGATTATTTTACATATAAATGAGCCGCTCTATTATTTAAACTCAACTCATTTGAAAAATAAATCGAATCCGAATCAAATCCAAAACGAACCGAACTTGAGCCGAGCCCAAGTAACTAAATTCAATTATCAGCCGTAACAACCACCACTATTGGAGCCCACCATGCTATGCACGTACTCAAATAACTCGATCCTAAAGGAACCAGAAAGTCTTCCAAGGATTCGACCACTAGAAATTGATGGATGTCTACATTTTATATATTGTGATTAAACAACAAATTGCATGATATAAAATTAAAGATGAAAAAAAATGGGCATGACGATGATGAAGACCGAATTGGTCTGAAAAGCACGAAAAAATTAAGAAGAAAAGAACAAGCTGAATACAAATTCCCTCTGATTTTCAATCTCATCGACAGGGTTCATAAATGAATCTCAAATCTCACAAACATTCTCAAACCATAACAAGATTCACAAAATATTACGCTAATAAGCAACGACCATTAACTTATCTAGCACCGTAGCTTGAAACCTTGAACACTGAACCTATCTTGTCAAGGTTTTTTTTTTTTTTTTTTTTTGGCCACTTATGCATTTTATAAGATTATGAAGTTGTATGTTATTTCCCAGCTCTTTGGTATATACTTGACGTATTGGTCTTTCGTAGATACTTGACGTATTGGTCTTTCCCTACAATGCTGTCAATATGACAAGATCCATTGTAATGCACAAAATATTGCCACCGGTTTTGCTTTATAGTAAGCTCTTGGAGGTAAGATAAATAGGAGCAGAGCAGCTCATTTTACCAGAGAAGGGTGTTTTCAAGATGCTGCGAAATGCCATTGATAAATCAAGTTCGTAGGTTACTTCTAGTCTCAAAGAATTGGCTCCTCTATCTCTTAACTTTGAAACACAAGCAACTGATAGCAAAGGGAACCTTACTTCTGCCACGAAGGTTTCAACCGCTGGGGCATATTCCAAGCATAAGCTAAAACTCTTCCTACTTGCAGACGTAAATACTCGGTAATATAGTTTAAACTTCCCATGTAAAGAGTTTTTTGACCTGTCATGGAGAAAAATTAGGAAAATAATCACCTTTAAGTCTATAAACACAAAACCAGTCTTCTTTGTCATTGCCATAAGCAGGAGAGGGAGAGGAAGGGGGGGGGGGGGATAGCAAGAGAAAAACCTCAACAAGCCCAGAAAATTGCAAAAAGAGTAACTTACTCTAATTTCAAACTTGAAACAAAATTGTGAGACATGAACACGTAGAAAAGTTGTGACATAAAATTGATAGTTGGGAGAGACTGGGAGTGATCAGTAGTATAATTTATAATTTCACTTGGGAGTTTAGGAAATTTAAGGATAGATTAAAGCAGCCAACCTCGAAGTGAATACTGGTCCTGTTTTCCACAGTTGCATCTTAATCCATGCCCTAAGACTCATCTGATTGGATTTGGCAGTTTGTAAGATTAATTTTGGGATTCATTATATTCTAAGGAAAGTTAAATTTTGGCTTGGAAAATGCTTACAAAGTTGAAATTTTCTCTAACTCGTCTAATCTTCTCCTTCTTGGCTTCTCCCCGTTCTTCTCTTTCTTCATCTTCCCTCCCTTCTCTTTCTTATACCTCTTTTTTCCTCATTTTCTCCACTTCTCTGTTTTCTCTCCCTCTTAATTTCTGCCCTATTGGTCCCACATCACATGTGCTGAATGAAAATAATTTTGGAATCTCTGCTGTTACAGATAAAAATGTGGATGTGATCTACGTGTGCGGCAATTGCCTAAATTTTCATGCAAGAAGAAATGTAACACTGAAAAAATACGCAAAGCTTACCTGCTCGAGAGTCAGAAACAAGATGACATTCCAAGACCCTAGCCGACCAAAATTGAGGAGAAATCCCTTATAGAAAGCAGAGGGTCCCTGAAAGTATTAGCCAGCACAAATTCAGTAGTTACTAGACATATGTGATGATTTTCCTGCCAGTATCTCCTCATCCAGAACTAAAATTTCATTCAAGATTAAGTGGATACTTTCTCTTACTCGAAATTACAACGAAGCTCAACTTCGCAAAAACTACAAGTTGTACACATGGTTTCCCCTCTTGTTTATTTTTCTTTTGCATAGTACTTTGCCTTTTCTTTGTGTAAGTGTGTGCCATTGCACATGGGGAAAAAGGGGACAGTTGCTCTAAAAAGAAGAACACACACACACAGACAGAGCTTATATGTGCTACTAGTGCACGTGCAAACAAATGTACCTTAAAGGATAAGATGACTCATAATAGGAAATCTACACAAGCCCAATCTATTTATATCATTATATTAACTGCTCATGAGTTATTATCAGAAGAGTCGGGATATACACTCACATTTTCATATAGAAGTAAGCCAATAGACAAGGCCTTCAACATTTTAAAGCCACTTCCACAAAACTCATCATAGATGGAGTAATATGAAGGTGCCACCATAGCAAAAAAGATGAGATAAATGTAGCAATAGAAGTAGAAATTTAAACAGAGGTGGTGATGTGAGACCTGAAGCATTTACAAGAAATGAAATAGTAAAGTTCTCTCTCCTGGAAATAACGGCCAACACTATAAAGTAAATTTTATAGTGTAAGTCACAATTTCAGAACTTCAAAGAGACACACCTCAATCTGCAAAGTTTTAACGAAACAATCTAAGGTGCTTTTGTATATTGAATCTCCCATCATTCTAGATTTCACCTGGAAAATAACAGGCATACAAGTGGACATTGGGTGAGTACCATGCATCAAGAATTTCAATTATATTGCTTGTATAATCACAAACATTATTCACCACAACTTTAAACTGGAAAAGTTAGCTATGGCCTGAAATCATCGATTCAGCTTATGATATTATGGAATCAGGATGAAAATCTTGGAACAATAGAGAGGACAAATATAGAGATTATTTGGTAGTAAGATGTTACATGCACTTTCCGAAAAAAATGTTACATGCAAAATAATTTAGGTACTAGCTTTGTCGTAATCCCTCAAAAACAAGTCCAATACATAAGGTCGAATGTCCTATTTAAAACCTTTAAAGATCAGCAAGCAGTTTAAATAATTCAAGTGAGGAGAGTTACCACGTCAACAGGAGAACCGACACAAACTGCGAAGAACCCAGCACCCATGCCAGCTAATAAATGGGTCAAAATATTGTCTGTGAACCCTGGAATTTTCAATATTGTCTGCATAAAAGTAACAAATTAGAGACCTAAATAACCATTTAGACCTTGCAACTACGAGAATTCCCAAGCAAGAGAGTCAAATTTATGAGGTACCTGTTTCACTTGATCATAAGTAGCCAGTTCCGCAGCATTTATAATAGCATTTCGTGCAATATTGGGCCCTAGCCCAGTCCACAAAGCTGCCAATCCTTCCTATTTCATTGTCTAAACTTATAATGAAATGAATAAACAGCTAACATTATACTGCCCCAATATGTGTCAGAGAACTCACCTGTTTCACTATGGTGTGATAAGCATCCAAGGCCCCAGAATAAAGCCTAGGTACTCCAGGTGGCAATTTACCTTCTGCTTGAAGGCGAACTTTCACAAGATCAGTTGGATTAGCCACTGCAATTGCTAGAGCACCTGTTTGGTGAGAAAAATCCCCACTTAAAATAAGAAGGAAGACTAGCAGTCCCTATATGCTGTTTTGGCACATTTATATCAGCAAACAAGGAGTGAGTGCAACTTTTAAGCCTAATCTTAGTCATCCACTGAAAAATTACATCTGCACACTATTATAAAAAATTAGCAGAACGTCGTCACCAAATTTACTAACCAGTTATCATTGCAGCAAGTATTTTGTTGAATAAGGAAACATCTCCAACATGACTGCTTCCAACCAAAAAGGCTTTAACCTATGCAATGTGCATTTATGCATGCACGTCAATAAATCATCATGAATGCACAAAATATTCAAAAGAACAAGGGATACTCAATACCCACTGGCTCATACAACCCAATCCTTAAACCTCCATAGAGACACTGGCGATGTAATCCAGGTATTACTCCTTTCCAAAGTGCTAATAACCCTTCTTCCCTAGCAATAGTAGCAATCGTACCCAACATACCCTTGTACTTAGATGCTCCTGCCTCTTCCCCTGAAGCTGTTCTCTTTTGTAGCTGAAGCCTAACTTTAGCAGTGTCTAGAGGAATAGTACAGAACTGCCAAAAATAACACTTCAATATGTCATATATTCGAAATGCAATCACCATAGATAAGCAATTTCATTCACACTGTTGAAGGGATAAATGCTGCACGTCTAGTTAGTTCTATCATAATTGTCACAGCATATAAGTTCCAACAAAAAATTGTTAGTGTCAATCTAGTCAGACAGTTCACAGAAAATCAATATAAGTAGAACCCATATTTGGCTATTGGGGCTCATTTACCTGGAACGGAGTTTCAACTTCTACATGTTCAACAAAGAGAAATGAAGAAATAAACAGGTCAAGACATGAAAAGGCAAAACTTGCATTGGAGTGGTTAGAACCAGATTATGAAATAGGAATTGCAGTGATGCAGTAACATATAAAATGTAATTAAAAGATGTATATATTTCCCACTGAAAGATATTTTGGTATAAATTTCTTAAACTTTGACTGCACCCAATTCCCAAGTCCAGATCCTCACTAAACCTATAACATGAATTGGGAATATGAGCTGCTATAATACTTAGATTATACCCCTCCCAGCCCCTCGCATGACTCTTTTTTTTCCATTAGGAAATGCTGATGGACGTTGTTCCATATGAACAGCATCTGGTCCACTAGTTGAAGAGTCCACATAGGATGACTGCTTAAGCTGCAATTGGAAGCACATAATCCATGTCTTGAATTTAGACTTGGAGCACCTACTTAAAATTTAACTAATATAGCCTCCGAGTTAAATTTCACATTGCGTCCATGCTACCAAAAACAGCTTCTGTATTGACTTTGCCATCGTGGAATTGATACTCTTGGAAATGTAATGGTGAATTGCCGTAAATGCGCATCTACAATTTCCCAAGAATACGATTCACGGAGTATTATTCAATGCAAAATACAACATTTCTCACACACACACACGCACATACATCAACATATAGAAAGAATTGGCTCAAATTTTAACCATTAAGCAATTGGTGTAACCGTGTAAGCATGAAATTCGAAGTGAACTGCAAACCAAAAGCAGCACTGGGTAACACGATGCAGATCAATTGCTCATTGAACCAGAACCAGACCAAAGAATGGTTGAATTCGAACAATGCCTAAAAATGAGCTCGAAATTATCGCTTGTTACAAATAATCCAACTAAATTCTGATTACAACGTTTGACGTAATAACAATAGATCCAAAATAACAAGTACCTCAGCAAAACAAGCCGCCAAAGCACTGCAAAAGAAAATTCCGGGGAATGAGATCTCAGTCGCCATTGGAGGCAACTAACAATGCGATTGGTTGAAGATCAGTGGATCTGAGTGAAGAATGTGGTTAGGGTTTTTATAAGTGTCTAGTGATGAAGAAGAGTAATTATGAAGTAAAGGGCATAGTACAAACCTCCTTCGTTTATGGAAGAGATGCAGTCTGAAACTGCACAGACCCGAATCATAGGTCCTACGATCCGAGTTCGTTTAAAATTTAGGGTAAATGCACTTTGGACCCCAAACGATACACAAATTTTCAATTTCTACCCTTAAAGATTATTACTCAAATTTTTATATTGTTGTCACTATCTAAGGGGTGTTTTCTCTATGACACAAATGCATGAAACATTAAAATTCAAGTGGTCCTTACATCATTCCTGAAAAGTACGAGGTGATCTATATAATTAGTGAAAATACTCGGATAAATTAATAGCCGCTTTATATAATTTAGTGTCCAATCATTAGCTATTGTCAACAATTATGTTTTAAGTAAATTAAAACAATTGAAGAAGCCTTTTTATCTGAACTGGTGAAGGCCTCATCCAGCACATTCTGAGTTTTTTTTTTTTTTTGGGGCTTAGAGGATAATTGAAGTTATAAAAACTAATTTATTCTTAATAATACATTTAGTGATATTAAAAAATAGACAATAGCATAGAACAGTAATATGAAAATTTCACATTCCAATTTGAACGTAGAGATATAAATAAATATAAACAGTGATATTGGACATTGACATAAAAAAATTTACCGTCAAATTATAATGACCACGATAAACATTTTTGTTACTTATTTTTCTCTCTGATTCTTTCGATTCTACCAACATCAGTTGTCAATTGTATCATAACCGCACCTCCAACCAACGTCGCATCCTCCTTACATCATTATCGCAACAACCTCATCTATGCAAAACAAGGGAAGCATCCCTAATAGCCATTCGATGAGGAAGCAGATAGCATATCAGAACCTTCAAAATTGTTCATGGTTTGTGGGAAGTCCGTCTCATGCTTTAGTGACCGATTTAACGGCCCCATATTGATCTTTGGGCTAATTACCCACACATGTAGCCCAGGTACAAGGCCCACAATATCCAACTGTTCTAAATTATGGCGGGAATTTTGTCATTTCCATTTGTAGCCCTCCCGCCAATAAAGCCCTAGCTTTCCAAACTCGGCCCACTCATATTATAAGAGTCAACCCTTTTTCTCACACTCAATTTTCCCACTCTTTTCTTTCGATTTCATTTTGAAACCCTAGCCCTAATACTTTCCCGGAAAACCCTCGAAACTTTCCCGGAAAAACTCAACCAACCCAAACCAACTGAGAAAATGTTGGAACTCAGGCTTGTTCAAGGCAGCCTTCTGAAGAAGGTTCTGGAAGCCATCAAGGACTTGGTGAACGATGCCAACTTCGACTGCTCGGCCACTGGGTTTTCTCTGCAGGCCATGGACTCGAGCCACGTGGCGCTGGTGTCTCTGTTACTGAGATCGGAGGGGTTTGAGCACTACCGATGTGACCGTAACATTTCCATGGGGATGAGTTTGAGCAATATGGCTAAGATTCTGAAGTGTGCTGGGAATGATGATATTATTACTATTAAGGGTGATGATGGGAGCGATACTGTTACCTTCATGTTCGAAAGCCCCAGTAAGTTTAGTTTAATATTTAGTTGTTTTTTAATCTGATTTCTTTTTTGTTAGGCTGGAATTTTGGGTTTTTCTGGGTTTTTTTGGGTTTTTTTTGGCTCTAGTACTGGAAATTTCTTGTCGTCTTGTGGAAAATTTGATTTTGGTTTGATTGATTGGTCTTTGAATTATGTTTAATTTTTCTCCTTTTGTTGTTTGTTATATTTGTGAATTTTTTATGGAGAAAAAATTGATGTGTTTGGTTGCTGGAAAATGATTTGGAAAAAATAAGAAATAAAAAATTGAAGTGCTTCATTGATTAGTTCATTCACCATGGAAAAAGGAATTTGTTCTTCAATCTTTAGAACTAAAAAGGGGATTTGGCTAACCTTTGTTAGTTAGTTTGGGATATTTGTTTAAATTGCGTGTTTTTCCTGTGTTGTGGTATGATGTTTCTACGTCTGGTTTATAATTTTGCTGATGTTGTTTTGATTTCCTTGGGTTGTATGTGATGGAATGATTCAGCACAAGATAAGATTGCGGATTTTGAGATGAAGCTTATGGATATCGATAGTGAGCACCTAGGAATTCCCGAGGCAGAGTTCCATGCTATTGTTCGTATGCCTTCGTCTGAGTTTGCAAGAATTTGTAAAGATCTCAGCAGCATTGGTGATACTGGTATTACATTGGTGGTGTATTGTCTTCCTGTAATTTGTTAGTTATAGGCATTTCCTGGAGTCTATTAATGAATGGGTTCGAGTTGGTAAATTTTGGATTAATTGTTGCTTGCAGTTGTGATCTCTGTGACAAAGGAAGGAGTAAAGTTCTCAACAAGAGGTGATATCGGAACTGCTAATATTGTCTGCCGGCAAAATACCACAGTAGACAAGGTATTTTCCTTGGGCCTTATGTATTCTGTATGTTAAATGAATTGTGTTTTTAATGGATTTGATATATATCTGTTTTATAATTTGCAGCCAGAGGAAGCTACAACTATCGAGATGAACGAGCCAGTGTCATTGACATTTGCCCTAAGGTACATGAACTCTTTCACCAAGGCGACTCCACTGTCAAACACGGTTACCATCAGCTTGTCTTCTGAGCTTCCTGTTGTGGTCGAGTACAAGATTGCTGAGATGGGTTATCTCAGGTTCTACTTGGCTCCTAAGATTGAAGAGGATGATGAGGAGACAAAGCCATAAGTTAAAATGTTCAGCATTTTATTTTCAACTGATAGCTTTGTTTGTTCTTGTACTGAACGGTACCTGTAGCAAAAATGTTTTTCTTATACTTGTGTTTATTTGAGGACTCTACATGTGCAAGCAAGCAATTCGAGTGATCAAGTCAACCAAGTTAAAGATAATGAAAAGAATTTTTTTTTCTTTTTTTAAAAAAATGGGAAAACCAACAAATTCTCAAACCTACGTATCCAAAATTTTATTTTTGAACAATTCGTATGTATCATGTAGCTCAGCGTTTTTCAAATTTGGATTTTCAACCAAATTGCAAGGCCCTTGTGCCATGTCTGAGAAGAGGCTGATTCATGTAATTGCAAATAACACAGGTGGTGAGGTTGCGCTGAAGCATCCTGGATCAACTGCTTTTCTATAGTAAAATAAAAAAAAAGGTTGCATTCCCAAATCTCGTATCATCAAATAATACACTCAAATTTTCAGAAATTTGGCTTACAAGAAAAACAAAATGCAATCTCACTCAACAAAAGCCCCGCAACTATCAACAAAACTGCAACTTACTTGCATATCAAAGTCTATGTGAAAAGAAACATTGAGACAACAGCTACTACATTGGTAAGCTTCAGATAACTGAAGTTCTCAAGAAGAAAAAATGGGAACAAAAACATGAGATCAAGACTGTCTCCAATCCTCACCAGCATACACTGCTTGGTCACCGATCTCTTCTTCAATTCTAAGCAGCTGCAGAAAAATTTTGCCTGTTAATTTGAATTTCCAGTTCATTTCTTCAACAAACGAGATATTGGGATGCTGAGACTAGGAAGTTAATGACCATGCGCATAAATTATTATATATATATATGCTGAGTAAGTAATCATGGTTCATAGATGTTTTAGAGTAATCAGGCCCTAGATGGAGCTAAATGCCAAAAAAAATTCCTGTCCCCGAACCAGGCTTTGTTGAGTCGTGGGCGTTCTTTAAGAGTAATCTCTAGACATGAAGGCATGTTGTGTGCTACTTGATTTGGAGGTTTTTAACACTAAAAAAATAAAAAAAATTCAAGGAAACCATGAAAAGCACCTGCCAACAAGGAAAACGAGAAAATAGAGTGAGGCAAAGAAGCAAAATTAGGATCATTCCACAAACTATAAAGTTAAACAAGTGGCATTTGGAATAAGATCAAGAGATCATTGGATTCATCGAATATCTAGCCGACAGGATGTTTGGACTCAAATACTTGCACGTAAGTTGTAGGAATTCAACACTGCTCTTCGTGAACCTCTATAATAATGGTGAATGTAGCCATATTAGTAACATGAAATTGTAAACAGGAAAGGTAAGTTCTCATGCAGCTTGTGCTATCGCGTCATGTTGCTCCCACAAATTTAATACTACAAAAGGCAATTACTAGATCAAATCATGTTGACAGCTTTATTTTATGTCCAGATTTTCAATTTACGTTAAGCTGAATGTTGGTAAAAGTTGTCTCCCCATTATCCATATGTGAGTTTAGCTTTTTGTCCCTTGTGAATACATATTAAGATCAATTTTCATGCTCTCAAACCCCATCCAAGAAAGAAAAGAAAAGAGAGTGATCTAGATTTGAGTTAAAAAAGCTAATATGTCTATCAAAGAATTGTAAATGCACTCTATG